>OY282558.1:451931014-452496014 GCA_958295665.1 Tipula vernalis | reverse complement strand
AAATATACCCTGCGACGTCCTGAATGTTGCAGTCACAGTTATTTTGAACACCAAAAATTTCAATTAGCATCTCTTTTCGAATGCTGCTAGAAAGATTTAATGCATTTTTTAGTAAATGTTGTATTATTATTTTGACTCTGCCTTCTTTTATACCACAACCTGTCATGCCCAAAACATTTATTGCAGCGGCCAATGTCTGGATTAGAGAATCAAAGGCACATGTGTTTGTATAATAGTCACAAGTTTGGCTTCCATTTTGAAGCACTGGTAATGATGAATGAGTTGCATTACTATATAAGTTGCTTTTCGCCAGTAAAGACTTTTTCATTATTTTACGGGGGCGCTGTGGAGTATTGAATTCATTATTGGATTTAGAGTTTTGGCTTAATAATTTTAAAGTGGCAATTGCGCGTTCCTGTGGTGAATGTGTTACAATTTCTTTTATGTTTTTTAAATTAAAGAATGAAGAATATTTATTTGTCATTCACATGCCATTTACCGCTATATATGCAAACCTCTGTGAACAGAGATACATTGGTTAACATATGAGCATTTTTAATAATCGCTCAACCAAAACTGTAGAATGAAAAATTGTTTCGGAAAAATCCTTATCCTCATCGTATGGTAATGCCATTACGGGTGTTTTTTCTCAAAGGGCTGGTCATTCACATGCCATTTACCGCTATACATGCAAACCTCTGTGAACAGAGATACATTGGTTAACATATGAGCATTTTTAATAATCGCTCAACCAAAACTATAGAATGAAAAATTGTTTCGGAAAAAACCTTATTCTCATCGTATGGTAATGCCATTACGGGTGTTTTTTCTCAAAGGGCTGGTCATTCACATGCCATTTACCGCTATACATGCAAACCTCTGTGAACAGAGATACATTGGTTAACATATGAGCATTTTTAATAATCGCTCAACCAAAACTATAGAATGAAAAATTGTTTCGGAGAAACCCTTATCCTCATCGTATGGTAATGCCATTACGGGTGTTTTTTCTCAAAGGGCTGGTCATTCACATGCCATTTACCGCTATACATGCAAACCTCTGTGAACAGAGATACATTGGTTAACATATGAGCATTTTTAATAATCGCTCAACCAAAACTATTGAATGAAAAATTGTTATGGAATATCCCTTATCCTCATCGTATGGTAATGCCATTACGGGTGTTTTTTCTCAAAGGGCTGGTCATTCACATGCCATTTACCGCTATATATGCAAACCTCTGTGAACAGAGATACATTGGTTAACATATGAGCATTTTTAATAATCGCTCAACCAAAACTATTGAATGAAAAATTGTTTCGGAAAAAACCTTATTCTCATCGTATGGTAATGCCATTACGGGTGTTTTTTCTCAAAGGGCTGGTCATACACATGCCATTTACCGCTATATATGCAAACCTCTGTGAACAGAGATACATTGGTTAACATATGAGCATTTTTAATAATCGCTCAACCAAAACTATTGAATGAAAAATTGTTTCGGAAAAATCCTTATCCTCATCGTATGGTAATGCCATTACGGGTGTTTTTTCTCAAAGGGCTGGTCATTCACTTGCCATTTACCGCTATACATGCAAACCTCTGTGAACAGAGATACATTGGTTAACATATGAGCATTTTTAATAATCGCTCAACCAAAACTATTGAATGAAAAATGGTTATGGAATATCCCTTATCCTCATCGTATGGTAATGCCATTACTTGTGTTTTTTCTCAAAGGGCTGGTCATTCACATGCCATTTACCGCTATATATGCAAACCTCTGTGAACAGAGATACATTGGTTAACATATGAGCATTTTTAATAATCGCTCAACCAAAACTATTGAATGAAAAATTGTTTCGGAAAAACCCTTATCCTCATCGTATGGTAATGCCATTACGGGTGTTTTTTCTCAAAGGGCTGGTCATTCACATGCCATTTACCGCTATACATGCAAACCTCTGTGAACAGAGATACATTGGTTAACATATGAGCATTTTTAATAATCGCTCAACCAAAACTATTGAATGAAAAATTGTTTCGGAGAAACCCTTATCCTCATCGTATGGTAATGCCATTACGGGTGTTTTTTCTCAAAGGGCTGGTCATTCACATGCCATTTACCGCTATACATGCAAACCTCTGTGAACAGAGATACATTGGTTAACATATGAGCATTTTTAATAATCGCTCAACCAAAACTATTGAATGAAAAATGGTTATGGAATATCCCTTATCCTCATCGTATGGTAATGCCATTACTTGTGTTTTTTCTCAAAGGGCTGGTCATTCACATGCCATTTACCGCTATACATGCAAACCTCTGTGAACAGAGATACATTGGTTAACATATGAGCATTTTTAATAATCGCTCAACCAAAACTATTGAATGAAAAATGGTTATGGAATATCCCTTATCCTCATCGTATGGTAATGCCATTACGGGTGTTTTTTCTCAAAGGGCTGGTCATTCACATGCCATTTACCGCTATACATGCAAACCTCTGTGAACAGAGATACATTGGTTAACATATGAGCATTTTTAATAATCGCTCAACCAAAACTATTGAATGAAAAATGGTTATGGAATATCCCTTATCCTCATCGTATGGTAATGCCATTACTTGTGTTTTTTCTCAAAGGGCTGGTCATTCACATGCCATTTACCGCTATACATGCAAACCTCTGTGAACAGAGATACATTGGTTAACATATGAGCATTTTTAATAATCGCTCAACCAAAACTATTGAATGAAAAATGGTTATGGAATATCCCTTATCCTCATCGTATGGTAATGCCATTACGGGTGTTTTTTCTCAAAGGGCTGGTCATTCACTTGCCATTTACCGCTATACATGCAAACCTCTGTGAACAGAGATACATTGGTTAACATATGAGCATTTTTAATAATCGCTCAACCAAAACTATTGAATGAAAAATTGTTTCGGAAAAACCCTTATCCTCATCGTATGGTAATGCCATTACGGGTGTTTTTTCTCAAAGGGCTGGTCATTCACATGCCATTTACCGCTATACATGCAAACCTCTGTGAACAGAGATACATTGGTTAACATATGAGCATTTTTAATAATCGCTCAACCAAAACTATTGAATGAAAAATTGTTTCGGAAAAACCCTTATCCTCATCGTATGGTAATGCCATTACGGGTGTTTTTTCTCAAAGGGCTGGTCATTCACATGCCATTTACCGCTATACATGCAAACCTCTGTGAACAGAGATACATTGGTTAACATATGAGCATTTTTAATAATCGCTCAACCAAAACTATTGAATGAAAAATGGTTATGGAATATCCCTTATCCTCATCGTATGGTAATGCCATTACGGGTGTTTTTTCTCAAAGGGCTGGTCATTCACATGCCATTTACCGCTATACATGCAAACCTCTGTGAACAGAGATACATTGGTTAACATATGAGCATTTTTAATAATCGCTCAACCAAAACTATTGAATGAAAAATGGTTATGGAATATCCCTTATCCTCATCGTATGGTAATGCCATTACGGGTGTTTTTTCTCAAAGGGCTGGTCATTCACTTGCCATTTACCGCTATACATGCAAACCTCTGTGAACAGAGATACATTGGTTAACATATGAGCATTTTTAATAATCGCTCAACCAAAACTATTGAATGAAAAATTGTTTCGGAAAAACCCTTATCCTCATCGTATGGTAATGCCATTACGGGTGTTTTTTCTCAAAGGGCTGGTCATTCACATGCCATTTACCGCTATATATGCAAACCTCTGTGAACAGAGATACATTGGTTAACATATGAGCATTTTTAATAATCGCTCAACCAAAACTATTGAATGAAAAATTGTTTCGGAAAAACCCTTATCCTCATCGTATGGTAATGCCATTACGGGTGTTTTTTCTCAAAGGGCTGGTCATTCACATGCCATTTACCGCTATACATGCAAACCTCTGTGAACAGAGATACATTGGTTAACATATGAGCATTTTTAATAATCGCTCAACCAAAACTATTGAATGAAAAATGGTTATGGAATATCCCTTATCCTCATCGTATGGTAATGCCATTACGGGTGTTTTTTCTCAAAGGGCTGGTCATTCACATGCCATTTACCGCTATACATGCAAACCTCTGTGAACAGAGATACATTGGTTAACATATGAGCATTTTTAATAATCGCTCAACCAAAACTATTGAATGAAAAATGGTTATGGAATATCCCTTATCCTCATCGTATGGTAATGCCATTACGGGTGTTTTTTCTCAAAGGGCTGGTCATTCACTTGCCATTTACCGCTATACATGCAAACCTCTGTGAACAGAGATACATTGGTTAACATATGAGCATTTTTAATAATCGCTCAACCAAAACTATTGAATGAAAAATTGTTTCGGAAAAACCCTTATCCTCATCGTATGGTAATGCCATTACGGGTGTTTTTTCTCAAAGGGCTGGTCATTCACTTGCCATTTACCGCTATACATGCAAACCTCTGTGAACAGAGATACATTGGTTAACATATGAGCATTTTTAATAATCGCTCAACCAAAACTATTGAATGAAAAATGGTTATGGAATATCCCTTATCCTCATCGTATGGTAATGCCATTACTTGTGTTTTTTCTCAAAGGGCTGGTCATTCACATGCCATTTACCGCTATATATGCAAACCTCTGTGAACAGAGATACATTGGTTAACATATGAGCATTTTTAATAATCGCTCAACCAAAACTATTGAATGAAAAATTGTTTCGGAAAAACCCTTATCCTCATCGTATGGTAATGCCATTACGGGTGTTTTTTCTCAAAGGGCTGGTCATTCACATGCCATTTACCGCTATACATGCAAACCTCTGTGAACAGAGATACATTGGTTAACATATGAGCATTTTTAATAATCGCTCAACCAAAACTATTGAATGAAAAATTGTTTCGGAGAAACCCTTATCCTCATCGTATGGTAATGCCATTACGGGTGTTTTTTCTCAAAGGGCTGGTCATTCACATGCCATTTACCGCTATACATGCAAACCTCTGTGAACAGAGATACATTGGTTAACATATGAGCATTTTTAATAATCGCTCAACCAAAACTATTGAATGAAAAATGGTTATGGAATATCCCTTATCCTCATCGTATGGTAATGCCATTACTTGTGTTTTTTCTCAAAGGGCTGGTCATTCACATGCCATTTACCGCTATACATGCAAACCTCTGTGAACAGAGATACATTGGTTAACATATGAGCATTTTTAATAATCGCTCAACCAAAACTATTGAATGAAAAATGGTTATGGAATATCCCTTATCCTCATCGTATGGTAATGCCATTACGGGTGTTTTTTCTCAAAGGGCTGGTCATTCACATGCCATTTACCGCTATACATGCAAACCTCTGTGAACAGAGATACATTGGTTAACATATGAGCATTTTTAATAATCGCTCAACCAAAACTATTGAATGAAAAATGGTTATGGAATATCCCTTATCCTCATCGTATGGTAATGCCATTACTTGTGTTTTTTCTCAAAGGGCTGGTCATTCACATGCCATTTACCGCTATACATGCAAACCTCTGTGAACAGAGATACATTGGTTAACATATGAGCATTTTTAATAATCGCTCAACCAAAACTATTGAATGAAAAATGGTTATGGAATATCCCTTATCCTCATCGTATGGTAATGCCATTACGGGTGTTTTTTCTCAAAGGGCTGGTCATTCACTTGCCATTTACCGCTATACATGCAAACCTCTGTGAACAGAGATACATTGGTTAACATATGAGCATTTTTAATAATCGCTCAACCAAAACTATTGAATGAAAAATTGTTTCGGAAAAACCCTTATCCTCATCGTATGGTAATGCCATTACGGGTGTTTTTTCTCAAAGGGCTGGTCATTCACATGCCATTTACCGCTATACATGCAAACCTCTGTGAACAGAGATACATTGGTTAACATATGAGCATTTTTAATAATCGCTCAACCAAAACTATTGAATGAAAAATTGTTTCGGAAAAACCCTTATCCTCATCGTATGGTAATGCCATTACGGGTGTTTTTTCTCAAAGGGCTGGTCATTCACATGCCATTTACCGCTATACATGCAAACCTCTGTGAACAGAGATACATTGGTTAACATATGAGCATTTTTAATAATCGCTCAACCAAAACTATTGAATGAAAAATGGTTATGGAATATCCCTTATCCTCATCGTATGGTAATGCCATTACGGGTGTTTTTTCTCAAAGGGCTGGTCATTCACATGCCATTTACCGCTATACATGCAAACCTCTGTGAACAGAGATACATTGGTTAACATATGAGCATTTTTAATAATCGCTCAACCAAAACTATTGAATGAAAAATGGTTATGGAATATCCCTTATCCTCATCGTATGGTAATGCCATTACGGGTGTTTTTTCTCAAAGGGCTGGTCATTCACTTGCCATTTACCGCTATACATGCAAACCTCTGTGAACAGAGATACATTGGTTAACATATGAGCATTTTTAATAATCGCTCAACCAAAACTATTGAATGAAAAATTGTTTCGGAAAAACCCTTATCCTCATCGTATGGTAATGCCATTACGGGTGTTTTTTCTCAAAGGGCTGGTCATTCACATGCCATTTACCGCTATATATGCAAACCTCTGTGAACAGAGATACATTGGTTAACATATGAGCATTTTTAATAATCGCTCAACCAAAACTATTGAATGAAAAATTGTTTCGGAAAAACCCTTATCCTCATCGTATGGTAATGCCATTACTTGTGTTTTTTCTCAAAGGGCTGGTCATTCACATGCCATTTACCGCTATACATGCAAACCTCTGTGAACAGAGATACATTGGTTAACATATGAGCATTTTTAATAATCGCTCAACCAAAACTATTGAATGAAAAATGGTTATGGAATATCCCTTATCCTCATCGTATGGTAATGCCATTACGGGTGTTTTTTCTCAAAGGGCTGGTCATTCACATGCCATTTACCGCTATACATGCAAACCTCTGTGAACAGAGATACATTGGTTAACATATGAGCATTTTTAATAATCGCTCAACCAAAACTATTGAATGAAAAATGGTTATGGAATATCCCTTATCCTCATCGTATGGTAATGCCATTACTTGTGTTTTTTCTCAAAGGGCTGGTCATTCACATGCCATTTACCGCTATACATGCAAACCTCTGTGAACAGAGATACATTGGTTAACATATGAGCATTTTTAATAATCGCTCAACCAAAACTATTGAATGAAAAATGGTTATGGAATATCCCTTATCCTCATCGTATGGTAATGCCATTACGGGTGTTTTTTCTCAAAGGGCTGGTCATTCACATGCCATTTACCGCTATACATGCAAACCTCTGTGAACAGAGATACATTGGTTAACATATGAGCATTTTTAATAATCGCTCAACCAAAACTATTGAATGAAAAATTGTTTCGGAAAAACCCTTATCCTCATCGTATGGTAATGCCATTACGGGTGTTTTTTCTCAAAGGGCTGGTCATTCACATGCCATTTACCGCTATACATGCAAACCTCTGTGAACAGAGATACATTGGTTAACATATGAGCATTTTTAATAATCGCTCAACCAAAACTATTGAATGAAAAATGGTTATGGAATATCCCTTATCCTCATCGTATGGTAATGCCATTACTTGTGTTTTTTCTCAAAGGGCTGGTCATTCACATGCCATTTACCGCTATATATGCAAACCTCTGTGAACAGAGATACATTGGTTAACATATGAGCATTTTTAATAATCGCTCAACCAAAACTATTGAATGAAAAATTGTTTCGGAAAAACCCTTATCCTCATCGTATGGTAATGCCATTACGGGTGTTTTTTCTCAAAGGGCTGGTCATTCACATGCCATTTACCGCTATACATGCAAACCTCTGTGAACAGAGATACATTGGTTAACATATGAGCATTTTTAATAATCGCTCAACCAAAACTATTGAATGAAAAATTGTTTCGGAGAAACCCTTATCCTCATCGTATGGTAATGCCATTACGGGTGTTTTTTCTCAAAGGGCTGGTCATTCACATGCCATTTACCCCTATACATGCAAACCTCTGTGAACAGAGATACATTGGTTAACATATGAGCATTTTTAATAATCGCTCAACCAAAACTATTGAATGAAAAATGGTTATGGAATATCCCTTATCCTCATCGTATGGTAATGCCATTACTTGTGTTTTTTCTCAAAGGGCTGGTCATTCACATGCCATTTACCGCTATACATGCAAACCTCTGTGAACAGAGATACATTGGTTAACATATGAGCATTTTTAATAATCGCTCAACCAAAACTATTGAATGAAAAATGGTTATGGAATATCCCTTATCCTCATCGTATGGTAATGCCATTACGGGTGTTTTTTCTCAAAGGGCTGGTCATTCACATGCCATTTACCGCTATACATGCAAACCTCTGTGAACAGAGATACATTGGTTAACATATGAGCATTTTTAATAATCGCTCAACCAAAACTATTGAATGAAAAATGGTTATGGAATATCCCTTATCCTCATCGTATGGTAATGCCATTACTTGTGTTTTTTCTCAAAGGGCTGGTCATTCACATGCCATTTACCGCTATACATGCAAACCTCTGTGAACAGAGATACATTGGTTAACATATGAGCATTTTTAATAATCGCTCAACCAAAACTATTGAATGAAAAATGGTTATGGAATATCCCTTATCCTCATCGTATGGTAATGCCATTACGGGTGTTTTTTCTCAAAGGGCTGGTCATTCACTTGCCATTTACCGCTATACATGCAAACCTCTGTGAACAGAGATACATTGGTTAACATATGAGCATTTTTAATAATCGCTCAACCAAAACTATTGAATGAAAAATTGTTTCGGAAAAACCCTTATCCTCATCGTATGGTAATGCCATTACGGGTGTTTTTTCTCAAAGGGCTGGTCATTCACATGCCATTTACCGCTATATATGCAAACCTCTGTGAACAGAGATACATTGGTTAACATATGAGCATTTTTAATAATCGCTCAACCAAAACTATTGAATGAAAAATTGTTTCGGAAAAACCCTTATCCTCATCGTATGGTAATGCCATTACGGGTGTTTTTTCTCAAAGGGCTGGTCATTCACATGCCATTTACCGCTATACATGCAGACCTCTGTGAACAGAGATACATTGGTTAACATATGAGCATTTTTAATAATCGCTCAACCAAAACTATAGAATGAAAAATTGTTTCGGAGAAACCCTTATCCTCATCGTATGGTAATGCCATTACGGGTGTTTTTTCTCAAAGGGCTGGTCATTCACATGCCATTTACCGCTATATATGCAAACCTCTGTGAACAGAGATACATTGGTTAACATATGAGCATTTTTAATAATCGCTCAACCAAAACTATTGAATGAAAAATTGTTTCGGAAAAACCCTTATCCTCATCGTATGGTAATGCCATTACGGGTGTTTTTTCTCAAAGGGCTGGTCATTCACATGCCATTTACCGCTATATATGCAAACCTCTGTGAACAGAGATACATTGGTTAACATATGAGCATTTTTAATAATCGCTCAACCAAAACTGTAGAATGAAAAATTGTTTCGGAAAAATCCTTATCCTCATCGTATGGTAATGCCATTACGGGTGTTTTTTCTCAAAGGGCTGGTCATTCACATGCCATTTACCGCTATACATGCAAACCTCTGTGAACAGAGATACATTGGTTAACATATGAGCATTTTTAATAATCGCTCAACCAAAACTATTGAATGAAAAATTGTTTCGGAAAAACCCTTATCCTCATCGTATGGTAATGCCATTACGGGTGTTTTTTCTCAAAGGGCTGGTCATTCACATGCCATTTACCGCTATATATGCAAACCTCTGTGAACAGAGATACATTGGTTAACATATGAGCATTTTTAATAATCGCTCAACCAAAACTATAGAATGAAAAATTGTTTCGGAGAAACCCTTATCCTCATCGTATGGTAATGCCATTACGGGTGTTTTTTCTCAAAGGGCTGGTCATTCACATGCCATTTACCGCTATATATGCAAACCTCTGTGAACAGAGATACATTGGTTAACATATGAGCATTTTTAATAATCGCTCAACCAAAACTGTAGAATGAAAAATTGTTTCGGAAAAATCCTTATCCTCATCGTATGGTAATGCCATTACGGGTGTTTTTTCTCAAAGGGCTGGTCATTCACATGCCATTTACCGCTATACATGCAAACCTCTGTGAACAGAGATACATTGGTTAACATATGAGCATTTTTAATAATCGCTCAACCAAAACTATAGAATGAAAAATTGTTTCGGAGAAACCCTTATCCTCATCGTATGGTAATGCCATTACGGGTGTTTTTTCTCAAAGGGCTGGTCATTCACATGCCATTTACCGCTATATATGCAAACCTCTGTGAACAGAGATACATTGGTTAACATATGAGCATTTTTAATAATCGCTCAACCAAAACTGTAGAATGAAAAATTGTTTCGGAGAAACCCTTATCTTCGTCGTATGGTAATGCCATTACGGGTGTTTTTTCTCAAAGGGCTGATCATTCACATGCCATTTACCGCTATATATGCAAACCTCTGTGAACAGAGATACATTGGTTAACATATGAGCATTTTTAATAATCGCTCAACCAAAACTGTAGAATGAAAAATTGTTTCGGAAAAATCCTTATCCTCATCGTATGGTAATGCCATTACGGGTGTTTTTTCTCAAAGGGCTGGTCATTCACATGCCATTTACCGCTATACATGCAAACCTCTGTGAACAGAGATACATTGGTTAACATATGAGCATTTTTAATAATCGCTCAACCAAAACTATTGAATGAAAAATTGTTTCGGAAAAACCCTTATCCTCATCGTATGGTAATGCCATTACGGGTGTTTTTTCTCAAAGGGCTGGTCATTCACATGCCATTTACCGCTATACATGCAAACCTCTGTGAACAGAGATACATTGGTTAACATATGAGCATTTTTAATAATCGCTCAACCAAAACTATTGAATGAAAAATTGTTTCGGAGAAACCCTTATCCTCATCGTATGGTAATGCCATTACGGGTGTTTTTTCTCAAAGGGCTGGTCATTCACATGCCATTTACCGCTATACATGCAAACCTCTGTGAACAGAGATACATTGGTTAACATATGAGCATTTTTAATAATCGCTCAACCAAAACTATTGAATGAAAAATTGTTTCGGAAAAACCCTTATCCTCATCGTATGGTAATGCCATTACGGGTGTTTTTTCTCAAAGGGCTGGTCATTCACATGCCATTTACCGCTATATATGCAAACCTCTGTGAACAGAGATACATTGGTTAACATATGAGCATTTTTAATAATCGCTCAACCAAAACTGTAGAATGAAAAATTGTTTCGGAAAAATCCTTATCCTCATCGTATGGTAATGCCATTACGGGTGTTTTTTCTCAAAGGGCTGGTCATTCACATGCCATTTACCGCTATACATGCAAACCTCTGTGAACAGAGATACATTGGTTAACATATGAGCATTTTTAATAATCGCTCAACCAAAACTATTGAATGAAAAATTGTTTCGGAAAAATCCTTATCCTCATCGTATGGTAATGCCATTACGGGTAATTTTTCTCAAAGGGCTGGTCATTCACATGCCATTTACCGCTATATATGCAAACCTCTGTGAACAGAGATACATTGGTTAACATATGAGCATTTTTAATAATCGCTCAACCAAAACTATAGAATGAAAAATTGTTTCGGAGAAACCCTTATCCTCATCGTATGGTAATGCCATTACGGGTGTTTTTTCTCAAAGGGCTGGTCATTCACATGCCATTTACCGCTATATATGCAAACCTCTGTGAACAGAGATACATTGGTTAACATATGAGCATTTTTAATAATCGCTCAACCAAAACTGTAGAATGAAAAATTGTTTCGGAAAAATCCTTATCCTCATCGTATGGTAATGCCATTACGGGTGTTTTTTCTCAAAGGGCTGGTCATTCACATGCCATTTACCGCTATACATGCAAACCTCTGTGAACAGAGATACATTGGTTAACATATGAGCATTTTTAATAATCGCTCAACCAAAACTATAGAATGAAAAATTGTTTCGGAGAAACCCTTATCCTCATCGTATGGTAATGCCATTACGGGTGTTTTTTCTCAAAGGGCTGGTCATTCACATGCCATTTACCGCTATATATGCAAACCTCTGTGAACAGAGATACATTGGTTAACATATGAGCATTTTTAATAATCGCTCAACCAAAACTGTAGAATGAAAAATTGTTTCGGAGAAACCCTTATCTTCGTCGTATGGTAATGCCATTACGGGTGTTTTTTCTCAAAGGGCTGATCATTCACATGCCATTTACCGCTATATATGCAAACCTCTGTGAACAGAGATACATTGGTTAACATATGAGCATTTTTAATAATCGCTCAACCAAAACTATAGAATGAAAAATTGTTTCGGAGAAACCCTTATCCTCATCGTATGGTAATGCCATTACGGGTGTTTTTTCTCAAAGGGCTGGTCATTCACATGCCATTTACCGCTATATATGCAAACCTCTGTGAACAGAGATACATTGGTTAACATATGAGCATTTTTAATAATCGCTCAACCAAAACTATTGAATGAAAAATTGTTTCGGAAAAACCCTTATCTTCATCGTATGGTAATGCCATTACGGGTGTTTTTTCTCAAAGGGCTGGTCATTCACATGCCATTTACCGCTATATATGCAAACCTCTGTGAACAGAGATACATTGGTTAACATATGAGCATTTTTAATAATCGCTCAACCAAAACTATTGAATGAAAAATGGTTATGGAATATCCCTTATTACCATCATATGGTAATGGCGGTCTTGTTGCTTATATTTGTAGGCCCATCTAAGCAAATGCCTTATTCCGATATCTTTCGACCTTCGTGAATAAACATATGGTATATGGTATATCGTGGTAGTTAATCGTATACATTTCTTTAAAAAAATGTATTTTGTTTTCCAGTGTGTTTTGTGATATAAGTATAACATGTTATGTATAATTTATAAATGAAAAACACTACTAACAATGAAAAAAATATTTGTTTTCAGATATAAATTTAATATTTTTGGGGTTCAATTGTTATTTTGAGTTGTTTTTTATTATTTTCGTGCTGAAATTCTTTTATTTGTATCAGATTTAAAAATATGAACCCCTGAAAAAAAATGACTAAAAATCTTGTTTCAGGTAAATATTTTTTTTCGGGATGGAGTGTAATTTTCTTTTATTTCTATAATTTTTCGTGCTGAAATGCTTTTTATATTGAATTTAGCCAAGACACATCAAATTTTTTTTCGGGATGAAAAGGCCTTTTTTCGGGCTAACTTCACATACGTCCCCTACCTTAAGGCAGAAAATTTTTTCAGGCCATGAAATAATGGTATGTTTTATAATAGGAACTATTTATAGAGTTTACAAAATATCGCAGATAATAAATTTCACTAAAATCGATCAACAAATGTGCTTGTTCCATCGATTTGATGCTGGAGTCTAGTCTGAATTAGCTAAGTATATATACAGAAATAAATTTGGTGAATATCATTTTTGATTTAAAGTTTTAACTCAAAAATATCCTGAATTTGAGCCATGGTTTAATTAAGAAGTCCGACTTCAGATGATATGGAGAAAGGAATTTTCCAGAGCCGAAATTAATAAATTTTATATTAGGAACTACTTAAAGAATCGATTTAACATCTCAAATCTCAGCGCCACTTAGTTCTATTTGAAGCTGGCAACTTAGTACACTACCTGGATTGGTTTTCTATGTAAAAATAGAAAATTGGTGAAACAATGTTTCTGCTAAATGGCATCAACCAAAACATCATCAATGATGTTCCGCAATATTTATTAAATTTGGCTCTTATTTTATTTAAAATAACAAACCCGATCCCAAATAAGGTGACCCAAGAAATTTTCAGAGCGTGAATAATTCGGTTTTATATTAGGAACTACTGACAGAATCGGCTTAATAACTCAGATATAAAATTTCACTAAAAACCATTGACAAACGTGCTCCATTTGGTGCTGGAACCTGGGAATGTAGTAAGGGCCTGGAGTGGGTATGAAAGTAAAAAACAAATTTTTCTTTGGCTAATCTGATTTCCCGAAATTGGTTTCTAAAAACCACAGGGTCATGATAGTGTCTGCTGGCGATATTTCATTTAAGAAACTCCATCCCTGACCCAAATGGTACTGCTGTGATTACGCATAAATTCCGTTGAAATTTATTTTCTGACTTAACCAATATATTTGATGATCAATGAATTAATTGTAACGAAGAAGAGATTTCACCATGTGCAAGTTTTATGACCAGTCGTCGCCACCAAACCAATTTTATTGGTCATCCTAGGTACCTACTGTGGTATCGTCTGGCAACGATATTTCTTTAAATTACACCAAAATATCTTTCAATTGTGACAAACATAATCGCTTATTTGACGTGTCTGAATTGGGCATATCTGCCAAAATTCCGATGTTGAAAGTGAAAAGGGTTCGAAGCTAAAGTTTCGCTGATCGATATTCTTCTCTACGAGAAAAACTTAAAAATCTCAAAACGATAATCTAAAACCATTTGTGATTTCGTGGAAAGTTGTGGCCGCGTTAAAAACTATTTAGCTCGAGCAGTATACCGAGCTTAACGCTTTAATAGTAAAATAGATAAAGAGCTCTAAACCAATAAATTAAACAATTTTCGTTTTAATATTCAAATTTGGATCAAAAACAAAAACAATTATTTATGTCTAAGGTGTAACTAACGCATTTCGTATGCACTTCCTTATATCCAGAAATACTCCCCTGAAAATTTGAAACGTACTCCGTTTAAAGTTTTCAGAGCGACAGCACTGCCTCGTAGCCTTAATATCCACCGAATGGAAAAAAATTCAATTCGCTGCTACACAGAATTGTATGAAGCAAAAAAAAACCAAGAAGAAACAGGTATACAAATCTATCTTCCAATTTTTACAGAGTAAAAAATAAATTTCGAAGTTAACGTCTATTTTTTGTTTAATTACGTCTATTTTTAATTTTGCGAGAAATTTTTGTTCGAAGCAATTAACATTTTTTCTATATGTATTGACAACCTCAACTTGTCCGGTTTCAAATAGTACGGGAAATTTAGGGAACCGTTTAACCGGACTTTTCGAGGTATTGCTATGAACAGTTTGGATTTGGATGCCAACATTCCTCAGTTCACCAAGATCACGGCATAATAAAACACGTTCAAAATCAAAGAGTTTCAGGAAACTCAACGGGTATGGTGCTTTTTGATTAAGATAAAGCGTTTGATTCAGTTTGATTCAATGGCTTACTGTACAGACTTTTTGTAATCTCTGTATAGATCACTAACGCCTATAATATATTGTTTCGAACTAAGGGCGCGACAATAGTGTTTTCTTTTACTTCATCACGAATACTTGGATGGTTTTATGTTTTCCTCGAGGTTCTGTGGAAATTATTCCTGTTTCACTAGAATTTAGTTTGTCTTGGACGGTTCGAATTATTCTACCACTAATACCTAAAACGTAGCTGTAAAGAATCATTTACAGACTCTTGCTTTGCTCTCTATGCGATCAAAATAAAACGCACTGTTATAACCACGCTGGCTATTTTGAATTTAATATCAATATTTTGTGTGTCACAATCGGTTTGGTTTGTCTTTCTTCCTGTATTATATTTTGTGAACATTTTAGACAAAATTCACCACAAGGGGGCATCAATTTCCGGGTATCGCTAATTGCTTTTTTTTCAACATTCCGTCGCCCATTTTCGAGAACTTACATTGCACGGGAATGCAACTCTGCCATATCAAACTATACTCGATTTCGTGCAATATTTCGTGCAATAAAGTCAAAATCCAAATTGAAACTATTGAAACTGCTACCAATATTAATAATGTTAATATAGATGGGCTTCTCATTTATAAAAGTACAAAATTAGAATCTTGGCCAAATTTATTTAATATTCATAACACATCTGACTTCAAAAGCTTAAATTATTAAATTTATTTAATTAATGTGAAAAGGCTATAAATTAACTAAACCATATAAATAAAATGCTAACTTGGAAGTGTTGATTTGAGTTGAGTTGTGATTTTGGTTTGCATCACATAATGACGTATTCATTTATGCATGCCAAATTTCGATTAAAAGATGGTGAACGAGGTGGAATTATGTGAAAACATTTTCGAAAGGCTAAATGTATTGAACATAATTATTAACTTAATAGAATATGATTGAAGTTTTAGGTTGCAGTTTTGTAGGAGAATAATGTTTCAATTTTATTTCATGGATTTATTATTTTACTTACTTTGCAGGCTTTATTTTGCAGGGTAATATGTCCATAAACGGAGTAAAAGTTTTATAATAAATAATAAATTTCGTAGTTTTTGATTTTTTGTTGTATTTTAATTATGTCAACTAGATTAGTAAATTAAAACATCAATAATAATAATAATTTTTTGATGTCCTAATTTAGATTTATAAAATCCTGAGTTCTGGCATTTAAATTATATTATATACTTTTATAAATAAATAATTAATTTGAACATTATTAATTCCCTTTTTTCTAGATTTGTAGGAAATTGCCGATTAGTTTAAATTTAATAGTATGGTTAAATATATATTTTCAACTTTTTATTTTTAAATCTAGTTGCAGTAGGTAAACAATTAATTAACTATTTACAGGAGAATGGTAACTAATGGAACAAGTGCTGTGAATTTAAATTATAACTTAACAATTTAAAAATTTTAAACATTCTTTTAGAATTTTAGCTTAGAAGTGGGAGAGTTTACATAGGCAATTTCATAAAATGTTAATTTTTGTAATTCTTGTATGTAATATATTGTGTTTTGCTAATTAATATATAATAATTAATTTAGATTAAAAATATTTAAAGGTTTCTCTTCATTAATTTGCTAATAAATAATTCAATTTTCAGAATATAACATAGTTCCAGAATCAATCTTAATATGGAGATTAAATTAATCCTAAATTTCAGAATTAGATTTGACTTTGATATTATGGTGATTTATTAATTAAAATTAGTTTTCAGAGTTGCCTGGGAAATTATATATTGATTTTATTTGTTGATCTTGATATACTTATAGTAAGTACCTAACTGAATTATTGATGATTTTAGGCTGTTGTGGTGCTGTAAAATTATCATTTTTAATTTATTTATTAAAAATTTTATAAAATAATTGATTTTTTAATTATTTATTCTCTTTTTCTTGATCGGTAGGAAATTTCTGATTAGTTTTAAGTAAAATTTTATGTTTAAAATGGTTTTTAACGTTTATTCTAATTCATGTTGCAGTACGTAATAATTAATTAATTAGATATAGAAGGACCATGAAAATGAAATAAGCGCTGTTTATTATTAATCTTAGCTTAGTAATTTAGTTTTTCTTAAATAATTTTCTTAAATATTTTATCAGGTAAATTAATGAAATGATCATCTAATAATGTAGTTAGATTGTGCTGTCTTGTGCTAATCTATTTATTATATATTGTACTAATAATTTACTAACTATCGATCACATTGGTGTCTGTAACCAGGTCGAGCCTGGCCCAACTAATAATCCTATCCTATCCTTCGGTTTTGTGATATGTATATGGGTGTACTGTGTGTGCCCGGGAGGCCGGGAGATCCTGCTATAATGCTTCGCCGTAAACTCTCAATCAATCAATTAATAAAATGTTAATTTTTGTAATGTGTAATATATTCTGTTTTGTCCATTAATATATTTTAATTAATTTAGTTTTAAAATACTTAAAGGGATCTCTTTTTTAATTTACCAATAAATGATCCAATTTTCAGAATAAACATAGTTCTAGAATTAATCATTATTATAGGGATCAAAATTAATCCCGAATTTCAAATTTAAATTTTAGTTTGAATCAACCCTCCAGGATTAACAAGTAGTGAATAAGCTGTAGTTTAGAAATTGTGTTATCCTGTGCTAACTATGTTTACTATATAATTACTAACAATTTAATCTTATCCTTCGGCTGGGGATGAATAAATGGGTGTACGATGTGTGCTCGGGAATACTGAAGATCCGGTTATAATAATTATTCATTTAAGAAATAAAATTTGTTATTATGATGTTTATTAATTAAATTTAGTTTTCAGAGTTGTCTGGGAATTTGTATGTTAATTTTATTTATTGATTCTTATAGACTTATAGTTATTACTTATACTATCTGACTTATAGTATCATTCCAGTGGTGCTGTAATATTATCATTTAAATCATTTTATATAAATTTTATAAAATAATTGAATTCATAATTATATATTTTCTTTTCTGGATCGGTAGGAAATTGATGATTAGTTTTAAGTAAAATTTTATGTTTAAACGGTTTAATGTTTATGTTAATTCTTGTTGAAGTAAGTAATAATTTTTAATTGGATATAAAAGGACCATTAATAAGGAAATAAGCGCTGTTATTTTAAATTTTTAATAATTATTTTATCAGGTAAATTAATAAATGACGGACAAGAGTGAAATCACAACATTAATAATTTTTTAAGCCCTGTTTTAAATTTAGGATTTAGGGAGTCCTGAGTATCCGGCCCTGGATTCCAGAGAAATGATCATCTAATAATGTAGTTTATTTATTATTTACTGGAGGGCCATGTGGGCGATAAGCCACCTCGCACCGCGACCTAAAAGATCTATTGTGCTGGATAATGTAGTTAGATTGTGCTGTCTTATGCTAATTATTATATATTGTACTAATAATTTACTAACTATAAATCGCATTGGTGTCTGTAACCAGGTCGAGTCTGTCCCAATTAATAATCCTATCCATCCTTCGGTTTTGTTATATGTGAACGGGTGTACGGCATGGGCCCGGGAGTCCGGGAGATCCTGCTATTATGCCTAGTCGTACACTCATAATCAATCATAAAAGTTTAATTTCAACTTTATTTTATTTAATTTTATCTTTATTTTCTTATAATGATGTTTTTTATAATACAGTAGAATCCGTTTATACCAAACCATGTATATAACGAACAAACGCTTATAATGATCATATGGTTTTGTCATATAGTTGTGTGCCTTGAATTTGCACGAGCACTTATTTTTTCTTATACACTACAAACAAAGAAGTACGTTTATAAACGTAAACCAATATTTGATTAAAATGAACCGCCGGCTATAGTGAACAAAATTATGTCCCTTGAGTGTTTGCTATAAGCGAATTCTACTGTAATTATAATTATAATTTTAGCTTAGTAATTTTAGATTTTCTTAAATATTTTATTAGGTAAATTATTGAAAGGCGAACAGGGGGAAATTACAACATTAATAATTATTTAATTTAGGTTTAGGGAGCCCTGAGTATCCGGCCCTGGATTCCAGAGAAATGATCATCTCAAAATGTAGTTAGATTGTGTTGTCATTTGTGCCGTTAATTTACTAACTATCGATCGCATTGGTGTCTGTAACCGGGTCGAGTCTGTCCCAACTAATAATCCTATCCTATCCTTCGGTTTTGTTGTGTGTAAACGGGTGTACGGTGTGTGCCCGGGAGTTCGGGAGACTTGCTATAATGCTTGGCCGTACACTCACAATCAATCAATCAATCAATAACACGTCTGACTTCAAAAGCTATTATCTGCACGAGATTATTTAATATCCGTTCGCCGAGGAATTAAGCAAAATTTTGAAAAACGGAATATCGGTTATTGTGAAAAAAATTAAGGCACTCACAATAACCGCCAAAGAATTTTGAATAATTAAAGTAGCAAAAAGCGGTGAAAGCTAAGATGATGAAGTTTCATCTTTTGGAAGGGTTACGGATGAAGCATTAATAAACGGCACGCCCAATTTTTTTTTGCAACTACCAGATTTGATAATTAATTAAATTCATGAAAATATTTGTTAAAAATTCGAAATCACTTGAGGGCGTTCATAAAAATAAAAATAAATCTTCAAGGTCATATTGGTGTTGGACGTCGCAATATGCGGGCCAACCAAATATGCATAATGAATTATTGTTTTTACGTCTAGTTAATTGTCCGAAAAAATACCCAAATCAAAAATACAAAAATAAATACTCCAATAAACAATAACCAATCAAATGATTTATTACCAAACCAATTTAAATGCAGATTGCAGACCACACCACCGCCATACCACGCTTCAATTGATGTTCTATATAAGTAAAAAAAAAAAAAAAATCAATTAAAATTTTATAAGAATTCAACGACTTCTATAAACGTATTCATTTATTTTTGGATGCATCATAATGTCTATCACGACGTCGACGACGACGACGCTTCTTTTCCATACAAAGTATGCACATTCACACGCCCACACACTCCAGCAACAACAGAAAAATTTCTTCATCATCATCATTATCTGACTCATTTCAAATTCTCTCTACTTATTGTCAATAGACATAAACACAAAACCACAAAATTAAATTAATTTTAATATTCTAATCGTATGTCGAGAATCGTCTAAATGAATTGTACGTACGCGATAAGATGTGGTGTCTTAGAATTTTTTTTTTTTTTTGTTACCATAGTAATGAAAAAGAAGGCAAAACGAAATTAAATTTATCTTCCGGCTGTACGCAGAGTTATACAACAACGACGAACCAATTATAAATGCAATAAATTTTATTAATCATAATTATGTCCGGTGTTGTTATGTTTTATAATAATATGCAACCGAATTATGAATGAATTTTATGTCCGGTGGTGGTAGCTTATAGTGTAAAATAGAAGTCTTGCGTCACGAGTTTAATCACCTTACTGATCGTCTTGTATATGTACGAGTATATGCTATTTTAAACGAGAGTTCATGTACGCCCGCAATTTATTCGACATTTAAAAATCAATTAGACAATTTATTCACAAAAATATAAAATAAAATTCAAATTGATTTCCAATTAAAATTTGTATATATTCTTCACAAGAGTTGAATGAATTCTGTGTTCATCGTACGTCGTGATTTATTGGGAAGTAAGTCGCGGATTTAAAAAAAAATAAAAATTTTGAAAGGAAATTGCAAAATTTGCACAGAATAACAACAAAAATTTAAATCATTTCGTAGGTGGATTTTCAATTAGACTAAATTAAATATTTTTGTATACATATGTATGTACATCCAGTGATGTGTAATCATCATCGTGTACACAAATGTATGTCACAGTCAATTGCGGGATGATAAAATATCCGTCATGCGATTATTTTATATCGTGACTCTCTATGTATCATTGTTATTATATAGGATGTGGCGCAAAAAGGTTTCGCATCTCTGAACGTCTTATATATTTATTATGTGATGTATTGTATTTAAATTGCTTAATTCGTGGAAAAAATGCATCACCGAATTTAGGTGGTGTATATTTAGTAGTAGTAGTAGGAGACAAGAACAAAATGCACAAAAATAATTTTTTTCTACAGCTACGCGCCCATAACGGACAAGTTTAGATATTGTCAAAATTTTTATTTTACCTTAAGTTTACTAACCTCGCTCCAATTTAATAGCTTCTATACACCCACCCCCAATATCAACTATAATTTTTTTTTGTTACATTTTAGTTCAAAAATATGTAAACTTTCCAGTGCTAAATAGTTTCAGTTGAATTCAGGTAGAAGAAATAATTTTGCTGTTGTCTCTACTTCACTACAACAGATCCTTGGTTACTACTTCGCACGCAATCTCTTTCTCTGAGGAAATGTCTTTAAAGTTTTCGAAACTGATCGACCAAGATAAGCTGCTGGAAACGTCTCCGTTAAAGGAAACTTCGACAACAATTTCTTAAATGCATTTCTATGTTAACGTCAACAGCTGATCGTACTTTATTAAAAGAAGCTAATGAATGATAAATCGGCTCATATTTACTGTAGTTTTGCTTCCGAATTTGCGCAACAGACAAAAAAAAATTCGCTAAATTCAATCCTACGAATAAATAGGAGTCCATATTTATTAATTTGCATCTACATCGATATGCTGGAAGTATGAAAGCAGGCATATTTGCGTCTCTAGGTAGCCTTTGTAGAGCGTACATTAAAAAGCGCTTTTGAACTCTCTCTATGCGATCTGAATAGTTAATATAAAACGAATTCAGATAAGGATCATGAAAATCTTTAGAAAACTTTTCAACAAACCCAAGCATAGAATTCGCTTTACAAATGCAACTTTCAATGTGTTTATGAAATGACAGATTCGAGAGGATGGCATAATCGTGTAACACATTGTTTTGCATTTGGAGATGTTTAAAATCAAACTATGCGATGTACATCAGATAGCTTTGAAATTTTTCAATAATAATAATTAATTTTGATTTTAATGTCGTAATTATCGTCGTAATTATTTTTAAAAATGTGAAACAGCATGGCTCCAAATGGCTACCTTGAGGGACTTCCGAAGAAACTTCTATAATTTTTATTCAAAAATGCGCGAACTCGGTTAAGACTACCATAATGTGCGGGTGTCCCATCTAATTGAATTCACATTCTTGCCCTTGTGTACAGATCAACATCTTCGAACAAAAGTGGAAATTCGTCATGTAACCTTTGGATAGGAGGTTTGGTAGTCCCATGCTTGGGATCTAAAACCTGAAAAATAATGGCTTAATGGATGTACCTACTAAGGAATAAACTCTATAAGATATACCTGCTGGCAATGAAAGGCTTAAAGTATATCTGCGGAAGTTAAAGGCTTAATGAGCTCAAATAGCTTGGGAGCTCGGACAGAAAAAATTCAGATTTTTCAGTTTCATTTAAAACACCTTTTATTTGAATGCTTTTCACAAAATAAGCAGTTTTTCACTTTCTGGTGACTTTAGTACTGTCGTTGGAAAAATACCGCCCATTTACCGGAAGAAGCGATTTTTGACCTTCAGATGAAGAAAATACATATTCGAGCGTAAAATTTTACGTTCTTTCTATTTCCGAAGTCAAAAATAATGGCTTCTCTTTAAAAAAGTTACTTGACCTCTAAATGATCTTGATCCTATACCTCAAGGTCAAGGTCAAGGTTATTACTCGATGTGCCCCATCGAACCATTTAACTTTTGTACAAAACTTTTTTTCGGATAAGGCTTTCCTCTATAAAGCGATACGACTAATGGGGCATACTTCAAAACTGTCGAAAGTAAATTTTTTGGTGATTTTTGCAACAGAAGAGCTTGACGGAATTAATTTTTCGTCATCTTTTTTTACAAATTGCCATACAATTTTTCGCCGTCGCCAGTTCTGCTATTGCGAAATTACCAAAATAGTTACTGTCAACAGTTTTGAAGTCGCACGCAAAACAATTTGTTTTATTCTATAAATCGACACAATTGTTTTCGTTCCGTATGCATGAAAAACAATTTCAGAGTATTGACTCGACACAAAGGTTCCAATATTTGAAGAGTTTCCTGAGAGGAGACGCAGAAAAAAACGGTATGGCAAAAAACGCCAACAGCATCAAATATTTGATCGCTACTGGACACATCGGATGAAGCCTTTTGTGTATTCAAAAGTTTAGGAACTAAAGCGAAAGAGCGGGATCATTGGCTTATTTATACTTTTGGAGACGCAAGCATTATTGTCACAACTATCAGATGTCAACTAGCTATCAGAGTTTTTTGTATTTGTGGAAAACCGCACAGATGCATTGGAGTCTTTGAAAGCATTTACATAAAAAAAAATCTCCAAATCAGTCAACGAAAATACTAAAGTCAAATGTATTCGCTACAGTGTATATTAGTAATACCACCACACTATTATTTCCGCTGTGTAATAGCAACAATCACAAGCTTTTTGAGTTTGAAATGCTTGAGGCTTTGGCTGTATCCAAACGAAGAGAAATTGTTAAGGACGAAAAGCTGCTTCAACTTCAACCATAGCCGCTATGGTCAATGAAAACATCATTCGTTGGTACACATAGAAGAACAAGCCAATATTAGCCAACTACCACCCACCATATATTTAAATAATCGTTTGGTCATTTGGCAAGAAGATTCGTTGAGTAGCAGAAAATTTTGGCATCCTGTTTTAATTTATTGATCTACTTTAACTCATCGTTGTGAGCTTTTTGGGAAGTAGAATCAATACCAACCAAGCCACAGTTATCTGAAGATAAGCAAAGGTGCGAATAACTATGTTCTGCTACGACTACGAGAAGCCCAGAAGGAAACTTTATCGTCAACCTACCATTTTCTGAGACTCCAACTGACATTAGTACAGTATTTTAGGTAGCAGTAAATCGGCTAAGAACAACAGAAAAGAGATTTGAGCCCGATTATAAGTTTCGAGATTTGTACGTTGCCTTTACGAAGAATTATGAAGAATTGAGCCATATAAAGGAAATAGCCAATGATCTATTAGCCCAGTAGCAGTATTATCTCCCACGTACCATGTCGAGAAAATTACATTAAATATTGCAATTGGGCCCACAATATGTATTCAACATTTTCTCTTTTACTGCATAAAATATCCCAGTCGAAATTAAAACCTGGGACCTCACGAATCACTCGCCGCTGCCTTAACCAAAATACCGTTTGGTTGGTGTTTTAATTGTTCAATTGTTAATGTGATGCAGAAAACCACTAAAATTTACCCAAAAATCTTAAGATCGAGTTGGCTTGGTATATTTTGTAAACAAACAAATTTTCCAGTAAACATTTACAAGTAGGCAAGGCAAAAAACAAAATGAAACGAAAAAATTCAAAAACGAACAAAAACAAAAAACTTAAAATGTTTTCTCGATTAAAGTCGACTTTGCTTGTACTGTTCTTTCGTGTATAACCAGAGCCTTCTAGAGTATAGATCCATAATCATGATGACGTATTTTTTAGAAGCATTTTTAGTGGTATAACTTTCACTAATTTGCATAGGACTCCACAGCAAAAATGCCAGTGACCAAAGTAAGACAACAGTTATGAAATTTTTGTTAAATTTTGGTTTAAATAAATCAATTACTACAACAAAATGAAAACGATTTACTTAAACGACATTCATATGTGTTGAAATTCAAACATTTGTGAAAATATTTCAGAAATCATAATTAAGAATTTGGAAAGTTTTCGTTTAAAAATGTGTCTTAGGAAAAAAAGGGATCTCCCATATGTTTTGTAAAAGCTTCATATTTTAGACTATGCCTTTATATAATCAAAGTTGCTTTGGTATAACCCTGGTGAAAACGTGCAATTGCAATACTCAGGTAATAGCAATTTCACTTTAGTATTGCAATAACGCGTTTTCTTCACTTAGCGCTGTTCTTACCTTAAGGCACTTTAGGCATGTGAATTCATTGTGATCAACTCACTTACAAAAGTACATTCCCAAAACTGTTGAACTTAGTCTGATTTGCTGAAATCACATTTAATACATTTTGTATTAATGTTCCGATTTATTTTATCCGTTCGAAGCCCTCTATTACTCGAATATAAAAGTTGAAAGAAAATCTGCTTCACTTGAAACTTTCTTCAAAAGATACCTGAATTCGAGTAAAAAAATGTTCATATTGGTCAACTCAATTTAGCTTACTTCCATACTTGAATTCATGTAATTTGAGACTTTAGACTCGTTTTTATGATTTGAGGCTTTAGCGAGGATTATAATTCACCGACAGAAAAAGCTTTCTGTAGCCTTGTCAAACAAATTTTTCTTATATAAATATTAATTTGAGGTCATTTTTCAAACTTGATTTTATTATCGTAATTATGTAATATATGTAATGAGGTTTCCGTTAATTGCAGCCAATACATTTTTAAATTATACTTACACAAGTGAAAGGTATAAGGTCGTCTCTTGGCCATCTATGTATATAATGGAATAATATTTTTGCCCACATCAAATCACCCTTTTCCCAAAAAAAAAATATCATAACCCATTTGACCTGCGTGTCATAAAAATAACCCACAAGAAAAATATTTATTTGTATCGTTTCTTATATATTAAACTATCGCAGAGGGGTCAATAAAACTTTATCAATTCGATTAAATTTCTTAAACTTTTGTGTTCTTTCAACTACGAGTATGTCTAGCCCATGTCTCACACATGTTAACTTATTTTATTGCTCCAGACCATTATTGACACAAACACATACAAGCATACACACACACACACATACATAAGTAAAAAAATCGATAGACTAGAGATTAACGATAAAATTATAAGTGAAACTTGAAGGCTATTTTGAATTGAATACGTATTAAGCGGATAGGAGAGATACACTTATGTACATATGCACAAATAATTAGAAGTTATATGCATGTCATGATTGGTATATGACAAGGTTGGATATTTTGATTAATTCGATATTTTATAAGTATGTATCTACAGTCCATTGTTCAGATAGTTTCGCGTCGACTAGACGGCGGTATGTAACGATGTGATTAAGTACGTTGAAGGAATTAGGCCAACTTAATCATTAAGATGAAAACAGACAGACCTTTATAAACTTTTTTTTTTTTTTACTATATAAAGTCAATCATGTTTTGTACAGCAACAAAAATATTGCATGTTTTATATTAAAACATGAATCGAATATCTAATGTACCTGAAAATCAAAATAAAATTATTGGTTTTTGATTAAACCGCCAAAAATTGTTCAAGTCAGTTTCCTAGAATCCAACATTGGAACGAACAACATAAAATTAAACCGCAAATCAAATTAAGAATTGTATCTAATTTCTAATGGGTTTCTCGTTTAACTTTTTTTTGTTTTCTTTTTTTTTTTTGCATGGACCGTATACACCAAAACAACATAAAGAAATCGCGGTCCAAAAGAGTTCATTTCCGAAAATAAATTCTTGAGTGTTTTTTGTTTTGTTTTTGTTTGGTGTTTGGTTACTTAGAAATGTGTGTCGTTGTTTTGGGGTCAAAAGAGTTTATTTAACTGGGCAATTCAATTAAATGCCATTTCCTGTATAAAATCCAATCTAGACATCTAATTACCATACACACACACACACATTCAAATCAATCTCCGCAAATAATCTCCTAAAAATTGATTGATTAATTTGATCGTAAACGTATCTCATTTTTTTTTTATTTCTTGTTACCTCGATTCGTTATGGTTTGGGGATTTATAAGCAGAAAAATGTGTACAAGAATAACACAACAACAACGTGTATGCTTTTTTTGATACATATCTGTATATAAATTCATAACCGCAAAGTATTTATGTATCACAAAAAAAAAAAAAAGGTTTTATGAAGTAAAAATATTTGAAGGAACCGCATCACCCAAAAACTTGTATGCGAGAGACCAACAAAAATGATGATCATGATCTTTTGAGCTTTATTGTTTGAGAAATCGTTTTTTTTTTGTTGGTGTTTTGGATTTGGTGGATGAAAATAAAACGATCTGCCTTATAGAACAGCTCTTTGTTCTTTAAGCGCCATTTAATGATTTGCGAACAGCAGAACCAAATTAAGGTATTAGGTTTCTTCATATTCGCTTTATTTTTAAATTTTAATAAGATGCTTTCAACAAAATGTTTTTTTTTTTGCCAGTTTGGGTTTGTAGGACTTTTTTTTGGGGTGTTCCAAAATTCATAAAAATTTATTTGCATTTTTAATTATTTACGATTTTTTGATTTGTAGTTTACTTTTTCAAGGCTTTCCCAGAACGAAAAGCTTCTGGAATAATTTCTGGTGCCCGAACAAAAAAAAAATTCTGGTTTAAAGTCGGAGAGGACAGTTGTTTCTAATTTTCGCATATCTTAACCTATTTATTTCGCGTAAACAGTGCCAAACAGCGCTGTAAACGATGTAAGGATTTTATTAACGCGCGAAACTCAGTTTTTTTCCTATTGTTTTGAAAATGACTAAGTTAGTTAGTAAAGCTCCACTTATTTCTCCCAAATTTAAACCCCCACGTACGATTTCACTTCAAATATGACCTAATACCTGCCACAATAGAGCAGTTTACACTTTCCGATGCATTCGACTGACTGGAGTGAATAAGACGCGACTCTTGAAACTAATTTCCAGTGAATCGTGATTCGTTATCCGAGTGAATTACTACACGGACATCGAATGTTTAGAATCCATCGTTTTGTTTAGCCTTAGGCAAAAGTTTTAACAACATAAATTTAGTGAGCCGGTCTAATACTATCACCACTACCGAATTCACCACCAAAGGGTGTTTTTTCAATACCTATACGTGAGACCAAGGACAAGACAATACCAGGCCTTTATATTTTATTTCCTTATACATGTGTTTAAGGACTACAGTGCAGCTTCTAAGTACTTTAATTACAAAGAAGTGCCATTTTCCAAGGTGAGCGTGTTAAAATTTACAAGAATTTTACCGGAAGTTTAGTATAAATTATCTCATGCTGACAATGATTTCATAACGGCAAATGTAAGGTTACCCGAGCGTACCAAACGCAAGAAACAACAAGATGAAGGAATTTCCGTTTTTCTTACTAGATCAACGACTATAACCACCAAACCAGCCTTATCAATGCAAAAGCTAAACGACTTGAAGCAAATGCTAAAGTTTATGCCTCTGCAATATGCAAACTTTTATAAAGTATATAAAAGTGAAAATCGTGTATATACATATTATAATAATGGAATCAATCGCCACTTTAATTTTATATTTTTTTATTTATATTTTTATCGATATGAAGAAGATCGATCTTTGTGATAGAAGCTTTATTTTATAATACTGAAATACAATTTAATTTTGAAATTATGAAGTTTGTTTGTAAAATATTTTGGTTTAATTTTAAATGACAAGGTTCTAAGATCCCTTAGAACCAGGCTTGTAAAAATATATCGCGTTTTCGGTATGCCAAGGTTATAATTGCAAAAAATCAAGAGCTGTAACTTGTCGGATTGAAAGGTCAGACTTCTCATATTGAAATATCTTATAGACTATGTAATCATAGGGAAATGGACAAAAAATCATTTTCATAGACCAATAAACAAAAAAGTTATAAACTTTTAAAAGTTTAACATCGATTTACTCAAAACTATGCGGAGAGCACTTAGAACCTTGTCATTCTAAGGTCGCGATATTTTTGGCACAAAAATATTTACCTTAAAAATCACACTCAAACATTATACCAATGTAAAAGTGTGTACATACATATTTCGACTTGAAAATATAAAAATATTTAAATGAATAAGTTGGCCGAAATCATAATTTTTGCTTTAAAATTAATGCTTTACTGACCTATAGGCATAAAAACGTTCAAAACAAGTTATAGTTATGATGCCATTGTATAATCCCATCTTTCATTGTACCATATGAGAACTCATGCTTACACAAAAGCTTATTAATTATAATCGTGTAATTCTCTTACCTGTGAATTGGTGAAGCCCACGTTGATACACGCTGCTGGCATGTACCAATCGTGAAATTTGGCTGGGGTGCCCTATATTATTTCTTTCGCCAGGTGGGCCAACCTGAACTGTGAACGTACCACGTCATTCCGACGTTGTCATTTTATAGATATTTTATTATAGATTATTATTTCAATTAAACAAAAAAACAGAATATTTGAATCACCACACATTTTTCATAAACTTATTTTTCATTTTTCTTCTAATTTCCATGAAAACATATTTTTCATTCTTTTTTTTTTAACACACTTGATTTTTTCACATATAGACACGTATTTCATTTCACTTTTTATCACTATAAATATATTAAATAATGAGCCCCGTGTAATTAAGAAAAACAAAAAACACTTCACAAAAAGAATTTTTCCCGAAAAAAGCACTTTCACAAATTTTTTCCTCTTTTTCACAAACACATAAATGAAATTTAAATTTTTTGAAAAAAGTTCATAGTACGAACGAGGAAAATACAACAAAAAAGCAGCAAACCGAGCCGAGATATTAAGGCTCAATATCATCGCCTGGGATGTTGTGCCGTAAATCTAATCGATATTTTCTCAAAACAAGTATCGCATAAACAGGTTCCGCAGTACACAAACCACAACAACAACAAAAAAGAAACATGTTATATTCATGTACAAATTAGTTATTTTGAATGTGTATGCAAAGAATCAAATAACGGGACCCTTTTTATTCGTTAATTTTAGAATTTGATTAGAACGAGATGGATATATATATCGAAATTACGGTATAAAACGGAATTTATACAGGCGCTTCTTCGTCGCAGTTATTTTTGATGTTAAATTTATAAACAGACACTTACAAACATAAACATGTATTGTTAATCTGATGTTTGTGCATGCATGTATTATATGTACAATCACACTGTTAATTTATGTATACAAAAACAGTATGACCAGCAACACTGCATTTATAAACTAATCAAAATATACCCGAAATCACGTTCACTACACACTATAATTGAAACTATCACACCCTATTCACTCTCACTGTAACTCACGAGCGCGCACATTATTACAACAGTCGTTTTACCTTTGCTACCTTTGTAATCTTTAAGAGGTAAAATAAGCAAAAATAGTGCACATATACACGAAAATCTAATTAAATTTATTATTTTTATAACCGACGTGATTAATTTAATTTAAATTTTCACACACAAAGTAGTTTCACAAAATACAAACTTTACACAACGTAAAAAATTAATAAAAAAATAAAATTAAATTTAATTAAATCAAATTTTCGAAGAGGACGATGAAAACACGTCTTTCTTCTCTTCGAGTGTAGACCGACCAATTGACCAATAAATATGAGCTGCACACAAATTTGAAACCAATACAGACGTAGTGTATATTTTTCCAAAGTTACATGAAGCCATTTTACCATTTACAGCATAGGACAATTAACTATCCAAAAGGTGAAACAGACAGTGATTAATTTCCAATTTTGAAATTTTCTTACGCATGGATAACTAAACAGAGCCAAATTTCATATACACAATTTTAATAATCTATAGAAAATTTCAGATTTTCTGAAAATCGCAGGAAAATCTCGAAAAATATTTTTGATATTTAATGTACTGTAACTGAATGCTAACTAAATCTTGATTAATTTTGAAAATCTTAAATCATCTGAAAATCAATCAATAATATCAAAGATTTTAAAAATATCGAATGAAATGTGACATTCTGCTAACACATCAACGCTATAACCATGTCGCAAATATCGATACAATTTGAAATGTCTAAAAATTCTAGAAAAAATCTTAAAAGTATTGAATAATTCAGTTAGTTTGAAAAACTGAAAGTAACCCAGTAATAACACTAATCATCACCCCTTTAAAACAAGAAATTCGGTGTTACCTTGTTAAATTACAGAAGATTTTAATAATTTTGGAAACGTCATAAACTTAATAGAGAATTTAGAATAAACTCAAATAATTAGATTACCCCAGACAGACCTGAACAAGGTCTAAAACACTCGAATGACCAATTTCAATAATTTCGAGAAATCCTTTCAAGAAACCAAGAAACCGCATAGACAATTTCGAAAAATTCCAAAAAGTTGAGAAATTATTGATTTATTTGTGAAAGCAAGTTCTACTGTTAGGCTCGACCAAAAGTCATATAAAAATTTATTATAATTTCGAATAGTTTTGAAAATCAGAAGAAATTATAAAACAATTTTCATTTTCTTTTCTAATTTGTCCAAGCTGAATCGGAATTCGGCACGGTCCGCAGCAAATTAGGTCGATTACTTTCAAGCTACAGACCTTACCAGGAGTACGAGAAAGGGTATGGTCATGGTGTTGACATGTATTTCGATCCGTTACATATTCCTGTTTTCAATGGGCGGCCATAGAACCGGTTTGGATTCAGGAACATATTCGAAACCCTTGCATATAATAATCGGCTAAGCTTTGACATAATTTTAAAAGTAGGGATGTTCCTATGTTAACTGTCAGTGTAACAACGTCTGCTCGATCTCCTGTTCACGAGCCCGATTAATAATGAACATTGTAAGATATCACATTTAGGTTATAAAAATGATTTCATCATTTTTTAGAGATTTCTTCAAAATTTAAATTTCCCTCCTCCCAAGTCCCATCTATACACAATAATTTGAACAAAAATTGAACAGAAACATCTAATTAAATACGATCATGATTATTACAGGCATGGCGCATAATTAAATGCCTAAATTTCCAAAAAATAAAAAAACAAAACAAATTCAACATAATTAATCATATCGGCGTTCACATTTGAAAGTACAATTTTTCACCTACACCATAAACTCAAACAAATTTGATCAGCTTCATGATTAATTAACAACAAAACCAATTTCCACATACATAAGACAGACGCCTTTGGTAATAATTTCATTTGTGCCTTTAGTTTTTACCACATATTCATTGACACAGACTTACTACAGGTATTATAGTTTGTTGAATGGCTTTATGTTGTACGTACATATGTACATAAATACATAAAATGTTCATTCCACTGTTTGGTTTAATGGGTTTTGATATATAATACAAAGCTATGTGTACATACTCGTATATGTACTCGTATATAGAGCAGACACCATGCATAAAGGAGGAAAATATAACAAAAAAAAAATGTTTTTGTGAAATGAATGAAACGTACACTAAATACTTAGTTAAGTCAGGTTAGTTCTTATACACAAATGTCTTACATATTTACACAACAAAACTACCAGTCGCACATATTATGTAAATATGATATGGTAAACCCTTTTCCACGGTCTCTCTCTCTCTCTCGTTTTTTTCTCTTTTGTTTATATTGTTTGTTTGCACTTATATCACACCTTCGTGTATTTTACATGACTTTGGCCAAACAAAAAGCCATAGAAGCGCTAAAAATGCAAATAACATGAAATACAAATAATCTAGAATTTTATATTTACATTAACATAGCAACAACATATGTAATATTGCACAATGGTAAACAACAATCGAAGTAATTTTTGTGTTGTAAAAATCACTAAATTTGTAATAAGAACAGAGTTAGAGTTATGGGCCAAAAAGCATACATACGTTAATTTAGCTATGTTAACCTACAATTTTACCTAATTCACAAACTGAGCAAAATTTTGAGTTAACTAAATTGCTTCACAAAAAAAAAAAACTCTGTTCGTGTTTTGATTGGCTGCTACAGTAAAACATTTTCACGAAACAGAAATAACGCTACAATGACCGACAATGTTTCATTTAATTCGTTCTAAAAAGACAAGTATGTATTGAAAACCTGTCAAAAATGAGCAAAAATTTGGTTGGTCCAAAACCACTTTTCTCGACGTTTTGAAACCCCCCCTTAGTCCGAAAAAACAACAACAACATAAAAAATGTCCGTCCGTCTGTGTGGATGTCTGGAAGTCCAGATGTCTGTACCCATGATATCTCGAGAACGGCTTTTTTTTCGTCAATCTTTTTCTATGGTTAAGGCGGAGAATTGAAAAGCTTTTGGAACATGTACGCCAAGAGTGTGGAGGGGTGGGGGTACCTGGCCATACTTATTGACCCAAAATCACCTGGTTTTATAAATATTTACCAATTTTATATATATGTTGGTTTGAATATTGAGCTGGATTGAATCGAAGGTCAAGTTAAAGGTCAATTTGCAGGTTCAGTTGAAGTTTAGTTGAAGTTGAGTTGGGGTTTGATTAGGATATAATGAGCAGTTGATCAGGTTTTTATATATGCTGGGTGAGGATTAAGTTGAGCGTTGAGTTTGCGGTTAAGTTAAGGGTTGAGTTCGGTTCCATTTTTGGGTTCAATTGGGGTTGAGTTGGAGTTGAGTTGAGGTTCGACTAGGGTTTAGTAAGCAGTTAAGCAATCTATAGATATAAAAGTGAGCGTTTGTACGCATGTATGTATGAACGATATTTAAACAAATCCACGCTCGATGTAGATGCTAATCGTAATGGTTTAATGGTATAATGGTGTAATTATAATTATGTAATGATAAAGCCTAATGGTATAATGGTACAATGGTATATGGTATAATGGTATGTAACAGTATAATGGTACAATGGTATAATGGTTATGGCATACTGACAGTGGTATATTGGTGTAGTGGAATGATGGAATGATGATATGGTGGAATAATGGTATGACGGAATAATGGTTCAACGGTTTTTCGAGCGGCGTTGATTTGAGGAATGGGTTGGGTAATTGGATGATAATTGGATATAAACATTCCGTTCACGATGTTTTTTGTGCAAATTCTACCAATAATACCGCTACTTCAGTTGTAAGTATTCAGGACGATCTTGATCAAAAATTGTTAGTGTTATTTAAATGATTCACCAACTCCCAACGCTTAACATAATTTATGTCTCCATGATTTATATTATTTGGTTTTGTTATAGCAGATAGAAGTCGGCCATTAAGGAAACATACGGTGAAGGTAATTAATGATTTGAGAACCGCAGGTCGTAAGAATTTCAAGATAGCATGGTGTATTGTATGAGTAAAGTATTTTGTTTAAACCTGAAAATCAGAATTGGCTAAAATCAGTTTGGGGTAGTTGATGTTGAGTTGGGGGTAGGTTAGACGACATATAGTTACCAGAATTGATTAATTAAATTTGATTCGGTTTGGTTGATTAATTTAGTCCTTTGGTTAATTAATTACGTTAAATTTTTATTTTTGTGTTTAATTAATTTCTTTAATATTTTTGGGTTTGAGGAATTTTATTTAGTTATTTTGTCTTCACTTAATCCACAGTAAATACATATCTGGTCGATTTGCAGGCTGTTTTTATTCAATGAGCGACTTTGAGTCGGAATCAGAGGACTCTAGGGGCTACGGTTCGGAGCTGCGCTACAGCGACTGTAGTTTTGACTCTTTCTTGGGCAGTGAGTCGGAATCTGATCTCATCAGTGTCAAGGAGAGCGTCGAGTCTGATTTAGAGGATATTTCGGAACCAGACTATCCGGATTGGGTTAGACTGATAGCCGATGCCCTTGCTCTGGTCCACTTAGAACAGTCAGAAGTGGTCATCGATTTAATCCTGTTAGTCTTAATTTAAATTAATTAAATAATTTTTTTCCTTTTAATAAAACAATGAATTCAACTTAATTAAAATTTTTTTTATTGTTTTGGGAATTTCCTAAATTCATTTTTTTTCTCTTTACAAGATACCACCACATACTTAGATTTTTCCTTTTAATTACGTGTCTTCATTAAGTGCTGGTGGGATTAAGTAGTTAAATAACCTTGAAATTTTCGATATAACTCCACACAAATTTTTATGTAACCTATCATAAAATGGATATTTCTCATTTGACGACTGAGGGACGCGAAGTTGAGTGCCTGGTTCGCGATATTCCGGCGAGATCGGACGATGTTATGGATCGACTAAGGGCAGCGTTGGAAGAGGAGTCTCGGGGATTAAAAACTGCTCCACGTGACATGCACACTCGTGGAAAAAAGGAGCCTGCGGTGAAAATCACTTTGTGTCAAGGCAAAATGATCACTCTCCAACAATCCTTTATAGAGATTAGCGATTTGCCCTCCGCAAACCAGATGTTAACCGCTCGACGACTGGTGTCTCGAGTAGGACATCTGCATGGTCGGTTGCAGAGAGCCTCCCAGTCTCCGACCTATTGCGAACAAGTTCAAACTATATTGTCATCCTGTGATAAATTTTTGGTCGCATTGGCTCACTTTATTTCGGATCCAGGCCGCATGAATGACTCCATTGAGTCAGCCAAAATAATTGTAGGTGGTGAGCCCTTGGAGTTTCAGGCCGGAATAATCCACCCAGGAATAATGTTGCACCTCGTCTTCCGCAAGTTCACTTTCAAGAGCAAATTGGTGAATCAGAAGTGGTTAATCAAGTAAGTGATTTCCTCGGGTTTGACACCTCCCAAAGATTGCCTGTCTTTAAGGAGCGCTCATCTCCGGAGCAGGTTAATCCCAATCTTAATATTCAGTTTCCTCCAGGTACAGCTGATTTACATAATAGTACTTTAAAAACAGCTCCCTTGCAAAATTATACTCCTCAATTCTCTTCGAATGTGGATGGTAATCGACGCTGATTATATCGCTGTGGTATCAGCTATAATGGATCACCAACCGGGATAACAGTTGATATGTTCCTGTTCCAATTAGATTCGGTGAGGAGATTCAATAACATTTCGTTTGATTCAGTACTCCTGGACCTACATCTCCTCTTAAAGGATGTGGCACTGCAGTGGTACTGGACTTATAGACGACACAATCCCTCGGCAACCTGGTATAATTTACGAAATACTTTTCATGATCGTTTCAGGGACAGGCGTACTCCCTACGAAATCTTTGTAGATTATTACCACCATATTTGGACCCTTTCCCTGCAGTGTCACACTCCATGCGGTGCGGACGAATTCATTCAATTATTAATGAGTAATATGAAGCCTATTTTGCATTATCACCTTACTGACCGTCGATTCAGCCACATAACCGATCTTATCCAAAGTTGTATGGCGTGGGAAGATTCCCTATAATGGCTTAGATCTCCGCCCGATTATCCAATGCATCCTCGTGAAATCGATCTTGTTTGTTTTAATGTTAATGAGCCTGTGGTATTAAGTACCAATCACAATTATTCCGATATACCTCCAATTGCATCAGTAGCCCCTTATCGTGCTCCCATGGGTGGACCTACTACGTCAACAAAACCTAATAAATCCGGCAATATCTCAACTTCCGTTAATTCATATCGTGCAACCAGTTCTTGCCAGCACCCAATAGGTTTCAATTGCTCAGACATAGGTCATGTTTTCCAGGATTGGCCTATCCCACCCACAGATTATTTCTGTTATCGTTGTGGCTTAAAGGATACCATTAGCGCTAAATGTACCCGTTGTGCGGGAAACCAGATCAGTGGTTCATGGAGATCGGGGAACCATGGGCCACAGATCACTGTCAGCCCCAATCAGAACAAAATAGATTCGGCCAGCAATACAGACCCCGAATTACTGCGGAGGACGACTCCAGGTGGAAGGAATCCTACGAATCAGTGAAAGTACTCGTAGAGTCACCTGATTCCGAAATTTCTTCTGTATCTGGTTCGTTTGGTTCGTCTCTAATCCCGAGGGTCGAGTAAAATCTTCATCATTGACAAACTCCACTCATTCACCTTTTTCGTCAAATAATCAATCTTTTTCTTTTAATTCCGGTAAATCTGTCGTCAACACAATGAAAAACTCACATCCAACTCGCTTGCTACGCTCCAAAAAATATTGGGAGGAACGTCAGATCGATCTTTCGTTGTCTCTTCAATACTCAGTTCTGAAACCCGTTAGACAAACGGCCTTACGCCGATGTTCTGGTTAATGATGTGCCATACCGAGGCCTGTTAGACCCCCAACGGTTAGACGTTCACTTAGAATTGAGTTGAGTTCATAGGCTTAAGCTGTTTTTAGACTGTGTTAGTTTAGTGATTGAGTTTATAGTTGAGTTGAGTGTTGAATTGGTTCTGATTTATTGAGGGTCCAGTTACAGATTTATTTTGCGAACGTTGGGTTGGAAATTAGGTTGAGTTGAGTTCAAGTACGCATGTATTTTTTAGGACCAGGGATTGAGTGAGATTTATTGAGTTAGCTTGAATGGTTCTCAGTTAAGCTCATGTACGCATTTAAATTTTTCGGACCGTGTTGAATTGACGCTTGACTTGGGCATTAAGTTAAGGGTTGCGTTGAGGGTTAAGTTGTCGAGTAGAGTGTTGAGTTGGGGTGGAGCGATGGAGTGCAGTCGGGTACTTATTTTGGGGTAGAGTTGGGGTGAAGATTAGAATGTTCAGATCATGTACTCATTTAATTTTCGAAGTGTGTCGGTTTAGGAGTTGGGGTTGAGTTATGGTTAAGTCTAGGGTTGGGTTGAGTTGAGGTCGAGTTAGGGTTGAAAAGGTTTGAGTTAAAGTTCAGTTGTATTTGAGTGAGTGGTTCAGTTTTAGGATTTAATTTGGGGTCGAGTTTAGGGTTTAGTGCGAGGTTAGATTTAATTGATTTTAGTTGAGTTCATACATGCAAGTAGATTTGAGATCGAGTTGAATGGAGGGTTGAGATTTGGTTCGAGCTAAGTTGAGTTGAAGTTGAGTTAAGGTTTGGTTAGCTTACTTAGGGGTTAAGTAAGAGGCTCGATTGGAGAATTATTTGGGGGTTGATTTTGGGTCAAGTTAAGAGTTGATTTGAAAGTCGATTTGAGGTTGATTGGTTGATTGAGTTGAGGGTTGGGTTGACGGTTAATTTATGTTGCGGTTGAGTTGGAGAGGTTGTTGTAAATTGAGAGGGAGGTTGGGCTGAAGATTGAGTTAAAAGTTCCAGTTAGGGATTGATTTGGGAGTTCAGTAAATTTTCAGGGCCGAAGTTCTGATCGCCTCATGAGGTTTCAGCCCTTTATATTTTTTTATTGCATTTACATCATCACCGAAAATAAACTATTATAAATTAATCGATGATTGGCAAGCGTCGCGAGCAGGTGTCGACGGGGATTAGTGAACGCTGCGTATAGGCAGCGGATCTCTAATTATGTTTAAAATTATTTTTTTTATAATATTTAAATTTATTTGAAGAGAGATTCGATGATGAGAAATATCAGCGACTTACAGTAAACACACAATAATATAGATAGTGACCAGCCGAAGTCTAACCACCGCACCATCCAGCAAATCATATTCAATTTAAAAGGTTAACCTGAAGATGTGACTTCGACTTAGTTAGTAGGCTCTTCGCGATCCTAGCGTCTTCCTGATCAAACGCAGGTGATATTAGCCATTACCAGTTGATCCGTCAAATTAAATTATAAATTCGATTAATATTAATCAGGTTGGTTGTTTATTTCGATCGACCAAGTAATTTTTTGGAACTTAACCCTGTTATTCACATCAACATCATCTTAATGATCTCATTCGCGAATTACTATTATCATATTGGCGATAAGGCCAGAAAATGTAGTGATCAAATAAAATGTTGCTCGTAAAAGGAGATTTTTTCGTTACGACTAGTATTCGAATTAATTCATTTGGTTTAACTTTACTGAATTTAAACTATCAACTTAGACGTAAATATGCTTGGACTTTCATTATTGCTGATTTTTCAGTTACATAACTTTCCACTGCATAAAATATATTTTAAAAAACTTCTAGTTACTCATCATTTCGTACTTTTTTCTATTTCACTGGTTGCGTCTTGTGTCTTACAGAAAATTTTATTAACAAAAAATGGTAGAGTTGAACACACAAGAAAATACTACTCGTTTGATTTTTTTCGAATGGCCGACGTGTTTAGACCGACTCTATTTCTCGCTTCCTCTATATAGATAATGCAATGATTGCCCTCACAATCACAGAATATGGCATCAAACCATCTCCAGAACGAGTTTCAGTTTTTCGGTTGAATTCCTCAAAAGTTGAAAGAAAAATAGTCGGTCGAAGAACGGTAACGGACAACAGCTTTCCAAAGCAACAGCATTAATGCATCTCTCGCAATCATGGTTGACTTGCAGTTATCCCAGACTTTCAGCACAGGAAAATTTGATGCTGCCTGCGATAATACGAGCGTAAAAACCCATCCGAGACTTTTTACTAAGGAAATCATGAAAATTTTAAAACACGGCATTTTAACACAAATGCTCAAATAGAGGAGTCCAAATTGACCATTTCTAGAAAACGTCTGTATGTTATCTTTAGGTTTGGATGTCTTATTGTAGCATATTTTCCCATGCCTCCTATTTTGGTTACGATCGGACAAGGAAATTTTGGGGCTCCCCTACAAACTTTTCTAAAAATGGCATTTAAGGCAATTGCCTAAAGCACAGTTTTCTGCAAAACTTCTAGTAGAATAGAAGTTAAAACATCTAACAGAAAAATTAGCAATTAGAAAAAATAAAGATGTTGCCTCGTTTATGAAATTCGTCCAAAATCCAAAGTTGGGGATAAAGGAAATTATGGATGGGGCATGTGGATTGAGCTCAAAATCCGAAATAGCCTGCATGTGGTACCTTTGGAAGCAAATAAATAAATAGAATTCAGGCATAAGAAAAGTTGAACGTAGACAGGCTACCTACACAATTAAACCAAACTATCGCTCTGTATTGTACCCAAAAATCTGGTACAAGGAACAGTAAGGTGCTATGTTTAAGCCAAAAATGGAAAAACAACCAAATTTAAAAACGACCCACTTTACTGTCAAGCCGACATCCGCCGAAGAGGATTGGGCGCAGCCCAATTTCAGCTCCGTAAACTGTTGGGAATATGTTGAGTAAAATCAACGTTGATAGTTCAAATTTCATTTTTTCCTCCGGTAGAATTCCGGTGACGGTAGAACTTTAAATTTAAAATTGTTTGAATTTTAATATCTATTACAGGTTACGGAATATCCTCACCGCTAAATCTTTTGTCGTCAAAAAGCTTTGCCCGGCGATGTGGTCCGCAATACTAAATGCGGTTCTCGTCTTCGTTTTGAGTTCGTAGTTAAAATTTTCGAAAGTATTTCTACTAAGTGACACTGAGACATATGATGTACATACGACTATTACTGGGTATATTAAGTAACTTACCACATTTGAGAGGAAGATTTTGCTGGCTTTTTGGGTTATGATAAAGCAAAAGAAATTTACCTATGGCGAAGGAAATTATGGCAAAACAATGAATATAGCAGGCAAAGCTATTTTGTGATGACGATAGGCCCAGTTTCCCAGGTTAGCTCAGAGGATCGTTTTGAAACTAATGTATTTGATTTGATAAATTTAAGTATCCTTGTCGATCTTTCAAATTTCGATGGCAAGCAAACTTGATTCAGAATTAGGCCTGACCGCTACCTCCCCCTTTAGCAAATATAAAGTAATTATTATTATTAATTAATATAACATGTGACGGTGTAATAAATAAAAAGTCTGGGATAAATTTTGCCGCTTGTGTTTTCAGAGATAATGGGATGATAGTCTGGTATAACTTCAAGGCGGTTGTTGTTCAACAATTGACTTACTCCTGTAGCCTTTTTTTGATTATTTTTCTATAATGACGGTCAAAATCTTGATAAATTTCACCTCAGTAAAGATACTTTGATTTCATTGACCATTTTACGACGGAATGTTTATTTCACGTCAATCGATGTCAAATTATACACTTTAAATTTAGCAAATACGTTAAATCAGTGCAGGTCATTTTGCGTGGCTCTTATTTCCAATACTCAACTTATTGTTGTTCCAGTATGCACCTACTTTACCTGTTGAGCTTCATATCGATTCCGTCAATTAAAGTGATTCCTCGGTGTAAGCGTACTGGTTGATAATTATTATTCATACTCATTTTCAGTGAGATTTGTGGCACCCCTTTCGCAACCGCACTGGTAGGGAAGTATTGCGGCGACTTCGCACTACTGGTGAAGGAGTGTTGAGTTTAAATTTGCAGATAATATTAAAATATGCGTGGTTGCTTGTATAGTTGTTAAATAGCGATATCTACTTCAAAGCACCAGAAACTAGCATTCAAAACGACAAATTTCAAGGGCTTCTAAAATTGTTTGTACGAATTGTATGTAAGTTAATATGATTTTCTAAAGTCATATACTCGTAACTTTTATTAAAGATTAGTGGATATTCTTCAAACAGGTAGCTTTTACGGGAATCTGATTTTGTAAATATTAAAATTCGTGTAGCATTCATCGAGATTCGAGACGTTTCTATAGATATAAAAAAAATTTCCAGAAATGATTAAGTGGTAATTGTCTGAAGTAGTATTTAATGTAGAATTTACAACTACATCTTTTCCTATCCCTGAATAGATTGTACATCCTTCCCCTTGTTGCATTTAATTTCTATCATCGCCACTCTGCACTAAGATTTAAGCCATCCACCACATACAAAAATAACCATAAAATGTGCTCGCAAAAAGATTTATGATCTTTTATAATTTTCAAGGATTTTCTTTTTTTTTCCCATATTGTTGTTATTGTTGGTTCGTCGTCTTTTCGTTATTCGAGAGCGAACCAGGGAATATAAAAATTAAAGTGTTTCCTATATTATTTGCTTAAAACAAACATAAAGCACAAAATACAATATATAAAATACCAACAACAACAATAAAAATGTTAAAAACTTTCAAAGTTCATTTTTTTCCACCCATAAAAACTTTGATAGACAAAAGTTTAATTTTGGTGCTTTTTTTTTTTTTTGTTTCAAATTCAGCTCAAAACATTGTTGTATTGGGTTGTTTGTTGTTTCAATATCTGTAGAAAGTCTAATCGACTTTCACACAGCAAAAGTTCTATATTGTTGCAACAAGAAAAAAACAAAAAAAAAGCTTTTAATTGTTGACAGACTTTTTTTTTTTTGGGAGTTTTTTTTCTTTTGTAGGATGATGAGTAAATTTAAAATATAACAATTAATTTTGAAACCTTTTTTATAAATATAAAGTTGGGGCACATTCATGCTCTACATATTCTGCTTTATATCCATTCTAACCGTTTCTCGTAAATAACCCGGATATGATTTAACAAGTCATTAATTTTTACAACCTTATTGTGTACGTATAAAATAATAAAAGCGCCGGCTTCATATTTAAATCTCAGGTTATTATGAGCATTAAAAAGCAAAATGCTTTTTACCATATAGTCTGGCATCTATTATAGTTTATCAGCAAATTTTTAATTGCGAAAAAAAATCTTGAAATCTGCAACAACAACAAAAACAGCCAAGACAAAAGATAGTTACGTTGAGGCAATAAAGCAAAAAAACGCTGTATATATTCCATTTATTGTCACGTTTCACAAAATGATTTTTTCTGTAGTAAATATGTACCATTCCCATACACATTTATATACATACATACATATATGCATTTCGTATTTAACTGTAAATCTTTTAGAATCAACTATAAACACTCGTAAAATATTCTTAAAGATTACTATTAACATTCCTCCAATTTAATTGCATGAATGGTAATGCATAAGTATTAGATGAAAGATAACCCGTAGACTATTTTATGGTTAAATATATGTACAAGAAAATCGGTTGTAATGGTGCTATCTGTGCCATTCACATAAATTCCATCGAAAAAGTTGATACTCAAGACATTTCCGAATGTACATATATCATTTTCGCGATTATTATGACGAGAATCAAGTATGAAAGCTGACCTGTTCTGTTTCGAAAAAAAAAAAAAAGTTCATAAAGTTAAACAGATGTTGACTCAATTATTTTCTACATTCATAAAATTAACAGTGCACTAACTAGAGAGTCTCCTAAATCTTTTGTAACTAAAGCTTTTTAAGATAATCACGTACCAAAATTATTAAATAAAAGTCTCCATTGCCAAAAAAAAATATTGGATTCGGTTAAATAAAATAAAACAATAATTTATTTTATTTATTTTAAAATTAATTGCGGGGCAGAATAATTAATTTTGAACCCAAACCTAAATTTTGATGTGGTTAAATAGATATTTCGACAATTTGACAATTTTTTCATTGATTAGTATCTGTTGCGGATTAAGGAAAATTCAGGCCTTAGGAAAAATTTTGTTCCCATGCTCTCAAAATAATTTTCCCGTAAAAAGCAGGCTTTTCTCTGTTTCCCATGCTCAACACATCTGTTTTGTGTCCACCGACCATTATGTCTGAGCTTTATAATCGTCACAATATTTTATTTATTTATTTATTTATTACCAACTTATACATAACTGGTTACATCAATAAGAAATTTAATAAAATTATATAATGTAAAGATTACCAATAATTCAAAAGAAGCTTCGACATCAATTCCTTAAATGCATTTCTAGACAGATTAAAGTCAAAAGCCGGCCGTACTTTATTAAAGGAAGCAGAAGAATGATAAACCGGCTCACATTTACCGTAGTTGTGCCTACAAAACGGCAACTTAATTTGGAAATCTTTATCGCGCAGCACACGTAATGGAGTATATATATCAAGCAAACTCAAAATTTCCGAACAATCGATTTTAGACACCAAAAAATCTCGAACAAACATTGCACTAATTTCAATTCTACGAATAAATAGCGGCTCCATATTTATTAATTTACATCTACCACGATACGCTGGGAGTATGAAAGCAGGTACATTCGCATCTCTAGGCAACCTTCGTAGTGCGTACATTAAAAATCGCTTCTGAACCCTCTCTATGCGATCTGAATAGTTAATATAAAACGGATTCCATATTACAACACCATATTACAATATAATACATTATAACACCATATTACAATATATTACAATATAATACCTATAAAAACCAAGAATATTGGACAAATATCTTGTTACAGATTACGACCAATTTTCAATATTATAAATCTTGTAAATTTAAAATACATACGCTCGAAGAATCCAGAAACATCTTCAACAATTTTGAATAATCTGTAACATCAAGCGAGTAACATCAACAAATCATCTTCAACAAAAATCTTGAAAGTATCGAATAATCTCAAAACGAAACAGCCCAATGTTGTTCGGATTCGCAATTTTCAAAAATATTTCGAAGATATCGGAAAATTTAAAATAATGTCATCTATGTACCTTAACATCTCGTATCTGTTTATGTAACACAACGCTACGCAAATCGTAAGAGGCTTAAAAATAAAATTCACGATTAACCACTGATTATGTAACAAGATACAATAAGCCCCTTGCAAATTTCGTGAAATATCGAAAAATGCAATTAATCTCGAAAAGCTCTTATAATCATAGAACTCTAGAACCATTTCGATATTTATTCACATAAAATTTGGAATATTCTAGAAAATCTTGGATAATCATAAAATCACAGGATAACCTTGAAAATCCAAGAAGTCACTAATAATGAGAATATCGAAAATCTGAGAAATGATTTGAAGTCCTTGCAAAATCTTGAATAATCTTGAAAATATGACAAGGACGATAAGTTGGAGTAACTTCGATGTTAACCTACAGCTACCAAAGCTATTTAAATCTGGAAATCTATAGATAAATTCATAAATCTCGAAATATGGGTGCTATGCTTACTCGTAATTCAACTCAAACCTTCACTAGAATAATATCGAATATAAAATTTCGAATAATAAATTTAAAAGCTCGGAATGTCAAAGAAAATATCGATAGATCACTATTCTGTAACTTCACGTAACTCATGTGTAACAAATTGCGAGTATAAGCGAGAAACTCCAATAGACCCAAATAATTTCGAAAAATACGAATAACTTTAGGGTTCCAGGTAGAATAATTTTGAAAATCGTCGGGATCATCTTGAAATCTCGCCAACCAAAATATCGATTTAAAAAATTGTCTTGTATTTAAAATTTTGAATTGTGAATTTTTTTTTTTTCGGAAATATCGCCCGCTTAAATCTCGAAAGAATTATTAATGAACGGAATTCAAATTTAAAGTTACGCATTTTTTCTAAATTTTTGTATTTTTAACCCTATAATTTAAAATATTTTAAGCTATTTAATTTAAATAAACCTTCCCGAATGGGTTTCGAGAATTTTTTTATTCGAAATTGCGACAAAGCGTGCATACTATATGTACCACATTTTGAGTTGCCGTACTGCTTACAATAATCCTGGCCTCGCAATTCCAATACTGAAACTTATGAAATATGACAGACACATTATCGACAAGCAGAGGTAACCGTAGCAGTTGAAATGAAAATTTAAATGGATTATGGTTAAAAACAACTTGCAGTATAACTGAAAAGTGGCTGACTTTAATTTAAAATTTAATAAATAGTTCAGTATAAATTGTATACTCGGTACAATGCGGTTAAAATCGGATTAATTAACTGAAAACATTAAATTAATCGGTTAACCTTAATCTGCTTTGATACGTTACTGGTGGATAACTATACCAGTAACGTCTTCAGGAGCAATGCGTGGTAATTTAACCAGTGTTTAACTAATGTTACTCAAACTTGTGTAGACATCTCCTAGATTACCTGTATACAGGTCAAAAATCCATTGAAATGTTTTTGATTGAATGAATGTTTTGTAAGTTACGTGGATACAGAATTTCGTTTAGCATTTACAAGGCATTAACGAAGCCCAAACAGTATAACATCGTACTCTACTGAGATGCACAGACGTCGTCTTAACCAACCTAAATAGTACACCAAATTTCATTTGTCTTATATAATGTTGAAGGTTTCAGTTTTGTAATCCAACAACTCTTACGCAAAGAGTCAAGAGGCAAATTTGTGTTGCACAAAAATCATGCATAGATTTCACCATACGATACCCTCCTCATAGGCAATCAAAGCCTAAAGTAAACGTTATAATTGGTTTGTGGAATTATGTTTACTTTCGTAGATATCGCAATATTATCTATCAATGACCCTTAAAAGCTCTTATAATTTTTTTTTCTCTTCCAGGACAAAGGTTCTTAAAATATAGAACTTATATCAAGGGATAATACTATACATGACAGTTTAAATCTGCTGCCAATTTTGCACTGTTATGAATTTTTTTCAAAAACTTCCAACTGTATGAATCCGTATGTTTAACCCTTATAAATAGTAAAAAATCAATTAAAGTTTTACACCCAACCGAATAAAAAAAATTAAAAAAAAAACCGAGTGAGTGATGAAAAACGTAATATTTCTACTTTGTCTTTCAAACGTTTTTTCCAATTCAATAAAAAAATTGATCAAAGGTTCCGGAAATACTTTTCAAAATTTTCGATTATTAGGATAATATTAAAGTAAGCTGGTTGGCCATGACTATCGGTTTAATTTACAGTAGAAAGTAAATTTGAAGTGATGGGGCATGCTATACGATTTTTTTTGTATGATAGTTCAATTCTCATTCATAGGTGGCTATAGCGTAGGAAGGGTATATGTACATAATTTGACGTTTCAGCAATTTAAGCATTAATATTTGCAATCAAATAAAAAGTTTTAAAAACCAACTTCTGTCTCAAAAATTAAATAGGTTTAACATATTCAATCAGTATAAACTTATTCAAAATATTCAATATAATGGTTAGATCTTGTTCTGTGCCGAATTGTCGGAATAAATATTCAAAAAATTCTGACATTAAATTCCACCACTTTCCAAGTCAATCCAAATTAAAAAAACAATGGATCATAAAATTAAGAACTGGGAAGACACCAACAAAATGGTCTCAAGTTTGTAGTGCTCATTTCGCAGAAGATGATTACCAAATATGCAGTTTAGGTAAGCCAGACTGAGTTTAACTTGCCAAGTTTAAAATAACATAGAAAGTTCAATTTCAACAGGTGCATATAAAATTCTCAAAGCTGGAGCAATTCCATCCCAAAATATTCCACTACGGAAGTTTGACTTACCGAAAAGTAAAAAAGTAAATAGAAGAGACGAACGGTATTGCAATCGGAATAAAATATGGATCAACTCAACTGTTTTCGTCGTAGATAGTGTAAGTCGCGTATTAAATATAAAACATTTAGAACAGATTGTAATAGTAAATATTGATATCTAATATTTTAGGTAAAAGAAAATACAGAAGCTTTGCCAGTTACTGATGCTGATGTTATGCCTGTTTCAGAACCGGAACTTGTCGAAACCATTCAAGCAATCTCCGTAGAAAATGAAAATGTTGATATCGATGGAACAGCCAAAGTTTCTACAGATCGAGCAATACAAACTCTTGTTCTCAATACAAATAACAGGATGACACAAACTCTATCTAGTTCCGTTTCTTCGTTTTTCAAATATTTTGAACGAACAATTACAATATTTTACCGGATTGGACTCGAATCGATTTAATTTATTATTAAGTATGATAGTTAAAGATAAAAGCGAATCAGTTCATCCTGAAATCGATGTTAAAGATGAACTATTAATAACGCTGTATAAGTATAGACACTGCAATGATTTTTTATTCATGCAAAATATTTTTTTAATTAACAGAAATGTGATTTCAAAAATTTTTAAAAATATGACGAAAAGAATTTATATAGCTTTGCAACAAATCGATTTCTGGAAAATTTCGAAATCTAGAGGCTCATATCGAGCTATAATTGATTGCACCGAAATACCCGTACAAAAATCAGAGGACCCAACTCATCATCAACTAAGGTTTTCATCGAATAAAAATAGAACAACTTTCAAATCATTAGTTGCTGTTGATGAAAATGGAATGGTTATTTTTGTTTCCGAGACGTTTGTAGGTGCCATTTCTGATAAAGAAATTTTTCAGAAATCAGGGATTCTCAATAAACTGGAAAGGGGAGATTTCGTATTAGCCGATAGAGGCTTTGATATATCCGACTGCTTAGAAGAAAAAGGTGTTGTTTTAAATATACCCCCATTTTTAAGAGGAAAAAACCATTTAAGTGAAGAAGAAGTGGCTCATACTAGGTTCATTGCTAACAAACGAATAATCGTAGAAAGGGTAATTGGTTTGGCAAAAATTAACCAAATTTTAGTTAGATCTATGCCAACCACAATGTGGCCTTTTACCAACCAAATAATTAAGAACTGTTTTTTGTTATGTAATTTGCATGATCCTATTGTATAACAGTCCTAAGGAGCAATTTTACTTTTCAAAATAAAAAATAATTTAACAACGTTTTTAGAGTTTGATTTTTTATTATTTCGTAGGTAATTTCTTCAGAAGGTACAAATAGTATCTTAAAACATAAAATTATATTATACATTCAAACTACATAGTTTTTGAAATTAAAGTTTAAGTAAAATAGCATTCAACACTAAAATTTAGTTTCAAAACTGCAGTACCAAATTAGTTAAATTAGTTTAGTTCATTAAAATAAAAATACAAATTAAGCGACTACATAAGAAGCCAAATTTAAAGCATAAGAAAAGCTAAAATAAATATATGTTATTTAATAACAAAAGCATGCACGTTAGCTACTATACTTTACAATTAGTATGGGTTAATACATAGAACATATTTACAATGTCCATATGTATATGCAGTACGGTAAACAGGCAAAATCAAATTACAGGCATAATTCATCAAATATACATATTAATAAATAAATTAGTATTTAGTTAAATGTACCAGTTCATTTTGCTAAATGAATGATAAATAATTAATAAAACAAAGAGGAAATAAAGTAAAAAATACATACTATTGCCGTCTTACTTTGGTCACTGGAATAGTTATTGGTATAAAAATAAAAATGCAAATTATGCTCAAAATAAAAACCGAAAATAATTTTCTTTTTACTTTTATCAATTGACATTAAAAATTAAATAAAAAAACAAAAAAAAAATTTCAAAAATATTCCTAGAATAATTCTATACCAACAAAAACTAGTTTTGAAACTATTCATTCCGGAATGAAAATACATGGCATTGTTGTTGTAAAATGCTCAAAGTAAGACGGCATATGATTAAAGTAATAGCCCAATACTTTCTTCCATTAAATCTTTATCATAAGAAATATTTTGAATAAAAACCCCTTGGGGCGTCCAAACAACGAAATCAAGAATCTCAATATTTGCTACATGCATTTGCACTTGATACTGAGTATAATACTTATGTTTTTTATTTAATTGTCCTTTTCGGATATAGCTTGCATCTGTAGGCTTTCCGTTTCTGCAACTATAAGGGCATTTAATCTCCAATAAGAAACTTTTATTTTCATTCACCCCATCAGGAGTAGCTGCTAAAAAATGATGTTTTTCATCGATAATTAATCCGCTTGGAAGAATTTTAACACCTACGATTTTTTCGTACTCCCTTCTTGATGTTTCTTCATTTTTTATGCCCCACTTGAGTGCACTTGAATTGATACATATATCATTGATATGGTACTTTAAGAATGAGGTGCTATATTTTTTACTTTTCATCGTTGTTAAAATATTATGGCACATTGACGCTGTAATCCTCGTTTTTCTCTCATTCTTCCAACAGATTCCTTGACCTCTGGTTGTCCTTTCAATTTCCTGCCGATCTTTTAAAGTAGTAAAATTATTTGAATTTAAATTTAGTAGCGACAAGGGATCTTTGCAATAATCATGGTCGTGAAAAACATGCTTTCGAATAGAGTTTCGGCAATATATTGCCGGGGAAGAAATACCGAAATTAATAATTCCATTAAGGAAATCATCAGTTCTTGATGAACAAGGATTCGGTGTATCAATTGCTGAACATAGCATGTCATCAATCGAAATTTTTTCTAAATTTCTACCACCTTTAGGATGGTGCCAAGTCTGTAACGTGTCAGTACAGGGTTTATTTAATTTAATTTCTCCAATCATACCGTAAAATTCGATAGCATATAAGCTAGCGCTTATATGTTTGCATGCTGAACTTGTGCCGTGCCCAGCCGGACAAGTGCAGTTGGCTTTCATGATTGATCGTTCTGAATTACTTAAATGTAAGCGAATTTCGTAATCAATAGATTTCTTTGTTTCGGCACTACACTTAATTTTAAAAAATAAACCATGTTTCACAGAATTATTATATACAATGGTTTTACAAAAAAGCGAGTGAAACAATTTTCTTCCCTGAAGGTCATCTTTCCCAGCACCACGTTCCTTAAAATAAACCGATATTATAGTGGGGGTCAACCATTCGACTTTTTTGCGGTCTAGCTTTTCCAGTGCATGATAAGGTCCGTCATCATCGTTAAACCCCAGCTGACATTCTGACGGCACAACGTTGGCTGGACATTTACTCCTACTAAGGTCTAAATTTTGCCACAAGCTTAACCTAAAGAAGATTTATTTAATTTTATTTCCGTAAATGTTGACAATATGGACATTATGTAGTTACCTTTTTTGTAGCTCTGGCTTATTTCCCAAAGTTTTAGCTCCTAATCGTTTCAATCTGGTTTTTAAAGTTTTTATATTAGAATTAGAAGCCATAATTTTTATTTATTTCCTAACCAAATGGAACACTATAAAACTAAAACTAAACTAACTAAACTAAAATATTATAAAATTGTATAATTTGTTCGCCTCCAAATTCCATACAATCACCATACAATACAAAAAATAACAATAAGGTTTGACAATTGACAATACCCATTCGCGGCGGTGCTACTACGAAAACAGCGGCAAGGATTGAACTATAAGCATGCCCCATTGATTAGTGAATTGAGATATGTGTATGTGAGAGTGAGTGATGAATTGTGTATGTGTTTCGCAGCCGAAACAAAAAATGAAAAAAAAAACCGATTTGGGGACGAGATAAGGGGTAACCAGCGAATCAGTAAGAATCCTTACAGAATATTTGACATACCGGCCACCGAAACCGTAACAACTGAAAACCCGAACACAGTAAAAAATTTATTATTTTTAAGAAAAGTGTGCTTTGAAAATGTTGATGTATTCTGACAGATCCTTTAGTTTGCACTTTAATTTTCGCTCTATTAAGTGACAGCTGAACTGAACGAAAAGTTCTTAAAGATTCGCTGGTTGTCACTGATTCGCTGGTTCCCTCATAAGTACATAGATGGAGAAGTATTGGAAAACAAGTCAAAATGAATAAGTTGAATTCCCAATACTTTTACAAGACACTGAACTCTCTCTTATTATGGTAATAGCATTGCCAGACTGCGGTTTAATAAATCCGATTTATTGAATTTTCGAAATTAGCCGTAGTTAGATTTACGGTATTTATGCATTATTTTGAGTTTAATGACTAAAACGATGTAATGGGAGTGTGTTAGTTTGACAAATATTATGAAAACAATATCAGTTTAAGTGTATTAACCGTTATTTAAAACGAGTTTAGCTAAATCGGATTTATTAAATCGCAGTCTGGCAATGCTATAATCAGCAATGAAATTTGGCGTATGTCACATTGAAAAATGTATGTAATTTCTATCTGTTTGAAAAAGCGCAAAAAAAAAAAATGGAAAATCTAGTGTCGGCTTAACAATCTCACACACAGAGGCAACATTTTTCTTCATTATGTACCTCACATTATATAGAGGTAAAGTTTGTTTTATATTTAGGGGTAAGCTCCAAAAGAAAATCAATTAAAATATTCTTTCAATCTTGGAAATCTTAAAGTAATTCACAGTACTAGTGGCGATAAACTAAAAACTTTCTTTTTGCATCAAAACTCTGGAACAGTTTTGATTGTCTTAATTTTGAGATCCTGGTCTTCTCCACCACCCGACAAAATCGATTTTATTCTTGTTAGCCAGTTCATTTAGATCTACGTGGCACTGGTAAAGCATCTTTAATCTGAAGCATTTTTTTTTTTAATTGCAGCGCGAGCTGGACTATTCGATAGTAGATCAATTTTTTGGTTGCCTTTGTTCCTGCTTTCAATAATTTTCGCTGTTCTTATAAATCATAGAATAAAACGTATGTAAAGTTATCCCAGGATTTCATCCCAGCAAATGACGTATGTGAAGTTATCCCAGGATTTCATCCCAGTATATTGCAAAAACTTGAATCAGGCAACTCTAGAAAATTCAAAGCCATATTTAATATGTGAAAGTTAGCCCAGCCCAGGATTTTATTAAAATTAGATTAAATATCGAAATTACATAATATCCAATAAAATAAAATCCACATACAAAATTAATAAAATTTAAATCATCACTGATATTTTTTATTTATTTGCAAGATTTTACCTAGCACCTAAAATTTATGCATGTTATAACTATTAGTTTATTTTGCCGCAAATTAAACGTCTCGTATTAGTGATAAAAATTTTCGAGATAGAGATACCATTAGCTTAATTTGCCCAAGTGCCCGAAATATTGCCATGGGCTTTCGATAAAATATTCGTCTGGTTTGCCAAAACTAAAAATGTCTCGTACTAGTGATTAGTAATTTTGAGATGGGGATACCATTAGCTTAACTTAGAAAATATTTCATTAAAATCGTATTGTTCCAAGTGCCCGAAATATTGCCATGGGCTGAGAAGTTTCATTCATTTTTATATTTCGATACAATATTCGTCTGGTTTGCCAAAACTAAAAATGTCTCGTACTAGTGATTATTAGTTTTGACATGGGGATACCATTAGCTTAATTTAGAAAACATTTCATTAAAATCGTATTGTTCCAAGTGCCCGAAATATTGCCATGGGCTGAGAAGTTTCATTCATTTTTATATTTCGATAAAATATTCGTCTGGTTTGCCAAAACTAAAAATGTCTCGTATTAGTGATTAGTAGTTTTGAGATGGGGATACCATTAGCTAAATTTAGAAAACATTTCATAAAAATCGTATTGTTCCAAGAGCCCGAAATATTGCCGTGGGCTGAGAAGTTTCTTTCATTTTAATATTTCGATACAATATTCGTCTGGTTTGCCAAAACTAAAAATGTCTCGTATTAGTGATTAGCAGTTTTGAGATGGGGATACCATTAGCTTAATTTAGAAAACATTTCATAAAAATCGTATTGTTCCAAGTGCCCGAAATATTGCCATGGGCTGAGAAGTTTCATTCATTTTTATATTTCGATACAATATTCGTCTGGTTTGCCAAAACTAAAAATGTCTCGTACTAGTGATTAGTAGTTTTGAGATGGGGATAACATTAGCTTAATTTAGAAAATATTTCATTAAAATCGTATTGTTCCAAGTGCCCGAAATATTGCCGTGGGCTGAGAAGTTTCATTCATTTTTATATTTCGATACAATATTCGTCTGGTTTGCCAAAACTAAAAATGTCTCGTATTAGTGATTAGTAGTTTTGAGATGGGGATACCATTAGCTTAACTTAGAAAATATTTCATAAAAATCGTATTGTTCCAAGTGCCCGAAATATTGCCGTGGGCTGAGAAGTTTCATTCATTTTTATATTTCGATACAATATTCGTCTGGTTTGCCAAAACTAAAAATGTCTCGTATTAGTGATTAGTAGTTTTGAGATGGGGATACCATTAGCTTAATTTAGAAAACATTTCATCAAAATCGTATTGTTCCAAGTGCCCGGCAAACCAGACGAATATTGTATCGAAATATAAAAATGAATGAAACTTCTCAGCCCATGGCAATATTTCGGGCATTCGGGCAAATTAAGCTAATGGTATCTCTTTCTCGAAAATTTTTATCACTTTTATCACATGCATAAATTTTTAGGTGCTAGGTAAAATCTTGCAAATAAATAAAAAATATCAGTGATGATTTAAATTTTATTAATTTTGTATGTGGATTTTATTTTATTGGATATTATGTAATTTCGATATTTAATCTAATTTTAATAAAATCCTGGGCTGGGCTAACTTTCACATATTAAATATGGCTTTGAATTTTCTAGAGTTGCCTGATTCAAGTTTTTGCAATTTACTGGGATGAAATCCTGGGATAACTTCACATACGTCATTTGCTGGGATGAAATCCTGGGATAACTTTACATACGTTAGAATAAATTATTTATCAAACTATATTAAGTAATCTCAGAATTACTTTAAATACAAATTAAGTTAACCTTAATGTATTTCTTACAAAATCACAGTACAGAGTAATGTTGCGATGATGTGCATTCAGGGTATATTTACCATTAGTTTAGAGTAAAAGAGAAATGGAAGATGACCTAAACATGGAATTGAAAAAAGAATTAAGATCTAGAACCATTTCCATATTATCCACAACTTCTTCAACAACATTAAGTCCAATAATGCCTAAAAGTAACAATTCTATCGATTTCTGAACCACCCTGTTAATCCAATAGTTTCCACAGATAAAAATCTTAAACTGCTTCAGGGTATGGAAGACGGTTATCACCAAGTATCCATCGATATTAAGGATAAAAATAAAACTGCATTTAGCACTAGCTAAGGACTATGCCTTGTAAGGTTTAAATAATATTAAATGCTTAGTAGAGGTATTCGTAGGGATTGCATATTCGAAATTCGAGAATTCCGGAATTCGTTTTCATAAATATAGTTTCGAATTCCGAAAATTTCCCAGCGAATTCCGAATTTAAAATTTATTTTTTCATGCTCTCTCCAACTTTTAAATTGTGCTTTCGTTTCTGTTCATATTGTGACGGTGACACCTAGTGTGTAATAGAATAAGTTAAAATTAATAGCTCAATGTTAAACTGTTCTAAATGGAATTTTCCATGATAAAATTGTTCTACACTATTCTAACTAGAAAAATCATGAGCTTTCTAGAAGTTTGGTTTGTGTATATAAAAAGGAGAACGAAGTCGAATTGGATTAGTAGTAGTATTTGGTAAGCGATAGAGTAAAGATTAAAAAGGAATTAAAAAATGATTTAAAAAGTGTTGTAGTGCGATAAATAAAGTAAAAGTGATCAGTAAAATTTAAGAATAATTTATATAAAGTGATTTTGTGAATTTTTATTGATAAACTGTGTTGTAATAAATTTTGTGAAATAAATAAATTCGTTGGTAATAAATTGAATTGAGTTTGTATTATTCACAATCCAGTGATACGAACTTTGATTGACAAGGCAAAAACGTAACAATATTAATATTCTACATTCTATAAGAAGGCATAGAGAAAACATTTCTAAATTGCAGTTAAACATTTAAACGGTTTTTCATTTCTTCATTTCATATCCATATGTAATAATAATAAATGTAATGTAGCATAAAATTGCACACAAAATTTTTATACTTCGTATAACTTCGTGTTCGTGTCTTATGTTTTACGATTTGCAATAGTGTTGAGATTTGTTTAATCGAGTGCGGTGTGTATTGAATTATTTGGATTTGTTTTCTGTACAATCATCAATATTTTTTAAATAAGTAAGTAAATAATAGCTGTTTTAATTTAATAATTAAATTATTGTTAATAGTACATCCTAACATGTCATCAAAAGAAATTTATTCGGAATACACAAAGCAATGTAAAAATCAAAATTCTATTTGGATTCATTTTTTGAGAGGATCAAAAAACTAACAGCAAAATGTAAAATATGTAATGAAATAGTAAAAACTTCTGGTTCAACGACAACACCGCAGCACACGCATTTAAGAACAATACACAATATTAATGTATTAAAACGGGATGTCGTGCAAGATAAAGTTCCAGAAAGCAGCGCATCAAAAATGATGATTACAAATTATTTAGTCAACAAAAAAGATGAATCACTTTCTGCAATTGTATCACGTACACTGCAAATGTACGTCTATCGATTTGAGAAATTTATTTTTGGCTAGAGGCGCTCGAGATTATGTATTACCAAAATCACCTAACTCAATTCGCAAAATGGTTTTAGAATACGCACAAAAAATGCGTGCTAAAATGATGCAGGATTTAATTAATTTCAAAGAAGATGGAACACAATTTTGCTTAACTCTAGATGAATGGACATCATCAAGAAACCGATGTTATTTAAATGAAAATGTCCATGGCAAGAAACAGTTTTGGAATTTAGGTTTAGTTCGTGTTGAAGGACGTTTCCCTGCAGAGAAATGCATTACGGCCCTGAAAACCACATTACAAGACAACAATCTAAATATTGATAAAGATATTACGTCCATAACAACTGATGGGGCAGCTGTGATGCAAAAAGTTGGATGGCTTTTACCATGTAATCAGCAGTTGTGCTTCGCACACGCGATACATTTAGCTGTAATTAAGGTTCTGTATAATAATTCGAATACAACTGATGAATTGGTGGCTAATACAGATACAGAAAATGTTGGTGTAGAAGAACAAGGAAGTGACTTCGAGGAATCAGAGGATGAGGAATACATTGACGATGAAAGTGTTGGCTTGATTGAACAAATTTATATTGAAGCTGAGCATGTTGAGGTTGAATTTGGTTTTCTCATCAAAAAAGTTCGTTCGATTGTAAAGAAATTTCGTTTTTCGAGAACATCGAATGATATTCTTCAAGTATACGTGAAACAAGAATTTGGAAAAAAGTCGAAACTTATTATGGACAGTAGAACTTGATGGAATAGCTTAGTCGAAATGCTTGAAAGATTTAACCAACTAAAAAGCTGTGTTAGAAAAGCATTGATTGACATTGCATCTGATATCGTTATTCTAGATGCTGAAATTTTTTCGATTAACAACATGATCTCTGCACTTCTCCCAGTGAAGCTTACTGTTGACGCCCTTTGTCGAGAAGATGCAAATTTGCTTTCTGCTGATGCGGCATTGTCTTTTATGCTTGAGAATTTCGGATCTGATGAACTTTCACTAAAATTGAAGAACGAATTAGAAAACCGAATAAGCCAAAGACGAACAAATGTGTCTGGAACTCTTCAGTATTTACACAATGGCAGAAAAAGTGAGATTCACGAATCTTTCACTAGACCATTGAAAAATACAATAACCAAAGTTATTGAAAGCTTTGCACAAAGATTGATATTTAACACTAACATGGAAACTTCGTCAGGCGAGCAGTCAGAAGCTGACGATGTGGTAGAAGTGATGTCGGAAGAACAAACCAATCCCCAGTCGTTAATGCAAAAGTTGCAGAACAAAATTAAATTGAATTTATCGTCCAGCATACCGTCCAGCTCAACTCAACAAATAACAAATCGGAGCTTAATTTCAAAAACTAAATCTGAAATGAAATTCTTTGAAGAGAACGGCATTCGTGGCAAAATATTAGAGTCCGTCTACTCATTTTTGATTTTGATTCCACCATCGAGCGTGGATTCCGAGCGAGCCTTCTCAATTGCAGGTAACTTTTGTACAAAAGTTCGATCGAGACTCGGAGACACAGCTTTAAGTGATATCTGCTACTTAAAGCATATTTTAGGCAAACACAAGAATAATTTTATATTTTTTATTATTAAATGATATGCCATATTTATGTTCCATTTTTATTTAAAAAAAAGTAATTTTTATGCAATAAATAACAATGAATTATCTCAAATAAGTTATATTTATTATTTGTATAGACTTAAAAAATTAAAAATATTTCGGAATTCGATCGAATTCCGAAATATTTAACTTGAGAATTTCGAATTCCGATTTTTTTTTTTTCGTCAAAATTTGCAATCCCTAGGTATTCGTATGTTTCAGAAAACATAAAACTTAAATTAAACTCATCCAAATGTCATTTCCTAAGGAAGGAAATATTATACCTTGAACATAAAATTATTATAATATCGGAATTAAATCAGATCCATAAAAATTGAGGCAATACAAAAGTTTTGTATCCCCACGACTCAACAACAAGTCAAATCTTTTATTGAACTGGCCGGATAATATAGAAAATTTATTACCAATTTTTATCAGATTATAAAACCACTTACGGGCTTGTTGAGAAATAGTCATAAATTCAAATCGACACCGTTTTGAGATGAACCTTTTGAGACACTAAAACAATTAATGGCCAATCCAATAAAAGTACTGTACGACAGAAAAGGAACTGCTTGCTACAAAATAGGCAGTAAAAATATTCAGACCGTACATCTGAACGTGCATGGCAGATGGCGTGTTGAATTGGACGACTATCAGTTTCGCTTAGAGTATAAGCCCGGAGTTTTCGCCGTTATGATGATGAAAATCACGCTTCAACAAGTTCCACATTTGAGAAATTGAGTGACAATTACAAGGATATTCAAAGAACATAAGACAGAATAAAAAAATATTAGAAATTCTCAAATATGATAATTAGATATTCGAAGCTCTAGAGATCATATTCGAGATTAGTTGAGCTTTCAAAAAGTATGTAATTCAAGATCATCATTATTTTTCGATTTTTTTTTTTTTTTAAAAATTGACATATCGAGATTTTCGAGAATTTCGAGATTATTCAAAATTTTGGGTAAGTTGAACGAATCGTTTGACTGCGCAACATTGATTTGAATAATGTTCTGATTAAAAAATATTGTGTAAATATTAGCAACCTTTGCTAAATTTACTTCACACAATGCAAATGAATATAGTAGGCAAAAGGACTACCCGATATCACTATAAAGGCTAGCAATTATTAATGCCCATATACGGAACCATACAACAAAATACACGGACAATGGCTTTGGAATAACTGAAACATCCCTAACAGAGTGTGCGCGACTAAATCATGTAATACAAATATTTTCGCGCCAAAAAACTCGTTTTATTTACATATTTCTGTTTAAGTAGAAGTAGTTTATAATAATAATACTTGCATGCTACTATCGTATACATATATAATTTGCAATACATACAATTAAAATAAAACAGAAAACAAACAAAAAATAAAGAAAATAATTAAATTAATTTCTTAAGTAATATATGATAAATGAATCGGGCGATTATAATCGTCATGTAACGTATAAGTTGTTTGCAATACAACAAATAATTCAAGGTTTTCTCTTTAATACTTAATAATATTTTATTATAAGACGATATATGAGGGGAGAAGCTAAGAATCAGCAGAACCATAGCAAAAAAAAAAAAAAAAAAGCTTTTGTTATGTTTTTTTGTAAAAGAAAAATGAAAAACCGTCGAAAATAATTTTTCTATATCCCCGGTTGTATGTTAGACAGATAGGTACACACCAAACGAGTAAATATGTAGACGGGAAGAGAAGAAATCAGTTTACTTGTTGTGTCTGGTTTCAAGTTCATATAATCGTGTACATACACATAAATTGTTGTTATTTGTCAGAAGTATTTCTTCTTATATAAATTTTTTTTTTTTTTTTTTGTACAATTGTTGTTGGTGTTGTGAGCTTTATTATTTTTAACGTTGTGTGAAATTACACTTACACTACACTCTTTGAGTATTTGATTGTTGTTTACTTACTAGGGCATTTTACTAAATGGTTTATATGGATGAATATAAATGGTTGTTGTTATGAAAAATAATAGATCAAGGTCTTTTTGTTGTGGGTATGAATAATACTCTTTGGGTACTATACCCATTAAGATGTTCAACAAGGGTACCTGTTGAGCGATGATGGATTTATAAGGAGTGCTTTTGTATTATGTTTTTAAAGTGCTTTTTATTAGGAGTATGCGTTTAATTAGCTGATACATTGTATCATTAATAATAAAGAAGAATTGGTGGGAATTTTTTAGAGATAGCCAGATTTTGAATGGTGCGGATTGCGAATTAGAAAGGTAACAACTATTGGCTTTTAATTTAAAATTGATCAGTTCCATTTGAGCGTTTTTCAAATATCCTTTAAAACATTTGTTGTATTCAGAATTGAGTTATTCCAATTAAGTAATTTGTGACCTGCAATATCATGAGGATTACCCAATGGTGCAAATATGTATAAAATTTCGCACTATTTTTCTGCCGGCTTCATCAATTTCACTTCCTAAAATTAGATTAATTTTAGATGGTTTGTAAAACTCAGGATCTGCTAAAGAGATATGCTGAAATGTAATTTTTGAATTTAAAACATACCGTTCAACGCATGATTTGGGTTGATTCCTTCAAATATATGGATTACATTGTTTCTAACACCCAATTTGAAACATCTAATTTTCATCAGTCATCCTTCACTGATCATGATCTTATATCAATTGACTTTAACATACCGGTTCAACTCAATGATGAGATTAAGTTTGTGCGCAACTATGATAATATGGATGTTCCCAGCCTTCATTGTGATATACTTAATGTTGATTGGACTGAATTGAGTAGATTTGATACAATTGATGGGAAGTTTGAGTTTTTATATGATAAAATCTCGGCATGGCTGCATCAGTATGCTCCCTTTAAAATGATTAGGAAAAAAATCAAGCCTATCCCATGGTTCAGCTATGCTATTAAAAATAAAAAACAACTTGTTGATATGGCAAAAAATGTATGGAAACGATCTCGCTGTGAGGAAGACAAACGAACCTACAAATGTTATGAAAAAGAACTTAATAAGATGGTGAGATCAGCTAAGAGAAAGTTTTTGCTTGATAAGTTGGATCCCAAACTTGGCACTAAATTATTGTGGAGGAATTTGGACAAATATGGGTTTAAAACCAAGGATTCAGCTGAGGTTGTTTTTAAATTTTCTCCTTCGGAGCTTAATGAGGAGTTTGTTAAAGTGCCAATAATGAACCTGGTGCAGCATTCGGAGACGGAGACTGGGACCTCTTTTAATAACTCTAATTGCTTCAATTTTAATATTATATCTGATGACGATGTTCTTAAAGCAATAGGCTATCTAACGTCTAATGCAATGGGTGCTGACAATTTGCCGCTAAGATTTTTAAAAATTATAGCTCCTGTGATTGTACCTCATTTAACGTATTTGTTTAATAGTATTGTGGAATATAAATATTATCCTAAAGTGTGGAAAGTTAGTAGAGTTATTGGGCTACCTAAAGTTAAGGAGCCTGCATTAGTGTCTGATGTGAGATCTATTGCTCAACTCTCAGTTCTTTCAAAAGTGTTCGAAAGAATTATTTCCGACCAGATTAAACAATACCTTAATACAAGTAACTTATTATCTTCTCAGCAGTCAGGGTTTAGAGAAAGACATAGTACTGCAACGGTGTTAGTGGATTTGATGGAATATGTTAGGAGCTGCTTGGACAGGGGCAATTATGTCCTGCTATGTCTACTTGATTTCAGTAAAGCTTTTAACTGTATATCATTCGTTAAATTTTGTTATAAATTGAGAAACTGCTTCAGTTTTTCATCTAATGCGTCGGAATTAATGTTATCTTATTTAACTGATCGCTTTCAATTTGTTGTAGTTAATGGAGTTAAATCTAATTATTTGCCTCTGCCTACTGGTGTCCCCCAGAGATCTATTATGGGGCCCTTAATATTTGCAATGTATATAAACGATATTGGAAGTTCTATTCGACACTCTCACTATCATTTGTTTGCGGATGATCTCCAAATTTTTAGGGAAATTGAGATTGATAATTGTGATAGAATGGTAGCTACTAACGAAGTGATTGCATATATGAACAGGGATATTAATAATATTATTGAGTGGTCGGCGGAGAATCAATTGTTATTAAATTCGAAAAAGTCCCAGGTGATTATGTTTTCCCAGAAGCGTAATCCTTTTACTTATGACGTGGACTTAACTTCTGTTAGAGTTGGTAATGACAATATACCTTTTAGTGAATCAGTAAGGAATTTGGGTGTGACCTTGGATAAACACTTGGATTGGAATGTGCATGTGAATTCTATTATGCAGAAAATGTTCAATGGGCTGCGAATGCTTTGGCGTAACTCTGCATTTACTCCAATCAAGGTCAGGATGCTGTTAGCTAGATCTATAATTCTTAGTAATCAGTTTTATTGTGATGTGGTGTTTTCCGAATTAAGTTTTTGCTTATTTACCAAAATTAAAAGAGTGTATAATTCATGCCTAAGATACATTTTTGGATTGAAACGCAGGGATCGATTGACACCTTACTATAATAAGATTTTTGGATGCTCTTTGGAGAATTATTTTGATCTTAGAATTCTAGTTTTAATGTACAAAATTATTACAACTCGTCAACTTCAATATCTATATCATAAGCATGTATTTGCTCAGTCATTACGGACACAAAACATAATATTGCCAAACACTCGCACCAATTATATGAAAGGGTCATTTATAAGGAGAGGTGCTAGGCTATGGAATACTATTCCAACACATATTAAATGTTTGACACGTTTGGACACGTTTAGGGTGGAATGCGTGAATTATCTTAATAATCTATAGCTGTATGTAATTATTGGTTTACAGTTATTTATAATTAGTTATAAATCTGAAGACTTAGTTTTAGTTTTTATTTTTTAGTTTTTATTTTTATCTCTTCATATTTTTTATAATTTTTCTTCCTTTACTGATCTGTGGTACAAACTAATGTAGATTAAGTGGATTTGTTGCTGTTTATACAGCGTAATTACATTGTAATTACGTAAAATGACCTAGTTGTCATGTTGTAGTAAAAACGGAATAAAATAAATAAATAAATAAATATATTGTTGCAAAATGAAGCTTATAGAATAATAGACAACTTAACATAGCAAATGAACCTAGGAAAATGACCTTTAAGAAGAATTCATGAGATAATTGAGGAAACAATGGCTTACTGGTAGGCAACGATCAATTGGAAAAAAATGGGTGTGCTAAATGAAGGTTATCATGACGCCAGAAAATAAACTCAACCACCAATCGACATGCTTCGAATATAATATTGGCCATTAACTTTAACTCAAAATGAGATATTATACAAACGAATTATTTGGTACCCAGTGATCAGGATCATCTTAGCAAATTTGAGCACCTTAGGCTAATAAAAAATGTTCACCCTAAAAAACTGGACCATTGAATACAAAGGAAGTCGTCATATAACATTTCAACATACATATTTAAAATGTAAACATTCTTCAAGAACGAGGGTTTAGTGAAAAGTCAGCTGTTTCATCGCATTTCGGAAATACAAAATCGTATAGCGACTCTGCTCCTTCACATTTCATGTTTTATATGAGGTTTACTGAATTTCTTTGTAGACGAATCTCTAAGAAATGGTGAACAAAATCCATGATATCGTGTTGATCGATCGCCAAGTTAAGGGTTAGAAATATTGTTAAAATGAGCTTATGTAGAAACTAAATCTCATAGAAAAAAAATTGGAATTTTGTTAGGCCATAAACAGCTTTTTCGTTTCACTAACGTCTGACTTTTCACTTTGGCAAACTTTTTCCAAATCATCTGGGTATTCAGAATATAAAATTGTCACTTGAACTTGGTTTAGCCGAAAATCGTTCACAAAATATATTATCTCCTATTAATGCAATATCAGTTGACTAATGCTAACTAAGCACTTTGAGACAACTTTTAGAGGAAAAGAAACAAGAATGCGTTTAAAATAAAATTCAAAATGAGTGGTTTTTGAATTCTAGAAACTGAGTGATTTTTTTTTTCGCTGGATTTCGGAACAAAAATTTGTTTTGAGCTCTTTAGATACATTTTATCTAATTTAATTTATTTTGAGTGAAAGTTCCAATAAAGTGGTTATGATTGAGTTTGAGTGACATTTTTTTTTTGGTGGTTATGTACCTAATTTCTATTCTAGAGTAAGAATAATTTTTTCAGACTAAACAAAACGTCCTTAATTGAGTGTAAATTGTATCTAGTATCTGTTTCGAATGCCTGACTTAAGGCAAAACTCGACAAGGAAATGAACTTCTAACAAAAACTGAAAACATTATGTTGTATAGATTTTATATGTATTTGCAACGTAATTCATCCAATTTATTGATTGAATTACACAATACAACAGAAACATAAAAGCACACAAAAAATCACTTAAAGCCTCGCAAAGTAAAGTATAACAACAACAAATTCACCATAACCAAGAGTATTTATCGACTTTAGGTTGTGTTGTGTATATGTACGTATATATACAGAAATCAAAAACAATAAGCAAGCAGAAATAATGAATATGATATGGGTGGGCGGAGGTGTATATAATATTCATTATTAAGCAAACCTACAGAGCTTATAACTTCCATATATAAACACACCACCAATATACGATCTTCATTCGCTATAAACAGAAACTCAACGTACATATGTATGTACATAAAAAAAAAATAAAAATCGGTTATGGCTTTTAAATTCTAATTAAAAGGAAATTAATTAATTGTGAGTGTCTTAATTAGATAAGAGATTAGTACATACATAATGTTGATGATGTTCATATTTTGCACTTTGTGTGTATATTGTAATTTATCAGTTGCTAATTGGATTTCTTATTTATTTGTGTGCGGTAAATGGATTACAAGGAATTTTAGACACAATAATCTTCCATTCATAAAAAATTCTTCGAAAGCAGCATCGACCAATATAATACCAAAAATTTTGTACATGTGTGGTTATATGGTATGTGTGTGTGTGTGAAAATTTACCAAACTTCAATTAAAAATCGTAGTTTTTTGTTTGCATAATGGCAAGACAATAGGCAAAGCATACATTACATACAAACAACAAAACTTAAATCCTTATAATATTGTAGTTCTTCTTAATGCATAAGTTGAACAAGAAGAAGATTCACAACAATAAGACTTACGTATATAAAAGAATTTATAAGAAGAAGACTTTAGGAAGATATGTGTAGTTCTGTATTTCTTTTGTATTCCACATCTCTCTATGTTACGAAACAGAATATTGTGTCGGTAAAGATCAGAAGCATGTACATATATGCATACAACAAAAAAAAAATGTTAAACTCGAAAAATAAATGAAGGATGAACAAGGCAAGTCATAAGAAGAAGAAGAAGAAAAATTATTGAGAAATTCATAAGAATTGAATTCCTGACACAATGAAAATAATTATTGTTCCGCTAGTTGTTGTTGCTCTTGCTACTCGAAGCCGGAGATAACAAGCTTGGTATGGATCTCTTCTACATACATAATATATAAATTTAAAAAGGATATCTCTTCTTAATTTTTAATTAATTTCCGGCTGAATAAAATATCGTATTACTTTTACAGTCTTTAACGTTATATTATTGTTACACCACACGCACCAAAATAATTATATTATCGAAACCATCGAGAGGGTTGTTAAACTTTTTGGAATTTTGTTTGGTACTCGTACACACAGATATATTGTAGTACACCAAACGCCTGTGTAACATGACTTTGGGCCTCCTCCTGTAATTATACAACAAAAAATCAAAACTAATAAATCAAATATAATAGAGAAGCGACTTAAGGAGAAGGAAGACCAACAAACAAAAAGAACTGTCTATAGAAATTCCCAGGACTAAAATAAAAACCAAGAATTTTTTTTTTTTTTTTTTGTTGGTATGGTTTATAGCCGGCCAGCACGCTATGCCACATTGTCCATAAATTAATTAAATTCCTTGTTGTTTTTGTTGTAAAATTATTTAATCGGATTACATAAAATAATCATAATCAATCAATTGAATTTTCATCACATACCATATACGAAGGCCATAATTTCCTCTTAATTGATTTACTTACCTATTTCGTTCAATTGTCATATACTCATATGGATTGATTGATGATGGAATTGTCAATGTGACACATGTTTTGATCTCAATTCAATGATCATAAAACCAAAGTGTCATGTCACCACTAAATCCAATATTTTTATTTATTTTTGCTTAAGACGATTCGATAGCATAACGTAACAAACTTTTTTTTTGTGTTCGTTCATATAGTACAGGCTCATACAAATGTACATGCAGGATTTAAATTAAAATGTAATTTAATCGGTCGGTCGGATATATACATATTTATATATATGTATAAGCGCGCGTGATTGATTGATTTGCAAGAATTTATTTTGTTTATTGTATTATGCGCCTAAGGAAGGTTATAATAATGTAGGTGATTTCGAATTAATGATTGAAAATTAATATTTTTGTTGTTTGTGAATCATGATTTTTGGTGCGGTTATCCTTGGAAGTCGTTTGAATTGATTTCACAAAGCGACATGTAGACGGCTGGTTGACTAATGTTTGGAAAGAACAATGGGATCACAAATTTAAATAATTGTGTGACATTATATTGGACTATTAGTGATTTTAATTATTCAAATAAAAACATGACATTTAAAATTATCTAAAAGGGAGCCGATTATTGCGGCAAAAATATTCAAAATAGTCAAGATTTCATTGGAAGTCAGTCTCTGCTTAGAATATCTATAAGTGTACGATTATTGTTAAAAAATTCCTAATACTCAATTCTCATTTTGCGACCAAAATCGATATCCAGATGTTCTTAGTTTTAAAAACTGAAACACTGAGACAAATAACCGTATTCGTCGTTTTTCTTCAAGGTCACTCTATTTGGTTTTTATTTTGCAATTTATTAAATTTGCATGTACAAGATTCGTATTAGATTTAAATAAGAAACGAGAGAATCTGATTCAATTCAAATTAGAATCACATACTTTTGGGTTGGAACCTTATTCAGAAATAGCCTTCCTCCCCAGAATTTGTTTCTGATTATGTCCATCTAAGGATTTTATAAAAATGACGAATGGAATTGTTTGTTTATCGTTAGGTCAGGATTGATCATCAGGCTTTGTTGTTTGGTCACCTGTAGGAAGTTAGCTATACCTATTTGTAGCCATATTAAAAAACTAAATATAGAAGCAAAAGATGGATTTGATCTCATCCATACTATTGAAAACTGAATTTATTCATAATTTCAAGCAAGATCATTTTTACGTATTTTATAGTAATCCAAGTCATTTATACATGCCTTTAAACGGTATTGTAAATTAACGGAATCATCTTCAGCAATTTCGATTGATGATACTGAGATTATTGTGCAAGGTATAACTCATAAAAGGAGTCTCGCTTTCTGTGCAACTTATTTATTTGGTGATTGAAACAATAGCTTAGGCAAGGAGCATCAAAACCAGTTGAAGCTAACTGTAATGGCTCTAAGGTATTAATTAATGCTGTTCCTTTTGCATTTAACGACCAGGCGATAAACGTTTACAATACCACTACCAGTATCGTCACTTCCATAAGCCTAGACGTGGCTCATTTTATAAAAATGGTTTATCGATGGGCTTATGTTAAAAATATGCGGTATTCCACAGTAAGTAGATTTTTTTTTATTGTGTGGCACTCATGATTGATTGCCAGGATTTTAATCAATTTGAAGAAATGTTCACCTTTCTTGCATAGTCACAAACTTATCTGTGATAATACCAGGCGAATTGATCAAGTTTTACTAGGACAAAAAGCTCCATCACCTACAGACATCAAGATTAAAGAAGAAAATGAGGAAGAAACTGAAAGTAGTCATACATTGCATGGTAAAATTACGCACTTCAGCTTCAACTCTAAAACAAAAAGGCTCTAATCCAAATGCTTTTTATTCTAAAGAATTGATAGATCGTCTAATGTCAGTTGCAGTCAAATTTTCACTTTGGATAGCAGCAAAACATTCGACAACAAGCTATTCGAAGGGATTTTTTGAATGATAAGAAGCACATAGTTTTAGACCGATGGAAAAGACAAACCAGTTTAGGTTACAATACAACGGTAGATTTAAAAAAGTCGCTATTAACACCGCGGTACTGGATATAACTGAAAAATGTTAGGAACAACAAATACTTCTCCCGTTTATCTTTCCAATGGAAAGGACCAACGATTAGGACACGATTACTGCGGATGTTTAGCGAAATAAAACAAAATTGGAATTTATTGATCGAAATAATTCTCTAGTCCTTAGCAAGGATGTAGCAGCGCCAGATTCGCAATTATCAGTGCCGCCAAATATTGCTAGACAATGGGCGAATTCAAGTTTCCCAATGTGCTGGCTTCAACAAATTATCAATGGAAAAAATAACACACTGCCAAGAAATTTTGAATATGTCATGTTCGTTCAGGTAACGTATTGATTTTACCCAATATGTTATCAACAGTTGAAGTATTTTGTGTTATTCACAATCCAGTGATTCGAACCTTGATTGTCAAGGGAAAAACGTAACAATTGGTGACAGCGGTGGAATTAAGAGTTCCAGAATTAATAAAGGAACTTGAGAAACGGGGTTTGGCCATTAATGGCAGTAAAGGTTCTTTACAAGTGCAACTACCTGACGCCATGGAGAAAGAAGGATTAAACGCTGGCCTACATGATTTTTGAGAAGAATTAGCGAAGGCGGAAACCGCAGAGAAGACAGGAGGTGAAACAAACACATTGGTCGAAACAGCAGAAGTACCTTCTGGAAACTTCGATTTGTCATAGTTAATGGTTGCTATGAACCAGATGATGGAGAAACAAATAAACATTGTTTGACATTCAAAAACAAAATTGAGCAGTTAAAACCAAGAAATAAAACAAAAAGGTGAGGAAATTAAGGGCCAAATCACAGATGGGCAAAAGAGAATGGACGAGAAAATTTAGAATTATCTACTTCGTACATGACGAAAGAAGTAGGGATATTGCAGATGGAATTACAAACAGTTCATATCACTGGATTGTGAATAATACAAAATCAATTCAATTTATCACCAACGAATTTATTTATTTAGCACAAGAATTATTACAACACAATTTCAATACAATTTATTAATAAAAATACACAAAATCACTTTATATAAATTATTCTCAAATTTTACTGTACACCTATAATTTTTATTTCCACTAAAACACTTTTTAAATAACTTTTTAATTCCATTTTAATCTTCACACAGTCGCTTACCAAATACTACTACTTCAATTCGACTTCGTTCGCCTTTTTATATACACAAACCAAACTTCTAGAAAGCTCATGACTTTTCCAGTTAGAATACCGCAGAAACATTTAGAACAATTTTATCATGGAAAATTGCATTTTAGTACAGTTAAACATTGAGCTATTAATTTAACTTATTCTATTACACACTAGATGTCACCGTCACAATATGTTAAAACGGAATTTAAAACGGAGATTCAACAGGTTGTAAAGAAATTACAAAACCAAGGTTCAGCATCTCGAGAAAGAGCTGACTGATATCAAGGCTACTGGAACGACGAGGCAAGTGGTTCAGACCGTTCACTCAATCAAATTAAAACCACCAAACTTCGACGGTACAACATCTTTCGTTATTTTTAAATTTCAATTTGAAACACCCGCCAATCAAAATCATTGGAATGATGAACATCTTGTTGCATCTTTTATAGTGACCCTTAAAGTTGAAACGGCGGAGGCATTACAAACAATTCCGGAAAAAGATCGCAGCAGCTGTCTCGAAATTATGAAGGCACTGGATTGGAGAATTGCTACAGAAGTTTTCATCTACAGTCGAGCGACTAGTGCATCTAGGAAATACAAATACGTCGGCCGATTATATGGAAAGGCTTAAAATTGAAGCATTTATTGATGGCATTCGAGATCGAGAGACAAGCAAGGTGGTGATATTGTCACCTAAAGGAAGCTTCGCGCAAACCGTTGCTTTCGCGTTAACGATATTAGCTGTGCAGACTATTACCAGACTGTCATTATTTAGGCACCAAACGAATTTAGACACCAACGGGTAAAAATTCGAAAGCGGCAGGCATAGGTTTGGGAAATGTGACAAGTTGTTGTTAATGCTGTGCCGATGGAATCGTTTGGATTTTGTTGTATTAGATCCAGTTAAACAAATCCGATTTTTTTTTTGTCTGGGTGCGTTGCGATGGTCGTATTTATCGTGGCGGTGTAGCCAATTACAAATTAAAGCGGGGTCAATAAGTCGGAGCAGTATCTCTCTTTCTCAATTAGGGTGCGGTTCAATAATTTCGTGATAATATTTATTACAGCAGCGTCCAGTGGGTTTTTTTACTTTTTTACAAATCACTTTTATTTCGCTCACGTCTTCAAACATAATTTTTTTTATTTACAATAATTAATAAAATTGTTTTATGGTTAAAGCCATCTATCGTTGAATATTTTACTTAGAGTTTGTATATGTTTGCATAAATGTTTGTATAAATTTTGGTGCAACATTAGCCGCATTCGCGTTTGATGTGGGATGCGATTATGCCAGCATTACGAGTTTCGAGTTTCTCGTAATTTTGACAAAACGAGGTTGGTCAATCCGTTAAACAGTTGGGTCTACTGTTGTAAAATTTCCTATATTTTTAAATTTATTAATGTTACCGGTAATATTACCGGTAACACGGGTAAAATAGGTGGCGCAATTTTTATTCAATATTTTAATTCCAATTTGTACCACAAAACACAAACGGCTCATTATTCTCTCAAATATACATATTTCATCCTCTACAAAGTAATCTTATTCGGATAGAATACACTTATGCCAACGTTTTTTCCAGTCTTCGAAGCAGTTTTTAATTCGGCTTGAATCTCTTCAATCGTGTGAAAACGATGTACCCGTAGCGGTTTCTTGAGTTTCAGGAATAGCCAGAAGTCAAGCGGAGCTAAATCGGGCGAAGGGTAGTTGTGAAACAATATTGGTCGAATTTTTGGCCATACAAGTCACATCCAGTATGAGACGGCTCATTATCATGATGCAAAAACCAACAGTTTTCTGTCCAAAATTTTCGTGATATCAACAAAATCTCTAATTGTCAATCGACGATTTTTGAGCACCAAATGCTTGACTTCCTTGATGTGGTGTTCATCGGTAGATGTCGAAGGATGAATGTATGGCTCATTCCCTCCGCCACATTTATCATCCTCAGCCTCAACATCATCCATAATCGAATTATTCTTAATTCCCTCCAAGTCATCCTCTTCTTCAAGCGAATATGATTATGCAGCTTCATCTGCTAATAGTAATATGTGTTTGATTCAGCAGGAATAACTTCATCTTCGTTATCCACACTTACTACGTTCGATCTCGACAGGTGTAGGTTGTGAAAAATGTACGTAAGTTTTCTTGCCCGATCGAAAGTCAATAGATTACGTGTACGCCAAGCATTTAAAGGTGAAGTAGAACACAATCCCACCCACCAAGTTTTACCCGAGAGCTGCTCACTTGCAACCACAAAGGGTCGTGAAAAAAGTTCACTTCGAACATTGTAATGCATCAAAGACTCATATATTTGGTTGCCCTTATATTTACATTAAAAATAAATTCGAAAGACTCTTTCCTCGAATAGCTGGTTCAAGCAAATTTGAGAATACTTATAAGTTCTTCGAGCAAACTCTCAAAAGAAGATGGCCATTTAGCAATCGGAGGTAGTACACAATGAACAATTTCGAATAAGAAATTGTTGATGCCTTCATAACTGACTTCACTTCGTCTTCGATAGCCTTTGTTCCTTTAGGGCATACCTGATGTAGCATGAAGGTAGATCTAATGTAGCATGAAAAATGTGCAAGTTTTTTTTATTTGCGAAACCATTCGTACAACTGACTTAAAATTCCAAACTGTTGATTAACTGAATTTTGAAGATATCGACAATGAGCAAGTTAGGTCCATGGGAGATGCATCCGTACTCGGTAATATAGGGATAGCTTTAGTACAAATAATTTATAAATTTCGACGTCTTTTAACACCGCCTCAACTTTCTTGAAACGCAACTTTAAAAGCCAAAAGTCGATTTTCCTTAGAGAATAAATTTATAGAAAAAGGCTTTGGATGTATTGATGACATAATTTGTTATGGAGTCCCTGCGTATGTTCGACCAAGCATCGGTCTGCTTCAACAAATCAATACAAGCCGACTTTGTTCTCGAATAATAGCTATTCGACGATCTGGTGCTATTTTGGTCTCATGTTGTCAACGAAATTCCAGTATACTAGAGCTTTTCATCGACTAAGACGTTGCAGCCACTTTTCTAGTTAAAATAGTGATTGGTGTTTCCAATGAATATGTTAATGAAACAGGAGAAAGGTGTATATTATATTTTACAGCAATAATTTGGTGTAGTAGGTTAACATTACATAAGGGAGTATAATGTAGTTGAGTTGATTGGAAAAACAGTTTTATATTACCGATATTATCACTGTAACACCACTTTGGGTAATATTGCCTAAAATTACTTATTTTACCGGTAATATTACCACCGAGAATATTACCATTTACATCACTAGTTTTGGGTCACATCTCAAAGGACTGTCGGAAAATAATACAAGGAGGGAGAAGATCGCCACCTTTTATTCAGGCGAGCTTCAAACAAAGGTCTAGAGACAAAGATTGTTGGGAAACAAGAAAGAAATGGCAAGTGTCAGGAACTTCTAGGGAAAGAGCACCCTGAGCGGACCAAGGATTGGATGGATGAATGGCAACAGTCGGAAAGGTGGAAGATTACAAGTCAGTTTGAAGGAACGGAAGATGGCTTCGCCGTATGATTGCCCCATAACATACAACCCTATTACGAGTTTAGCACGAGGCGCTATCAGTATAACAGTCAAGAGCTAGATATTTGAGCAACTCACACGGTTATCCGGAAAGACTTGATCAGAGGAGCTGTGCAGGTGGGTGATGGGTTAAAATTAAGAATTGCAAATGGAGATAGAACAATGATAAAAGGAAAAATTATCGTGAACATAAGGATCTCTTTTCAAACAAGAAGTTCTTGTCGCAGATATTGTGGAGGAAGTCATCTAGGGAATGAACTTCACGAAAGTGAGTGGCTTTGTGTTGGATTTTGGAGGTGGAATATTGAATAGCGATAACACCGAGCTGCCACCAGAATCCAACAGTGCAAATGCCAAAGTAAGGCGAGTAGCAGTCAGCCATCAAAAAGAGTTGCCACCGAAGCTGGGAACAATTGCAGAGGATACCAATGAAAATCAAGTAAAACGAATACTGGATAAGAAGTGCCGGGTTGAAATGAAACTACATTGGTGTGGTGTTTAGGTGAACACCTAGGATAGAATAGAATAACTTAAAATATAGCGAAAAGATTACTCTTCTAAGAACGAGATCAAATTGGATTATTAGTATTTGGAAAGCGGTAGACGTGACTAGTAAAATTTGTGCGAAAATTATAAAAAGTGATTTTGTGAATCATTTTTAAATTGTGTTGAATTAATTTTTGTTGTTCAATAAATAAATTCGTTTGTTATAAATTGAAGTATTTGATTGACAAGACAAAAACTTAACAATCTATAAAAAACTTGGGTTTTCGGCATCTTGGGATTTCTGGCGTGATCTACAGCAAATGTGCTTATTTCCTGGTTTTAACTTTTACTTTACAAACGATAGAAAGTAGTAACCAATCCTGACCCAATTATTTCCTACCAAAATAAGGTAAAAATTGTTCGATTTTTTAATGGGGTGCGAACCTGGAAAAAAAGATATTTATAAATTACGGGGAAGGTAAGTTTGCCCGTTTTTCAAAATCCCGCCTTCAAAATCCCGAAATCAAAATCCCGATTTTGAAAATCCCGCCTTTTGAAAATCCCGCTTTAAAAAAATCCCGCTTTTCAAAATCCCGCGTTTCAAAATCCCACTTTTCAAAATCCTATTGCTCAAAATCCTGCTTTTAACCGAAAATATTTTTATTAATTCTGGCGCGCGCCCGAATTAATAAAAATATTTTCGGTTAAAAGCAGGATTTTGAGCAATAGGATTATGAAAAGTGGGATTTTGAAACGCGGGATTTTGAAAAACGAAAAGAAGAAAAATTTAACCAACGTTTGAAGAAAATTTGCTTTCTTTTGATTGTTAAATATTTTAGTAGATATGTTCGTTGTTGTTCATAATGTATACATTACATACGTACAAGTGGAAGGGATTGCAAGAAGAGGTGAGTTAAATAATTACATTTTGTGATGGAGATAAATGTGTTGTGATGATAATTTTTAAATTATGTTTTGCGTGTAATGTAACCTACGCATATGTACGCTGTTTGTGGATGATTTTACACATGACTGTTAATCTAATTAGTTGAAACATTTATATAACAAGATAGCTATAAAAAATAATAGAATGTGTTCACAAATACAAAGTTCAAGCAGGATATACAAAAAAGTTTAAACTCGATGCACTTTATGTTACAATTTCGGTGGTCAGGTGTGAAGTTCCTTGAGGGATTCTGACTTGGGTCACCAAACCTGAGCAATCAACAATGCAGCCGAACCAAATTGGTGGAGGGAGGGCTCTAGCAAAGGTTAATAATATTTTGCCGGAAAACAAGATGGAAAGGATAGATGGGGCTTGGTAGAGGAATTAAGTTAAACTCACTGCCTATGCCGGATAAGAGATCTTCGCTCCCCTATAAGCAGGCAGTGGAGAGACTTGGGAGGTAACGCCTGAAGACAGCCTTGGTGTTATTGCTAGAGAAGAGATCCCCTTTCTCCACCGAGGTTCTGAGAGTGAGTTCCTTCAGAAGCTTTTTGAAATGCATTTTTGAAATCCTGCTTAAAGATACGGACAGGGTAGAGGCACCGAAGTCGAATGGGGCACGCATAAGCTTATCTGAGCGTCCTGAGGACGCGGACAGCCAAGAATGCTACGATTTCTTCACATCAACCCCTATCACTGTAAGGCAGCACCAACCGTTGTTCTGCTCAAAATTTTAAAAGAAGTGACAGATGTTGTCTTGATCCAAGAACCGTCACTGGAGACCGGTGACCTGGGCTCAAGGCTCCCAACCTTAGATTAATGCTCGTGAAAAAAGTAAGGTTAGATTAGTCGTGTATTCTTTTTAAAAATAATCTATGCTGTTTTCTGCTTTCAAATTAGAACAATGGAGATGTAGTAGCGGTTAGAATTGAGATCGACAAACATAACCTCTGGTTAATATCAGCTTACCCGGCATATGAAGGTTAACATTCCATCGGTCAATCTAATTATAGAAGCGATGTAAATTTTCATCACATAATCTGGGGAATTAGGAATTTAAATGAGCGAGGTGAGTTACTTCTTGATTACATTTTATGTACTAACCTTCATATAAGCAACATAAGCAACAAACTGTCTTTTATAACTAAGAACGGACTGGAGGTATTATATAGTACCCTTGTTTCAAACTTTATGACGAATAGTCTTTTATAAACGAAGGTTCCGGAAGACCTTCCTTCTTACCGTTATTATCTTTAATTTGAAATGGACATGATATATCCTAAAACTCGATTAGGACACCTTTAGAACTATTACGGGTAATTCACTTCCAGTCCCGGTGCCAAAATTTCCAGAAACTGTCCAACGCTTCTATTAAAGCGATGATAGGCCCTATTCCTCTTAGTCCTCTACTAGGCGTATGGGTCAATCTCGGCCACCTTGGTGATGTTAGAAGATTCAACAAACCAATGAAAAATGAAAGAGAAAAAAGCAAGGAAACCAGAGCTGCTGTGGTCTGAGACTACTATAAGGAAGTACTCAAAACATTCAAATATGAATTAGGAAGTGTCAAGAATTGATCTTCTAGACTATACAAGGTAATAGGGCAAGAAGCCTCGTATGTCAAATTATTAATAGAAAGAAAATTCTGTTTGCGATAAATAGTTTAAACCAAATTTGATAAGTTACCCGGACTTCATGGTATTATCCTTGCGGATATCGAACAGACTATATTATAACAGACCTATTGACTTAACCATTTCTTGGTTAGAAGTGATTTTCAAAAGTAGCCTAGCCTGGAAAGACACATAGTAGATCTTATTAGATGCGCAATTGAATACTGAGATAATGATGATTTTCATTGAAAAATATATTTGTCTCGTTTTCGACAGCAAATTAAATTAGAAACCTAATGGGAAAGGATGGAGGCTGCAGTATTATTTCGTACTGGCTCTAAACCGCAGTAGTCAGACCCATTCTTTTGTATGGGGTAAAAGTCTGCTCTGGACAAAACTGCCAACAAAAGTTGTTGATGAAAGTTCAAAGAACAGTTTCAATATAGATTAGTAGTGCACTGTTAAAAGGACTATTTTTCTATTTTAATAGAATTGTAGAGGTTAACGGCTTCGGTAACTCTTACGTCGCTGCGCTCCTCCCCGCTTAGCCCTCCGAGGAGCTTTAGATTTGTACTTCGGGGGACGTAGGAGCCAAGATCAGCAAACATGTCGCACTGCGTGCCGCACGTAGGAGCGGATTATATAGAATTTATTAATGAGACCTACTAAAAAGCAAAATAATTGCACTATTTTGTTATGTAAGATTTTGTAATTGCAACATTTTGTAGTTGCAAGATTAATAAAAAAAAGCAATATTTTGTTAATGCAACATTTTGAAATGCAATATTTTATATCGATCCAGAAAAACTATTTCACTAAATATTCATTATTTCACTATAAAATAATCAAATAATCAAATTTAATAATAAAATTAATTTTATTATTAAAAATAATAAAATATTAATTATTAAAAAGCGGGATTTAAATGCGGGATTTTTATTCTTAAATAAAAGCGGGATTTTAAAAAGCGGGATTTTAAAAAGCGGGATTTTGATAAAGCGGGATTTTAAAAAGCGAGATTTTTTTTCGGGATTTTGATAAAGCGGGATTTTGAAATGCGGGATATCGTTACGACCCCATAAATTACAAATAGATTTTTTTTAAGACTACAAGTGACCAAACGACCAAGACGATTCCATTCGTCATTTTTTATCAAAATCCTTAGATAGGGTGCTAAAAAACCAGAGCTGAAGTTTAGACTATACATTCTTATTTGTCGTTTCTCCAATTGGAATAATTTTTCTATGGTTAATATTTACTGGTTTACTTTTCTATGGTTAATATTTACTGGTTTACTTTTCTATGGTTAATATTTACTGGTTTACTTTTTAAATGATTCAATTTGAATATGCAGAACGGATAATAATCGACAGTTTGTCTTGTGACTCGTGAATAACCTTGCTGGAATGCTGACAAACTTACATATAAATTGTACATTGAAATCAATACTGCACCAGTTTATTTCTGAAATTCCAAAAATTGTTTATTAAAATGTTCTATAATCCATGAAACCGTTTAGCCTCACACCGATCTAAGTACATATATACCAAAAACCGTATACATACCAATTATGGAATTTACTGCAATTATTACAAAACTTTTTTTTATATTCAGAAACAATAGTATTAAGTAATTACCAACACTCGTGCCTCGCGACGACCATAACCAACCAAATATTTAAAGCAAAAACCGAATGCATGTTTAAATTTAAAAATTCCCCAAACTTCTTTGCCTGGCTGTATGCACCGCACCACTTAATGAACCTGTCGAATTTACTCTATACAGAAATTATGTATACCATAAATAGAGAGTTACAACAACTATAAACTACGTTATATTTAATTACAGCAGTAAAATCGTAAAACAAACAAACAAAACAAAAAAAAGAAAAATTTTGTTAAACAATTTTCCGTTTTATTTATTTGCATTTTGCCGTTACAAATAATTTTCCCAATTTTCCTATTTATGATGTGAAAATTATTTTTCCTTTCCTTTTTATTTATTTACTTTAGCTACATAATTTTTTATTTCATTTTTTTTTTTTTGTTCCAAAAGCCAAATAAACAAACAAACGGAAAAAAAACCGAACCATGGAATGTTATATGTTGAGTAAACAACACAATAAGGAAAATATTGTTGGTAAGAAGAAAATTAAAAGAAAATTAGGGGATATTTTAGTGCTTTACTTATTTATGAACGTATATCGTTGAGTAAAGTGAATGGACTTGTGCGAAAAAAAATAAAAAGACGAGACTCGAATGGTCATTTGTCGATGCGAATTACATAAAAAGCAAGCAATATTGAAAGAGCTTTTTTTGTGTCCTTGTTCGTTCGTTCGTTCGTCATCGTCGTCTCATTATTGATGGCCCTTATAATCATAATATTTTCTCATTTAATTTATAATTTTTAATTTTTTATGAATTATATTTTATGTACATACTCTCATAAGCTATTGATTGAAGACGTTGAACTTTTTCTTTGTGTGTGTGTGTGTGTGTGTGTGTGTGTGTGTGTGTGTGTGTGTGTGTGTGTGTGTGTGTGTGTGTTAATAGTGTTGGTAATTTGAGACAATGATAAAATATTCATTGGAGCTTCTTTTTGTTTGCTGCTTTGTCTGATGTCATTTTCCACATAGACTCATTGCCCGTTTTTTTTTTTTTTAGTAGAAGATGGAATGAATGATTTTCATATTTCATTTGCATTTCTCCGTCTTAGGTACGATGATGCATACACGTTATGTGGAAATTATACGAATCGCAGGTGATTTCTTAACGTCACATTGTTAATTTTTGAATCATGTCTTGATAACACCTTAAAAAATAAAATCGTTGACCCAAATTTGGTCCTTTTTCAAAATAGATGACGTATGTATTTCCTATTTGTTTAGAAAGTTTAGCAAATTTCTAAAAAAAAAAAAAAATGCTTACGTAAATTATTTTGAAAGGTTTCACTTAAAAACAATAACACTTATCATATTCCAACATTTATGTATGTACTTGTATGTATATAATACTAATTGGTAATAAAATACCGTGCTTTATAATAAGACATACCAACGAAATAATTAAACAAAAATAGAATTTATAGGATTCGTAGCAAATAATATATAAGTACATACATTTAATCAGTGATTCTTAATTGGTGGTTCGCGGAACTCTTATGTTCTCATTTTTATTACTCAATTGGTTATAAGTGTCGTGTCACTAATGAAAATTCCCGAAATTCTTAAACCATCTCTTATTGTAGGGTTCCGGTACAACCAAATTTCCACTTTGGTATTATTTTTGTTTTGTCTTCCATTCTCACAAATATTGATAGTTTTGGTCAAAATTGCGTACAAAGATAGATTTTAGTAATAAGCAGATTGTGTTAAATTTTTGGTCCATTCAAACAGCCAAATGTGACAATTTAAGCATTGTGTGGGGCCATTTTAACAAAATAACTGTGTTGTAACTACCTAGCAAATCGACCCACAATCTGCTTACAGGTCAGTGCCAATCCCCGTCTCAACGTCATTCGTTTAAACGTCGCCAAAAGTCTTTGGTGGTCTTCCTCAATTATTAGAATCTACCGACAAAGTTTTTCCAAATCTGTAGTTAAGACGAATTTGTGTACCCTGAACCTTAACAAAATGGAAGATAATATTGATTCAACTACTGGACCTTTTTCGTGACATCGTTTAAAGTATACCTCCACTGCGACTGTTGCTCTGATATGACCCAATCAAACTTCGTGTTTTGGGCGAACATTAGGTGGTCTTCAGTTTTGATTTGTTCATCAATTAAAAAATTAAAATACTGATCGGCCCCTATTAACATCTCAATCGGACTGGGAACGTTACACGTAGAATCGCCAAGCTTTAAATTCGTAAATTGGTTCAGCTGGTTAATATTGAATGCCCTTAGCAATTTCATCATTACTGACCCCTTTTTGTACCTAATGAAGTGTCATTTAAACCGGCCACTGGAATTGCCTTCCGATTTACTACCAGTTTTCACCTTTGTCATCGTCTTATTTGCTGTTCATCGTCTGTTTCAATATAGACAATCGCAGTTGGTAGTACGTCTACTCCACTAATGAGGCTTAGTGATGGAATTTCTACCGATTGGAGATCTTCACTCGCAACGTTATACTTAATTTACTTTGACTCATTTGAATGAATGTTCACATGGAGTACTGCGTTAGAAGCAGGTTGTACGTCGGATCTTTGTGAGACATCAAGATGAGTTGAAACACAATTTTTTAAGTTGATCTGTGTTTCGTCGTTCTGCTACTGGTCACGCATTAAATGTTGGGCATTTGCACAATGCATGATCTTGATTGCAGAATGAACATGCGTCACATTTTGGTTACCACTGATTGATGTTTGGTCCATTGGATGCTTGGTCCAATGCATTCACAATTTGTGTTTTGCGACTATAACGATCAAGTTTTATAGTGCCTCATTGTAGTTGGCATCAATAATCTTCACCTTTCAAATACCCGCTAATTGAAATTTTTGTGATGGACTTAGGCTTGTTCTGTCGAGGGCAATTAAAAAAAAGTGCCCCCTACACCAGAATTTATCCCCCAGTGGAAATTTGGGTGTACCCGAACTTTACAAGAAAGTTGGTTAAAACCCACAGTGTACAAATTGTGTAAATTTTATTATCTAACGAAAGGATTAAATGGCTTCCTCGACTTTATTCTCCACAGTTGGACGTTCAAGTTTTTGAAGCTTCTTGAAAAAAATTCATGACAACTAGTTAAAATGTTTGGTTTTAATTGGCTTACAACCTACAACCAAATTAACCAGGTATTAGGCCGCCCAATATCTATATATTGGCACACCATTTTTTAAAAGAATACCGACTTTCTCTTACACGAGCATCTCCTCGTACCCGTCTAGTTTTACCGCTTTACCGTTGTTGCAAATACGTCGACTGCATTAAGAACCTGTTACATAAATCTACGTATCTGAGCGGCGTGGTCTAGAAGTCTGTGGTGAAAGCTTGGTTACGAATCATGATTGATCAACCGTTGTGGAAGCATAATAATATCACAATAAAGTGGGATTCGTTTCGCTTCTGGACACCCTCAAAAGGTAATATCCGAAAGCATGTCAAAGTAGATGAAAACACGTGGCGTTTCAACATTCTGTATCGGTCGATGACTGTGAAACGATAGTTATTGCCGATATCGAAAAAAATAAGACAGATAAACTGCGCAAACTGCTCGAGGAGAATCATTATGCTACATTGGACAAGTTAAAAGTTGATAATAAGCTGACGAAGGCACAGTATTTGGATATGATGCGGTCGACGTTGGCTGACGCTCATCTTTTAATTTTTAGATTTAGTTTTCTTTATTTAGTCCAATGACCAATGAACATTCGGAAAAGGAACATCTACAATAGTTAAAGCCACTTAGTTAAAAGCTACTCAGCAACGTTGAAATGTGGCAGCCGGGTGATTGCTTTTGCAAAGCGTAAAACGATAACGCCAATAACATTGACTTCTGGACTAACCCGATGATACATTGTTACAGACCTCCTGAAAAAGAGTCGGTGGATACTTGGCTGACTTTATTGACTGACAATCGTTCCACACTAAACCACAACTATTTGACAAACGTGTCTGTGGCATATACTTCCATCGGCAAAACCGCTGTCAACATTTAAGGCATCACTGAACATTCTGCCTTTAAAATCACTCAATCGCAACGGTCCGACACAATATCACGATTACATGAGGATCGAATGTTTTACACAAAATCAAGTAAAGCGGCGATACTTTTTCTACATTATACCTGTTATCATGACACTCAGCACAATGATAATTAATAAGGATAACCTGCCTAAATTAACAAATAATAGAACTAACTGGGACCTATTCCAAGAACTAATTGAAATGCAAATAAATCTACGAGTGCCCATTAAAACACCGGTACAGTTGGAAGACGAACTAGAGGTATTTAACAGTACTATTCAACAAGCAGCATGGGAAAGTTCTCCTGCTAGTCACACCGAATCCCGTAGGAATCAAAATAATCCTATTAAGGTCAGGGAGTTAGTTAGAGAGAAACGGAAGGCAAGAAAGACCTGGCAAAGGACACGCGCCCCGGAAAACAAAAAAATCCTCAATTTTCTATGCAATAAACTAAAACAACTTATAAAAGAAATTAAGAATGAAACTATTAACAAGTACTTAAATGGTCTCACCGAACATAAAGATACTGATTACTCTCTTTGGAAAGATACTGATTACTCTCTTTGGAACAAAGGGATTAAAAAGAACCAAAATGCATATGCCACCTATTAAAAATGGGGAAGGAACCTGGGCCAAAAGCGACAAGCAAAAAGCTATTTTAACAACATTTGCAACATTACAGGAATTAAAAGATGAGATCAAGTGTAATTTGAACGCAAAAAAAGCTCCAGGATATGATTTAATTACTGGACAAGTCGTAAAAGCCATTCCCGAAAAGGGACTACGAAAATTGGTTCAAATTATCAATGCTGTCTTCAGACTAAAATATGTCCCACGACAATGGAAGGTTGCTGAAGTAATTATGATCCCGAAACCAGGCAAACCAGCGAACGATAAAAAGTCGTACAGACCGATTTCACTACTTCCTGTAATTTCAAAATTATTTGAAAAATTACTGCTCAAGAGACTCAAGCCAATAATAGAAGAGAGAAATTTGATTCCACCACACCAATTTGGATTTAGAGAAAATCACTCTACGATAGAACAAGTTCACAGAATAACGGATATAATCGAAGGCTCACTTGAGAATAAGAAGATATGCTCCAGCATCTTAGATGTAGCACAAGCTTTCGACAAAGTTTGGCACCAAGGACTTGAATTTAAATTGCATCGAGACCTACCTAAGCAATTCTATCAAATTCTTAAATCTTATATTGCAGACCGGCATTTCCGTGTAAAATATAACCGAGAGTACTCTGAACTAAAGAGAATATCAGCAGGCATACCACAGGGTAGGTACACTATATTGTACATCCTGTACACCAGAGATATGCCAAATACAGAAGGTGTCACCGTAGCAACATTTGCAGACGATACAGCTATTCTGGCGACTGGAAAGTGTATATCAGAAGCAACAACCAAACTTCAAAAAGCAACCGACACAGTGAGTGGTTGGGCAAAGAAATGACGCATTAGCCTAAACGAAGCAAAGTCGGTTCACGTAAACTTCACAAACCAGAAAGTTAACTGGATTCCAGTGAAACTTAATTCAAGGCCGGTTCCAAATGCAAATACAGCCAAATACCTCGGCATGACTATCGATTGCAAGCTTAGATGGAAAGAGCATGTTAAAAAGAAAAAAGAAGAATTGAACATTAAATATAGGAAAATGAAAAATTGCTATTATATCAGCAAATACTTAAACCAGTATGGACCTACGGTATTCAACTTTGGGGTTGTACCAAGAAGACAAATGTACAAATGATTCAATGTTTTCAAAACAAAGTGCTGCGTGGCATTGTAAACGCACCATGGTACATTAGAAATGATAACCTCCATAGGGACTTAAACATGGAATATGTAAGTGAAGAAATACAAAATCATGCGAAGAAACACATTCAGCGGATATCTCGGCACCAAAATGCAGACATTCGAAGTTTGTTGGATACCACCAATGCAGTAAGAAGACTTCAAAGGCAGAAACCTTTGGAATTGGGCAGTTGTATTTAATTAGGATAGAGAAAAATAATTACTTTGTAAATTCAAACGGGAGTAACCATTGGGCTATTGCCCGTCAAATGTGAATCTTCATTTAAGAAAGATAAATTACTAAATGATTTGTAAATCAGTTGTAATATTAAATAAAAAAATAAAAAAAATAAAATTATCAACTAAAAATTGTAAAGAAAAGCGTCTCTATGTGGATGAAATTAAGCGCATCTATAGTTACACTTCAGGACACAGTTACTCGGTGTAAAGGAGGCACACAATGTTGCCGATGACACTTTAATAGAATCAGTGAGGTCGACCCAAAGTTAAGAAGCCACAAGTGATCTGCAAACTTGACATACTCGACTTCAAGTGAACACCGATATTTACCCGAATTGCTGAATACCGCTCGTTTAAAATACCAAATGTCCTCGAATTCAGTTTCCAATCATGATAAGATTTTATTTCCGGCATCATGGTAGTTTCGGCCAATGAAGTTCCTTAAGAATAATCAGGGTAACTATACATTCTGTGAAAAACTTCCCAATTATTGTTTGGTAAGTTAGCACGTTGCATGTTTACTCCTTATCCAAAATTGGGTACCTATTCAATAAAATTGTCAGCTATTACCAGTGAAATTAGCAAGAAAACTTTATGCAAAGCAACCTTTTATGTTGATTAAAAAATTAACGGTAGAATTAATCAGAAGCTATTGATTGTGTCTAACTTATCCATTCCAGGAAAAGAGACATTTTGGTTGATATTTTAATAACGACAATAAATCATTCAATACCTGACTGCTGTTAATTACATTCCCCCCTTCCAAACCCTTTGATCTACATTTTTTGTACACATCGCATAAAAACCATTTAAGCAAACGATTAGTAAGCAACATGTTTTTATAAATAACAACGCAACAATTTTTTTACATTTTTATTATCCTATTAATTCACTTAACACTCACATACCAGCTGGTCAGATTTGCTCCAGATTTATCGAGCAGCACAAACAAAACATGTAAATTTCCTCAACCAAAACCAGAAGTCATAAAATCCATGATCAAATCACACATAACGAAACGATCGTTACAGGCATTATAAAATATATCAACACAATAAATTAACATCAAAATGATCTTCGTTTGGTTTAATTTTAACTTAAATTTATTTTATTTGGTTTGGATTGACGACAATCTAATATCTAACGTGTAAATATCAAACGCGTCAAAAAAAAAGTTTTTTTTTTTGTTAAAAGTAAAAGTTTAGCAGCAAAGTGATAATTTTATGATCATTTTTGTATGAAGTTGTGGCGGCGATCATCACCATGAAAAATTTCAAAGAAGAGCAAATATGTACATAAAATCGGTGATACTAAATTGCGAACATCTTTTATGATGTTTGGGGAATTTTTTTTTTTGCGCGATCGTTTGTTTTCCTTAAGTTGTTGTACCAAAAAAAAAATAACTTCCTGACCTTTTTTTTATTGTTGTACGCAGCTCGTTGCTTACAAGGCGGCAATAAACCAGACATTCTGGTTTTAATGTTGTTTTGTTGTTGTTGTCCAACTAAAAGAGACTCTTGTTGAATATTATGATAATTAAATTGATAAATATTATCATAAATGAGTAAATGTATTTACTTGAACGTGTGATCTTTTTAAAGTTTTTTTTTTTTTTTTTTTTTTTTTAAGACAATTTGGAAGATAAAAAGGGAAATTATTAAAAACGTCATCGAACACTCAGCAACCATTCACACGGTTGTGTGATCGAGAATGAATTTAAAAACTTAATTTTGTGGTGATCATTAAAACAAAATATTGACGATCATGATCACTTAATTTAGTTTGTCAAACCAAGAGGCCTAGTAAAAGTGTGAACACATTTATGAATTATACACATTAAAGCTTGATTCCCAAAAGAATATTTGGTTTTTATTCAATGAAATTGTAAACCACATTGTACCAGAATAGGGTGACATCATACGCAGCCAATTATTAGATATATTAGATTTACATTACTCTATAATACGCAAAGTTTAGTAATCGCCTATTTTTGGTATTAACCTTTGAATGTATTTGAGTCAACAGAGTGTGAGATCATGTAAGCGCTGCAGCAAGTTCAAAGAAACTGTGATTATCAAATGCTAAATTGGGTACAAGTTCGAAATAAGTATTTAGATAAAAAATTGAGTGTAAAAGATGAAACGACGCCTGAAAATCAAAAATTTGCTGATTTCAATTTTTCTGAATTATTCTTCAGTATAGCACTTGGTTGTTTTAGTAACCCTCAAAAATCTAGTGCGGAATTTTGTTTCAATTGTAGGGCCTCAGATGACTGATGCGGTAAAAGTGACTGAACGACTTTAATTGAAAATCGGGTCCAACATACCAAAATTCGACCGAGGCAAACATCAGAAATCGCTTCTGAATTGATTCTATATAGGAAATTAATGTTTAGTAGGTTTCATTCCTCTAACTTCCGCCTAATTCCGGCTAAAAATTGTTGTAGGTCGTTAAACGCGTCATTTTGTGTTAGGGGAGTTTCCCTTTGGAATTCAATTCCATTGGAAATTAAGAGATTAGGATCGGCAAAATTATTTAGGTCAAAATTTTTGGAGTGGCGTGATTGATGGGCAATACGTAGTTTTTTAATTTATTTTTAATAACCATGTTATTTTGTTAATTTTTAATTTTTATATTATTTCACCTCGTGCTGTACATTTTATTGTAAATGAGCTACTGCTCAAAATAGAATGTGTAAGCACGAGGTGGAAATTGTTTGAAAAAATTTAAGAGGTTTTTATGCCTAATGGAAGCAACTTCTTTTTTCTTTTTTTGTTTCGATTGCTTTGTTTCCATGTGTGCTTTTCCTCTTAATACTAAATTATTTATAAATACTATAAATAATAAATAAATAAATAAAGATTCTACATGGCTAGAAGAACTGTTACGGTACGAATTACAGACAATTGAAGCATATTCCAAATGAAAACGAACAAATGAAACAAAGAAGACTTTTACAGTATACGGATTATGAAAATCTTTTGAGAATCGGATTAAAAACCCTAATATTGAATTAGCCTTGCTGATGCATCTGTCAATATCGTTTAAAAACGGTAAATTTCGAGAAAATAAGACACCTTAACCTAGAAAAGAATGGACTTGATCAATCATAACTCACGACCACTTTGAAAACACTTTTACATCAACAGCATAAATCGAAAACTAACAATGTTTGAAGCACCGCTTCACATCGTCGAAGATAATAAATAAAAGAGGTCCTAAATGGCTATCTTGTGGGACACATCGCACGATAAACATCGCACTTGAATTGTTCCAGTTTTTTATCGATCCCAATTAATATTGTCCAGAAATTCATTTAAAGCATGATAGTCTCCCTTTTTAAAGTTGTAAGACTCACTAGAATTAGAATTTATGTTAACATTAACAGAATTTTCAAAATACCAAAAATACTCAAAGAACTGCCAAGATCATCACAAGTAATGTTTGTGTCATGTAACTCCTCTGGTCCTAGTCCGAGAGAACAGATAGAGTGCATCACGAGGTTTGAGATTAAATCACCATTTAATGGCAAAAAATCAGCATCAACAGTAAGCCACTTTACTTTCGGCAGGGTAAAATCACCGAAAATCATCATAGAATCGAATTCAGCAGCTACAACTGCAAGTTGGTTTGAGAAACATGCGAGCAACTCTCCATATATATACACCAGCTTAACCTTGAAACCAAGTTTAACAGCCAAAATCTGCAAATCGTTACGTACGTATATCTTTCGAGACAGCTAGCAGAATTTCGCCATCTCTCGAGATCGATTCACGCTCCGAATAACGATCAGGTCTGAAGACTTGATAGTTAGGGGGAAATACTCTGCAGAACTATGCGAATTATTCAGCCATGTTTCTGTGATACAAATGACCATTGATCGAATACGATAGGTGCAGACAGCGGCATCGGAGTTGATAGAGGTATATAATCGGTTGAGGTTGCAGTGGATTTTGTTACAACGTCGAAAAGCCTATACGAACCAGATCGCTCGCTTATCGGGCCTAATTACCGGACGCTAACGCTTTAGAAAATAGTTCCTCCGGTAGTTTCTCCGAAGTCTTAGCTCTTTATAGATCGATCCTTTTTTAATAAACACTGGATTGCAACGCTCCATATTTATGCAGATAAATTCAACTACTTCCTCAGCCGTTGTTAATAGATCCAAAAGACTGACGTAAATTTGCCTCACCTTAGACACCACAATAGCAACCAGATCATTATCAGCACAAGTTCCAAAAGCTGCAACTGGTGTTGGTTTATATGAGATCGGCGAAGAAGTAGTTGGTTTTCCATTATTTGTCACAAACAGAATATTGCTATTCTTCACTTGTTTATTCTCCGAATTTTAATTTATTTTTCGCCTTTATCGGCCCGTTATCTGCTCGGTTTTCGAAAGGTACAGGCGCCTTTACATAATTGGCTTCGATTTTAGTGCCATAAGCATCGAATTACCCTTGGTTATCAGGCTGGCTTAATCCTCGACTATCTGCTTTAGTTTTACTATTTCTGAATAAATCGACGCAGGATCCTCGTTTTCTGCTATCTGAACTGAAATACTTCCAAGCACCACAACGGCATTATGTTTCAGTACGCTGCGCAGAATTGCAGAAAACCGAATACGAATACGAGCAAACACACGTCCATTCACTTGGATTCACCTGGATTCACTTTGATTATGCGTTGCTCGTTGACAGTTCACTTCGGTTTTACTCTTTGTTACTCGGGGGGTACGTCTTAAGCATTGGTCATTTAACCAATTAGGGTTTAGTGTCTTAAGCAGTGGTCATTTAACCAAGAAAGTCTCTCGCCTGACGCTTCATCAACCATAAAGAAATTCCCACCATTTATTTCAGGGATTGGGATTCACGGTGGGTTCTATCTCCATGGGTCTCAGATGAATCACGAACCAGACTGTCCTTTTTGGTCGCATGACGTGGTGGAGTCTCCAGTTAAAGGTCTTTACATCGAACAAATTTTACATCGAACACAGCAAAGGTCCTTTACTGATGGTAATTATCCAGAGGATTTAACAAGTAAAATAGGTAACACAAAAACCGTAATCTTCAAAGCTATTTTTACTGGCCTCAAAAGGACAATGTTATAACAACAACGACAATGTAAGCCGTCCGACTAACTTCTGGTTTTAAAAGCCGATTTTGAATTTTTATCGAATTTTAATATGAAAATATAAAGGGGTGAAACCTCATGAGGTGGTCAGAACATCGGTCTTGATTAATTTAATTCCCTAATCAATCCCGAAATGATTCTCTTGAGTCAATCTTCAGCTCAACCTCCAAATCAATATACAAATCAAACTCTCCATCTCAATCGCAACATAATTCTAAACGCAATCACCATATTAACCGCAAACCAAACCCTTAAATCAATCACCAAATCAACTTTCAAATCAATCCTTAACCTAACTCCAAATCAACTCTTAAATAATTCCCCAACCGAACAACTCACTTAACCCCAATGCACGCTAACTAAATCCTAACTCAACTTCAACTCAACTTAGCTCGAACCAAACATCATCCCTCTGCTCAATTCATACCATATACCAACATACCATACCAGATTATCATCTCTCAAGAAGGAGACAAATGTTTGAGATATTAACAGTGACCTTTCCATGCATTTGTTTAGATATCACACACATCTACTGTACATATATATAAACACTCACTTTTAAATACCTACAGTGAACCTCATTTCAACAAACACTCAAAATAGCGAAATCTTCACTTCAACGGACAAACTTTTAAGTGCCACGTAACTAAAGTTTTTCAATAAAAACCTGACACTTTATTAGAGCGGAAATAGAGAGATATTTCCGCGATGATACAGGTTTTACGAGTACACTTCAAATTGAATCTTTAGTAAATTATATATATGCCGTTTAGGATGGAACTTGGCTATTTCTTAGCCGGTTTTAGTGAAATTTGACATCCATGATTGAAATCGGTTAAGAAATAGCTAAGTTGCATCTTACTTGGCCATATTCCAGAACTCTATCCAAAAATCACTTTACAATCCCGTTTCAATGGCAGATGTCAAATTTCACTAAAATCCGTTAAGAAATAGCCAAGTTCTGTCTTAACTGGCCATATTCCAGAACTTCATCTAAAAATCATTTTAGAATCCCATTTCCATCGCACATGTCAAATTTCATCATAATCGGTTAAGGAATAGCTAAGTTTCGTCATCATTGGCCATATTCTAGAACTTTATCCAAGAATGATTTTAGAATCCCACTTCCAATGGGAATCAATCAATTAAGGAATAGCCAAGTTCCATCCTATACTTGGCCATATTCCAGAACTTCGGCTAAAAATATGTATACTGAATGCTCAACTGCTCACTAAACGCCAACCCAAACCCAACTAAACCGCAACTCAACCCTGATTCAATTCGCAAACGGAACCCAACTTAACCCTCAAATCAACCGAAAACTTTACGCCAAACTCACTGTTCAAACCAGCATATATAAGAAATTGGTCAATAACTCACTACATCCTATCCAACCCCAACTCAATTTTAACTCAACTTCAACTCAACCCGCAAATTGACCCCTAACGTAACCTTCAAATCAACCACCAGCATATCTAAAAAATTCGTGGGGTTGTTTGGTGTTTTGATTCAATTTGTACAGCAGGTACCTCACCCTCTTGACGTACAGTTTCCAAAAGCTTAGAAACATATTGGCGAAAAAAATTCCAAATCGGACAAGCCGTTCTCGAGATACCATGGATACAGACATCCAGACATCCAGACATCCAGACATCCAGACGTCCAGACAGATATGGCTTTCGAAACTTCGAAAAAAATAGTTTTGGACCAGCCAAATTTTTCGTCTTTTTTGAGAGGATTTCAATACTTTGGTCTTTTTAGACCGAAGTAATTCTGAATCAAACATTACCCGAAAAATGTTTCGGTACCCTGTAGGCACATGAAAATAATTACAAAATGCATGACGACAGCGTAATTAAAATGTCAATATAGAGATACATGAAATTGTGATGTCACAAATTTATGCTTCAAATTTATGTCTAAAAAAAAACGATGCCTTCGAAATTAGAAATAAAATCGTGTGTAACACATACTTTTAGCACATTTAATATGTACACACATTATGTATATGCAATCAATTAACCTACTTCTTGATTGTAGAGCGAAAATATTCATATAAGTATTTGTGTTTGGTTAGCAACAAACCAACAATCAAAGTGTCTTCAGCGTCTCAACACACAACTTCTTTTGTTTTTACGTAAGTTCCACCAAAAATAGACACCCTCCAACAACAACAAAAAAAGAGCTTAATAAAATATTAACACAAACAGGCATTTACACAATATTATGATTACCTGAGAAATATTTTAACCGCAACATATTGAAACAAAAAAAAAAAAACATTGAGACGAGGTCAATCTTCCAAACCGGCGCAAAAAAATCAGCAAACAAACAAACCGAAAACAATAAAAACCAATTCATTATTTAAAATAAAAATTTAAATTACAAAAAACAATAAAAACTTTATTTATTTTTAAGAGAGTCGCGACGTCATGTCTCGTCAAATAGTGAAGACGAACAAATAAAACAAAAAATCGCGAAAAATGTTACACAAGATTTGTTAATGAAATTTATGCGCGCACGATAAAACAAAAGATCGCGCGAGCTCAATGTTTCTTTGGATGCAAAACGTGAGAAATCATTATTTAGCGTTTGGATAGTATAATGCGTACGTATACGGGTTAGAGTTTGCATGTCTAAATCTCTAATTCGTCAAGATATTCAGTTAACTTATATATGTAATAAACAGTGTAGCTCAAACGAGGCGTCATGAAACGAGAGACGAGATTCGTTTAATACGGCATATTTCAAAATGACATACGGTTAAAAACGACATAAAGTACAAAACAGGATAAGTCACAAGTTCACAAATTCCAAGTGTTAAACTCCGTTATAGAGACTCCAAAAGAGACCGTATACCTTAAAACCATTTTGAATAATTTGTGGCATAATGTAGCTATTAAACGCATTCGACAACAAAGGATTGAAATGCTCTCTCATAAAGAAGCACCCGGATATTTTATCCGTCATTGGAAAATTATTTTGTAATGTGTTGGCATTTGGATATCGAGCAATAATAAATTATGCTCAACCACACACATAACACACTCACTTTTAATGTCATATGTGTGCTGTGACCATCGACAAATTAAATTACGGGAAACGTAATTTCAAGAGATACGAGACCTTTCTTCTCATCGATCCATTTTCCGATATCATTATGGCAAAACTAAGAGGTACACATTTCCGAATTTCTTTTGACACTCTCATGTAGGAATAAATGACCAAAATTTGTCTTGTTAGTCGTTTTTTCTGCCTCATAAACCTTTTAACGGTATCCAAAACATTATCTTCCCGTTGGGGAATTCCTTCTTTTCGCACTCAGTTAGAGCATTTTCTTCATTTGAACTCGATGTTTGTTTGAATTTTTCGATTAGGTGATTGTATACGAAACAACTCGTACAACAAATATTGAACAGCGTTAGCCGTAAATGTTTCGTGTTTATTCTTCAGTGGTGGTTAACCAAAAGGGAATGACAAATTTTTACATCATCAAAAAAGACTAGAAAATGGTACTAGCATGTAAAATTATAACAGATCGACATTTTCAGCGTAACTGCGGTAATACTAAAATATTGGAATACATTTACAGGTTGACAATTTAAATGTCAGGTAGTAACTTATACGTACCTTTTGACGTCTGCAATATTACAAACCTGACTAAATTATCTTCGGTAACCTTAGCCAACGGAGGCGCGTTATCATCCTTCATTAAAACAATATCATTGAATTTAAATGTTGTAACATCTTCTGCATCATTTGCGATTGGGAAATTACGTTTCTTGGTTTCTTAATTAAATTACCTGATGCCATAGACAGCGGAAGCCTAACTAAAAAGTGTCCCGGTGTGAGCAAGGGTGTCGTTATCATCTCTAATTTGTTTCACGAAGGTAAGTAGTTCCTCAAAATTTAGCACAGTGTCCTCCGAATGTTAATGCAGCAGGCGGTATGAAGATCACCAATTTTATAAATGGTTACTTGAAACTTCTGCCCTTAACAATTCTCCAAGTTCATGCAATTGATTTCTAGCTCCGATGAAGTTGGTTCCATTATCGGAAAAAATGTCACTGCAAATCCCTCTTACAGCGTCAAACCTTTTTAATTAAGCTAGGAAATTTTTAGTGCTGAGATTCATAACTAATTCCAGGTAAACAGCCTTAGTAGCCATGCATACAAATATTGCAAGATAGCCTTTGATGACCGTTGTGTTTTTTAATTAGTGCGCCTTAATTGAATATAGGCCAGCTTAATTGATACCAGTTTTGATAAAAGGTCTCACCAGAGACACCCATGAGGATGGTAATTGCTTCATTAGCTGGGTCTGTTCCGTGTTTCAACCCACAGCAATTCTACATTTTGTGAAGCTGCGGCCCTTCTTATATGATTTATTTTGTTTACATTGAATGCTAATATTCCAATTCTAACTAGCACTCTCAGAATGATTGGAAACCTTCGTTAAAGGAAGACGTTAAATTGTTTTCCAAAGTTTCCAGATCTTGGCAGACTATACTTTTGCAACCTTAACCCTGCTGTGTGAAGAGCTTCAATTAATTTCCGCTGCAATTTCAAGGCTTGTTTGATTGTACTTGTTCCAGAAATTAAGTCGTCGATATAAAAGCCACGTTTGATCACTGTAGCTGCTTGTGGAAACTTGTGATTGATTTCAGCAGCAAGATGTTGGAGAGAATGTGCCGTAAATCACCGAGCTCGTTCTGTTGATTTTGCTGGGTTTGGCGAGTCGCATTCGCCTCCAACAATCCACCCAAATTTGGAGTTTAGAGCCACCAAATTATTCATAGTATTAGTTAACTTCGCTTTTTCAATGCTATTAAGTAAATGATCACATCCGTAGAACATATCGATTAGTCCAGACTGATAGAAAGAAGGATCAGCCAGTGGTAAAGTTTAAGCAAATGGAAGTAACTCCTCCAAATCATTGGGTGGTAGATTTCATGTTATACTGAACAAAATTAATGCAGCTAGGTCGATCATGTAGTTGTGGTCTAACCTCCACCTTATGCTAATATTGGCAACCTTACGCAAACTATTTACTCTGGACTGATTGATTATTTTTATAGTAACTCGAGCATTAGATCTGGCAATTTGTAACCTGTTGACCAATGATTCGGTTATAAACGACCACGTGGAAACAGGGCACGTTCTTACGTGTTGAACTCATTTTCAATTTGTATAACCGCCATAGGTAATATGGCGTTTCTACCATTGGTAAGCGACATTAGTACAACTTCACTGTTCTCATAGCATGCAGCGTGAGTATTACTAGCGGTTGACTTATTAGTGGTTTCTGGTTGTATGGAGCCTATGGCTCAAACCGTAGAACATTAAATTTTGGACACTCAAAAAGATGATGTGTTCCACCCTAGCAAAATGGCAAGAAACTGTTGCGGAAATATGAAGTGACCTATGTTGATGCCGATGATTTGCTATTTCCTTCAGCACTATCAGTTAATACACTTAACCTCTTCAATAAAAAATCTAAGGGCGCTTGCAGGGTTAGAAATTCGGTTTCCGGGTTTCATACTTCCATGTGCGTTTGGTCTCTTCAATTAGTTAAAATCCCATGGGGTTATGCACCTAGAATTACCGCGAAAACAGTATTTTCGAGGTGCGGTTTGTATAATCCACCTGGCAGGGCCGGACGGTCAAACAAACACGTAGTACTACGTAAAAATAAAATAGAATAAGTATGGTACCCTGCACGTACGGAAGAAGAAGATAATAAAACCAATTCAAAGGAAACCAGTCAAAAATTGAATCAAACGAATGCACGCCATCTGACCAATATTATTTTCTATTACTAATGGCATCGATAGCGGTTTCCACCGTTTATTTTTTATCCAATTTTAAATTCCGGAGATGGAAAATCGAAAATCCTTTTTCGGCACTTGTCGAAATATCTTCACAAGATGAAAATTGTACATCCAAATAAAACACGCAGATTCCAAGTGTGAAAGGAAGTTCTCCGTTGTTTGTTTGTCTTCATCTAACAATATCATGGGATTAGGCAAACATTTCATGGGTGGTTTTTGCGTCTCCGTGATTCTTCGTCTGTTCCAACTCGAGATTCTGGAACATGTTCCAAATTCAAAATATTACGATTCCGGTTCGAAAATCGAACTACATATTTGCTTCGTAAATATTGTTGTACTTCAAAGTGAAAGCGTGACCGCGCGGCGGCGTATATACAACATATGATATATTCAACAAACAATCAATCAACCGTTGTGTTCCGTCAACAAACAAACATACAAACACACATATTATAGAATTTAGATAAATTTACGACAGAAACTGTAATTCTGAATTCTTAAGCTATAATTTGATATTTTATGAATAATGGAAACATACATTTTATGTGGATATATACGACATCTGTATGACGATTATGTGTGTAAATTACATACTAAACGTTTACCTGAATATCTTAAAAATCCATGTAACAGTTTTTTTTTGTGTGTATCGTCTCCATAAAAATAACAGAAATCAATCAAACAGCATAAAAACATAATAATAAATGATGTCATATTCCAAAATGGAATTTTATTGTTGTTGTATAAATGATTTGTACAGATGACTATAAAAATGAGGGTCCAGATGCATTTTTAATTTTTGTATGCTATTTCTTAACACCGTGCATCCACCTCTCTATATGTATTATGTAGTAGGTATGTATAGTATGTAGTTCCAACCTACACTTTTCTTTTCTTTTAATTTTAACACATTATACAACATGGTACGTTTTCATAATCACGGTTTTAGGTCTTTACTTGCGTGGTCTCGCCAAAATTACAATAAATTTATCCCTTCAGCTAGTACACCACTAGAAAGGAGCGCATGAATAAGGGCAGAAAGGAATTAAAAGAATTTCACTTTTGATACTTGAAGAGGAATTTGTAGAAAAAACAAATTTGAAATTTGTTCGTTCCAGCGTATTTTAGTTCCAGATTGTATCGGTGATTACGTTGCGATTGCAAATATTGGAGATAATTCCAATCTGGATTGGCAAATTACCTCTCAACATGTTTATGTTGACCTTCGATACTGATGAAGATATCGAAAAAATTTATCAAATTTAATACATTTTTGGGTGAAAGGTGGTTGGTTATTCAGCCTCTAAGAAGATCTAAGCTTATGCGACAATGTAAACAAGGGAGCCCAGGTGTGTCAATTGTTTAGGTAAACATCATACCACAATTTGTGTAAAAGCACTGTGGTGAAAACCATTCAGCTAACTACAGAGGATGCAGCGTTGCTTTTGAACTTCAAAACATCAAAAATAAGAGGTGATTGGTAAAAATCCAAGTTTATTCAGGAAGCAAGCAGTTAAGATGAACCACCCTGAAGTAAATTGTAGAGTGTCGGGAACTACTCATGGACAATTCAGATCAGTAACGGAAATCTAGGAAAAACTGCTCAAGATATAAGTCAAACACTTCAATTAATTTTTAGCAAACTAAATACGTTGATGAGCGATTAGAGAAACTGGAATATAGCACTAAGGGTGTCATTCCTAAACAGAAAAATGGCCAATGATCTTAGAATTTTATGTTGGAACGCCAATAGGCAATCAAATAGTATTCATTATAGAGTTAAAATATGAAATATGTAGAAGAAATTCAAGCAACTGCTGTTATTCCAAAAACCAAAAATAGCTAGATAGAAGCACTCAATAAAAGAAAAACATTATCTCGAGTTCCTCAGTAACCTAGGAAACCGATTTGTAATTGGAGAAGAATTGAACGCAAAAAATTTACAACGGGGTCCAGATTAACAACGACTAAGGGAAAAGAGCTCCTAACAGCTACCAAGAAATGCAGTTGTGAAACTCTCTCAACTGGAAAACCAATCTACTGGCTAACTGATCCAAATAAAGTACCAGATCTGATTGATTTCTTCATCATAAAGAACATATCTGCAAATTATGTGTACAAGTAGATGAAAACCATGACTTAAACTGTGATCATTCACCGATACTTCTAATGTAAAGTAAAAAAATTAACCCAAACATTTAAGAGACCAATAATGCAGATTCCTCCAATAAGAATAGCAGGTGAGAAATGGGCTAGAGAATTTGCTGAATAGCTCGAAAAAATAATCCAGCAACATGAAGACCAAACGTTGGAAGCTGAGATAATAACTGAATAAGATGGTGCAAGAAAGTAAAGAAATCCTCCCGACAACACCAAAAGAAGTCATGCGTGAGATAAAAGCTAATATGAATACGAAAATAGCTCCTGAGTACGATCTCCACCAATCTTTTAAATGCAGCATTTAGAATCAAATTTGTACCAAGCTTGTGGAAAATTGCAGAAGTAAAAATAGAAACCACCACACATAACCTCGCCTTATAGGGTAATTTCGCTATTGCCAGTCATGTCCAAACTCTTTGAGAAGCTTCTGATAAAAATTTTTGAATCCGATAATCTAGACTAAAGACTTAAGCCCTATTGCACCAACTACTTATCACTTATTACTTATCAACTTATCATAATTTTTGATAATTTTCTGTTGTACCAAATTGAAATTTGAAAAGTATTTAATTGAGTTATAATAAGTGATAAGCACTCACTTATCAAAATTAAGTTGCACCAATTTGCGAAATGATAAATGATAAGTAATATTTTGATAAGCGATAAGTTCGAGGTTTTTGATAATTTTTTCGTAGTTCTGTTGCACCAAAAGTTTTAACTTATCAATAATCGACTACTTTAATGATAACTTATCAAAAATATCAATAAGAAAAATTTCACTACTCAAAAAAATTGATAAGAGCTACAAATTGTTGTGGTATGACGGAAGTCTGTTAAAAACGTTTTTTTTTCTGTTATTGGTAAGATGAGAACTTTTGTTCAATTTTAAAAGAGTACAAACACATTTTTCAATAAAATTATTTATTATTCAAATGAATGTATTTCAAGTGTATATTAATTTCAAAATTTATAACTCTATTTTATTGTATTCTAATGAATTATTATATTAAGTCAAAATAAGAGGTAAGACAGTTGTTTTTCGATATTTTAAAATTGATATATAACTATCAAATATAGGCATTATATCAACTTTAGTGAACAAAAACTGAAATTTATTAAACGAAAAAAAAAATTTTATAAATAAATGCGTCGGTTCGAAAGATTATTTGAGGATGAAAACGAAAGAAGAAATCGTGTAGCGAAAGCCAGAACCAAATATTCTCTGGACTCGCGAGTGAGAAAATATTTTCGTTTGTCACATGAACAAATTGAGCACGTATTATTAAAAATCGGAGCAAATTTGCACCATGGAAGCGACCGAAACTGCGCATTGAGTCCTTTATAGCAGCTATTAACAACACTGCAGTGGTTAGGAATATCCAGGATAGAAGTTTATTGAGTTGGGTGGTTACCTTCAGGTAGCTGGTTGCTTCGATGGAACAATGATTAATATAGATGTACCTACGGTCAATGAAGAACACTTTGCGAATCGACATGGAAAATATTCACTGAATGCAATGATGGTGTGTGGCCCAGACCGCAGCTTTTATGCATTAAATTCAAATTGGCCAGGTAGTGTCCATGACTCCAGAGTATTGCCATATACAAGGCTATTTAGGAATTTTGAGTCTTGTTTTTGCCCGTTCCTCGGTGCTGTGATTTTAGGTGATAGTGCTTCCCCTTAAAGATTGACTTATCCAACCAATGCGAAGAAATCCGAATGATGCAATAGAGCAAAGAAACAACTGTTGTGCTCATAAGCGGACGAGACGAATAGTGGAAAATCAGTTTTGGTTTGTACATGACGATTACAATTTTTGTGAAATGTAGTTAAATTCAATTTATTTGTTAATAGGAATTCTCTTAACTCATTTGTTATGAAAATAAATTGTTTACGTTTAAGTACTGCTGAACGGTGGTTGGCGCCTATTGGCGGGGGGGATCAAAGTTGAGTAGATTAATCTACCAGCTCCGTAACCTTCCAGTAGGGTGCGCATCACGTGTGCTGTTCTGGTCTTGTCATTAGGCAGCTGCGTGATGGGTACAATTGTGTAAGGGGTAACCTGTTCACAATTCGCAAGTGTACGTACTGCCTCCTCGTGGCAACCACTGGTAACTAAGGCCACTTGGCACATCTTTGGCCATTTGGCAAAGGCTAAAGTACGGCGCTAAAGGAGAAAACCTTGACAAAAAACCCTAATCTAAGGTGGAACAGCATATGCCGAAAGATGAATGGCTGATAGGTTAAATTTTAGAGCTATAACTCAAATATATAAATGGACAAAATGATGGAGAATAAAACTAAATGAAACTAAATTAGGTCACATCAACTTAACAAACAGACGATTCGAAAATATTCCGATTATCATAAAACGAGAAATAGTACCGCATGCGAACACAGCTAAGTATATCGTCATGACCCTTGATGCTAAACTACGATAGAAAGCACAAGTCAGGAAAAAGTGCGGAGACATGAAGAAAGGCTCCGCCAGACTTAAAAGAACCAAAGAGTTTTTGAGCTGGTGTGATTATCAGCTTAAACAGCATTGGGCTGATTTAAAGTCCATTACAAAGAGTTAGATTACTTCAATTTACCAGACACTATGGAACGCCAATGGGAAGAGCCTTTCTCAAAACAACATTTTAATTCAATAAAATTAACCAAATTAAATTAAATACAAAAATAAATTGATTGAACTAAATCAAAATTTAATTTACGAAGAAAGACAAAAACACATCTTCCTTCACCGAGCGTTCACTTTACCCGTCCGGAAAATAAAACGGTCGCAGTCCATCTGAAGCTAAACTCTAATGGCATTACCACAAGTAAAAATTTAGATAACCGATAACATTTCGCTCTAAGAGAAGGAGGTAGCCCAATGCATTCACCAGAAGATGAATTAGTTAAGAGTTAGGGTTAGTAGATCTCTCATGATAATTATAAACACAGTAGGGGAAGAGCGGATTCCAGGGACCATCATCCACTACGTCTGGACTTCCCTAGAAGGTTTACCGGATGGAGGGCAAAATGCCAAAAGTCATAGCATAGATATGAGGTACAAGTAATGTAGCTAACGGTTTAATAAATTTTTAGGGGTGGTAAAGCTAAGAGCTAACACAAAGTATAAAATCTTTAGGGGAAAAAAAATTTTGGAACAAATAATTTACGTTACCATTACGTTGTACAGAAAGCTAATAAATTAACGGAATTTCTTGAACGATTTGCAAAATTCCTTCGTAAAGATATTAGAAGGTTTACTTTGCCATCCTCAACTAATATTGATGCGTTAGCTTAAAAATAAATTGGTTAAGGGTCTGTCTCTGTTTTCGATAAATTTCGTTTGAGAAAATACTAATTACTATAATTCTGAACGGTTTATGCAAAATTTGAAAATTTGTAATATTCGCTTATGGTAAAAATCAAATCGTATACGTAACGGACGTAAATTACGAAATAAATCAACTGAATCTTGTGCAGTAGTTAGTGCTACGCTAATAATGATTTTAAGTACTTCGAGAAATATACCTTACCTTCACACTTAAGCAAAAAATTAACAATATTTTATTACCTTCCTAAATATTACGTTAAGATGCGAATGCGTAAATGTAAATAAGAAACTGAACCAAGCTAATATTTATTTACCCATTTATGATTTTTCGTAATTGAATAAACGCATCGCTCAAATCTAGTTCATGTCTGTACCTTCTTCATTCATAAATATATTAAGTTTTTGAATCATCATCATCGTCATCCTCTTATTTATCTACTTACTTGTCACGAGTATTCTTCTATTTTGTTAAATCACGACTGAGTTATAATTTCGAACGCGGCAGTAAGGTATGGTAATTTTTAACTTTCTGACTTGCTACAACTAAAATCCACGGCACCACGCGCATCGTTCGTTTATTTATACGCGATTTAATAACGTTGTTGTTGTTGTTGTTCTTTATTGTGTTTTATGAGAAAAGTTAATATTTGATGATTCCAGAATTGAAACTAAAAGTTTTAGTTCGTCGTACCTACGGTTCATCTTCATATCATTCGTATATTGATTGCAAAATTATGTAAGCAGTTTTTGTTCGTTCGTTCAATTTTTTTGTTTTATTTTGTTTTTTTACTGCGGGGGATTCTTCTCAGAAAATTTATGATCTGAACGTAGCGCGCACAAAACAACTAAAATCAATGGATACCAAATTTATACAAACAGCGTATAAATTTCTCACGGTAATAAAAATATTGTTTTTGTGTATAAATTCATCTTGTCTGTGCACGAGTCGTTGAGTTTTGTATTTGTATTATGTGCTTTGTGGATGATTGATTTGAGTGTGGCAATTAAAGTTGATCTGATTAAAGAGGACGCAGAATGAACTTATAATTTTATTTATATATCTGATTTTTGACTCTGAATTTCAATCATCTGTAGTAAATTTGGAAGAGATGAAATGGTTCCATCGATGCCAAAATTATCGATGAAGTACAGAATTTCGGTTTGATGTAGAATGTGGCTGCTAATCCGATGGTATTTAATCTGATCAAACTCTTGAGACGGAACAGGACGTCGATCAACTCAACGCTATGAAAATTTTAAAAGGCCCAATAATTTCGAAATATGAATCTAATCTCAATAATAACGAGGTATCTCGAAAATTCTAGAAAACTTTCAAAACTATCGAAATATCCGCAAGTCTATAACGTCTATATGTGCACTAATAAACAATATCTAACAAACTGTACAAAATTCACGAAAATAACAGAAAAACCCGAAAAACTCAAAATTTTTATGTTTGTAACGTCAAGCAACTCAAAGCTAAACGCGCAAAACATTGCCATGCAAAATTCGAATAATTTCGAAATCCTCACATAATCATGAAAATTGATTGATTGATTGATTGCGATGTACGATCAAGCATTAAGCAAGTCTCCCGTATTATAAATGCGAATACCACACCACTATACCCATGTTACAACAACACGACACACACTCTTCATGAAGCCAAACTCCGTAAAGAAAGGCGCCACATCGATAACTAACTACATAAGTCTAATAGTTGTGATATCCGCCCCTGGCCAGGCCGCCGTCGTACACCTTTTTACATATATAACAAGACATATAACAAGATCGAGGGATGTTAGCAACAAAGACTCAACCTGGTTCCAGACACCTAAGTAGTTGATAGTTAGTAAATTTGTTAGTAATATATATTTTTTTTTTTTTAGTAATTTATTTAGCACAAAGACAATAACAATTTTAAAGTTCATCTACTGCTCCAACCTGTAAGAAGACACAATGACAACAATTTCCTGGTACCGCAAACTTTTTCTGAAAAGCTGTAAACAACTATTATTATTCCCCTCCACCATTTTTTCCATCGGGGGTTGTGATAGGGGGGCGAGATTTTGTTCCATCATCATGTTCCCATGCGGTCACCCAAATTTGTACTAACTGTAGGTAGTGTTACTTGACGTTGTTGTTGAAATCGTTGCGTCTCTGCTGTCCCTGCTACTCGCCCCCTATCAGCTAATTCCAGAATTATCACTAAAATTAAAATTAAATAATAATTTTGTCTGTTACTTTATTCTGCTTAAAGAACACTACAAAATAGTTTTAATTAACCTGGAACATATTAAATACTAACAGCCCAAAGTGCCATACTAAATTAAATTAAATAATACGAGTATAAAATTAAATGATAAAAATAATCAAAAAGAAAGAAATCACGGTTTCTTCATTCTGAAAATCCCAATACAATTCTAAGATTCGAATTTAAAATCTTCTAAGACCCGAAACCAAATAAATTCAATTTCCAAATTAACAAACTAACAACATAATTACTTAGCTAATCTCAGAAACACCTCCAAAATCACATTAAATAATAACTAATTGCTTATTCGTCTATTCCGCTTAAAATCCCACAATATTATTGTGCAGTGGTTTAAGTTAATCGTGAACACAAATATTAGTCAAAAGCTATTATTTTCCTATTTGTACAAATTTAAAAACAATTAGCACAAAATCTATGATTTGAATCATAAACTCAATTAAAATACAAACCCATAACCTGTTCAACGAAATTTAAATTCCGAATCAATTCGGTTTAGAATTCAAAACTTTACAATCCTTACCCCAAAGAAAATCGCTTGAATAAATAAAATACAATAACATAAACTATAAATTCTTTCAACGCATCTCAACCAACAAAAAATTGTTCTCAATCCATGCCCCAACATATCTACTTGCATCGCATAAAGAGTAAATCGAAAAACAATAATAAATCGATCGCGCTCGATGCCATTGTACAGTAAAGGAAAAACCATGCATACAAATACAACCGAACAACGGCAATCCTAGAATAAGCAAGCCATCCAAAATACAAGCGAGACTCTTCATCAATTCTACAATAAACATCCACACAGACACACATACTCATGCACTAACGGCAAAATACCTTCAACATCACCATGAGATAAAATTCACAATAAGCAAAAGTGTATAGACATTTTTGTTGGTTTTGGCATTTACCGTAGGCACTAACACTAACATACCCTAATGCACATTTTTATATCCCATATTGCCTATTGCTGTTTCACTGTTTCTGACTTCGATTCAAACCTACTCGGTCATATGGGATATAAGTAAGTATGTATAAGAATTCCTAGTGCGAATCTGGTAAAACAACGGTAAACAAATCGCTACCTTCAACAAATTACAAAATCACATTGGTTTATTTATGCTCTTACGATCGAAAGAAAGGTCAACCATAAATTTCTCGTATATCCGCTCTCCCCAACTGTACACACTTGAAATAGACAACTTTATGTGGGGAAAAATTTATTTGTGACTACTGACTTTGGTATCCAAAAACCAGAGATGGGTAAAACGCTAAAAAATATGATTTTTCAACAATTTTGTCAGAAATAGGTCAAAAACCTTAAATTTTGGTCAAAAACTGTCGGAAAGTGTTAAAAACTGTGCGAGCGGATATTAGGAAAAAGAGGAAATAAAATATTCTTATTGTTTCGTGAGCAAGTTTTTGATATAATTTAATGGTAAATTTCGAAAAATGTTCAAAATGTTAAAACAGTGTCCGAACTCGTGTCAAAAAGTGTCGAAAACTGTGTCATAAATACTAGTTTTCAATACTACCTATCTCTGCCAAAAACACAATCCACTATAGGCAGCAATGTTAATAATAACAATTAAATTTTGTTATTAACACTAACACACTATGAAAAGACATTAACCTAATCCACTATATTTCTTTTAACCTTTCAAAATTTCATTTCATCCTTTACCAAAAAAGCGTAATTAAAATAAATAAAAAGTAATCAAAATCAAAAACACAGCCTGAGGTCAATAATGCATCACTTACCTTACAATACATATGCAAAATGGTATCGGTAATGTAGAAAATTACTTTACCACTTGTCATAAATGATCTGTAAATAACTCAACACTATCAAAGGATATTTAATTCACTAATTTATGCACTATTATTTTCTTCTTAATTATATAAACTTTTATTTATTTTAACTATTACATGATAACACTGATACACTCATATTTTCCTTATGACACAAAAAACTTTCACAAAACTATATTAACATTTAAATACATTTTTTTTTTATCACAACACTAAAAATGACATCTTCGTCATGTTGCCACTATCCAATTATTTATGAACTAAACAGTTCATTAACTAATTGCTTAAGTTCTTTACGACTTTTGTATAAAACAAAGCATCCAATTCCATTTTAATAAACAACGTCGGTATTAAACCATCGGTAATGCAGAATGCAGTCTTACCCATTCTGTCACTAACTAAAAAAATAATGGTGGTTTTTAAGTTATATTTATTAATTTAGTATTAACACAAAATTTACGATTGAAACACACTTTTGATGAAAAAAAACTCGTCACTAGTACACTCATAGTTACTTTTAACACTAAATTAACCGGCACTAACATTTAAAATTATTTTAATTTATTTTTAAAGCCACCGCAAAAAAAAAAAAAATTACGTTTATTCATCACAACCCGAGACGCGAACCCCTCACATAATCATGAAAATGTCATTAAACCGTGCAAGTAGAAAGTCTGCAACAAATATCTAGAAAACTCATTATATTCCGAAAAATTGCGGAATTTAATGCGATGCTTCCAAAATAAATCGGGTTTACTGGTTTTAACAGCAAATTGCATTTTTATTTACCATTTACCGGTAATACAAAACCGCAGAAATCAAATAACATATGCTAATCTGTTGAACCATGATGAGAGAACTAAGAACTAACGGAGACAAAGTGAGTGTCCAGCAGCAAACTGGATAAGAAATGACACAATTGGTAGGTGTCAAATTTATATTCCTCGACACTTTTTGATTCAGGAGCAAAGCCAGCTGCACGGTGGCAATACTTTTCGTGAAAGTTAAACTACCATCATGTCACAACATCATCGGCTAATCCAACAAATGTTTAACTTAGACCAATTTTATTGGTGTTCAATTGAATATAAAGAAAGCATGTCATGTATCGAGGCATTTGCTTATGAACTGTTGTAAGCCTGAAAGAGGGTCAAGCGATAAAGCGAGCGCAATAAGACGAATACCGAAAATAGATCACGATGACTTGTTTAAACACTACTTGTGGGAAGTATTCCATAACAGATACTTTGGAAAAGTTCAATGGTTTAACATAAGATGATCCTGTTGATCTTCAAACTTCTACTGCCAGAATAATTTGTTTGCTTTGCGAACTTATATAGTTATACTTGGAAGTATATGTTTTTGTTGTCCATAATATTTATTGCTCGTTTCCCTTTCAATTATACCAATCAGACTTGGAAAGCAATCCAGAAATTCTAGACTTTTAGTCCCAAGTCAATGGAGATTTCGGACTACTATCCATGGGTGCTTGGTAGCCCCAATACAATACCCAAACCGATTTTCATGTGTCTTTACTGGATACATCCCATAGGGAAAATATTCTGAATAATAAATTTTTTAACCAATGAGTTTTCTATTCTCTCGGTTAAAGTATACTCTCGGTTCATCTAGATCCATCGTCGGTTATTCATAATTCCCTATTCTGTTAATTGTTTTCATTCCGGAGAAAGGGTGGTATATTTAAAACAACAGTTCAATTTTCCAGTAAATACGATGTATGTGATGTGAACTCCAGGTTCTGATTCTATTTTTCAAATTTTGTTAGTTTGAATCTTGTATATTAGAGTTGAGTATTGCAAATGAAAATAAAAATTAAAATTAGTCCTATGCTTAACAAGAAGCAGAAGCACTTGATCTTCGGCTGTCAGAAAACTAATCTACTTAGTAAGTTGGTTAAATCTAACGATTAGATCGTACAAGCAGAAACATATTTTTCTCTCCATTCCGCTAAATTGAAGAAGCTCTGCGTCAAAGATGATGGAATACGATAGTTTCATTTTTTGTGTTTGGATAAGATTATTCACTATTACGACTGCTTCAATCTAAAAATAAATTAACACCGACACCTATACTTTGGCGTTTCGTGACTATGAATTTGATATTTTATATAGCATCTCATTAGACCTTTTGATATTTGAAGTTTAAATTTTTAAATTTATTGCGTAAATTGTTTGTCAGTGCGAATGTATCATCATTAAAACCCTGATCCGGAAACCCTTCGGATTGGAATTTCCGTTCTCAATAATTCAATGCTCAGCAATAGTTGCTCAGTTAACTCGTCTTTTGCGACAATCAAGACGAACTCATGATTCTCCATCCCACTTTAGATAAGTGAAACGGAAGGTCCCTCGCTTCCATCACAAAATCCATAAAATAAAAATTCTGTAAGTGCTCTCAAATATACCGGATGGTCGATTTATGTGAACCATCATACGAAAAATTGCTCCCAGGTGAAAAGTTAATATTTTCGAGGGGACAATAAGGTTTTAAATCAAGTCAAGCATATTGAATTTTTTTCAGTGTAACTCTGGAACAACGACTTGTGCTGCATTTAGGTGAATCTCCTTGAGTGTGTTAGTAATTCGTATTGTAGAAAATGTTGATACTTTTGTCCGTTAACAGCACCTCCAACAAATAATAGCTGACCCTCTTCAAAACTGTTCAATGGCAGACAATCAATTAACAGATAATGTTTCAGTTAATTTAGATAATTATTGTATCCGATGATCAAGAGAAGGAAGATAATTTTGAACACTTTATACTAATTTACGTATTTTTTGTATTTAATTAACACGGTTTTTGCTTTATGGTAAACTTTTATTGCGTAAAATAAATTCATGGATTTCCTTGAAAAACGGAACTTACAAAGAGTCTATGGATAGCGTTTTTAAGAATATGGAACACGTACTATTTTATTTTTTGAATCATAAATAAAAATCGGATTTCCATTAGGCCGGAAACATCTGTAATGGTAATTTAAGGTAAGTAATAAAATGAGGGGGTTCTCCAAGTTTTCGGGGAGTATTACAACAAACCACTTGTTGTTTTTTTTATGTGATAATCAGTAGGAGAATACATAGATAGATACAATATAAAAATATTGAGGAGGGTTACGGTATAGTACAAAATGCAACATAATCACCTGTTAGCTATCATCGTATCACACATTCCATTTAATTAGTTGAATGAAATTCCAAATTCATACAAACAATATTATATCGGAACGAAGAATTATATTCAGTCTAACTGTCAAAAACACGCATAGAGTCAAGAAACTAAATGAATTGTAAATTCAAACCGAATTAATAAATTCCTCGTACTTAACCTGTTTTCCTCTCAAAAATCTTATCGATATTCTTAATCACATTCTATATTATGTGTATATAAAATGTAATAAGACAAAGAACAACAACAAAGTCATACATAAGTATAAAGAATTTTTCTTCTTTCCTCTCCAACTTCTTTGGTTTTTTTTTTATTTTTTTATTTTCCCCACTATAACAGAGTTAGATTGGGTAAGTATTGTAATTGCGAACAAAATTTTGTTTGAGATTTTCACATTTCTCGACGAATTAGGTTACCAGGACCGCAAAATATCGATTAAAAATATGCCGAGTCCGTCCCTCTGTCCTTCCAGTCATACATTTTTATTATTTCTGTTTTGCCTCGCATTCTCACAAATATTGATTGTGTGGGGATCATCTTAACAAAAAATAGTAACTTGTTGAACTGTTTTCCGAGATAACATCAAAATTTTAAAAGAAATATTTATCTACGGTTAATGCATCTTCAAAATTCCAACAATTGTTCTAATTTACCTAAAATACTTTGCTGATGGCGAATAATGTCGTAATCATTTAAAAATAAAATGTATCTAGTAAGCTTTGATGTATAAATTAGTTTTGTGACGTTTTGTAATCTAAACAAACGTTACAACTCTCGGATCAAATTGTTAAAGGTTGAAGATGAAAAGTGAGTCTGTGATTTGGTGGATCGAGAAACGTGTGACATCTTTTAAGGACCCTTCTCAAAATACCGGGAAATCTTTGTAAAATGTAAATAGTTGATTTGGTGATCTACATACATATATTTGTGAGAAAAGTGTCGTTCGAGGAGTCGGATAGACCCAAATTTTTTTATAATAGTTTTCGTTCTAATATCAAAACGATAGATTACGACTTATTATTTATTAGAAAATCTATATACAACAACAAAAGATGGGTATAAAACGAATAAGAAGAAAACAATGTGGAAAAAAAGCTTTAAGACATGAAACTTTTTTTTTTTTTTTGTTTGTTTGTTTGCATTTCTTTCTTTTTTGCTCTTTGATTTATTCGTGATCTATTCGTTGATAAAGTTATTGGTAAAAATGGTAACACACAATTAATTGTATTAATTATGAGAATGTGGAACTATGCTGTCTCCGCCATACAAGTCCAGTTCTGTTTTTATGCATTGCTTTTAACCCTTCAGCTATGGAGTGCTTTGATATAATTGCGGTTATCGAGATGAAATTGTTTTGTATGGTAAAGGGTTAAATAGATTATCTGACCGGTAATATCACATCCCGTATACATTGTATTTGTATTGACCTAGAATTTCAGTTTTGTTTAATGATTAGAAAATATTTCTCCCTCACCTTGGATTACATTGTATCGTACATTTATGTTAAAATCGATTCAAATTGTAAATATTATTTAAGCTCAAAACTATGTAGAATTCGTTACCTTACTCTCTTGTAACGACTGTATATCGCATATTAAAATCAAGTCTAAGTCGCGTTTCAGTTAGGTTGCATTATATCAGCATAAGGCGAATTTTGAACAAATGGCGAAAACCAAGTTTAAATATTTTTCGCAAGAAGAAATTTTTATTGTATTTAACCCATTCAATGTCGCTCTATCTATTGAACTCTCAATGTTATATGCGTTAAACTTGTAGTATGTTTACTGACTCAATCTCAATGTGACTATTAGAATAGCTGCTGGCATTAAAGGACGTCCTATCCAAAATGTTTGTTTTCTTCCTAAAAGCCATTTAGGTATTAGAGAAAGAAAATAAAAGGATTGGGCAATCACCACCCAAGAATCTGCCGAACGGTGGATTTAGTGAAAATTTGTTGTTGCTTCAAACGGTGTTTGTAATAAGAACAACTTAGTAATTTTTGAATGTAATTTAATTGTAAAACCTTTTCCTTGTAGGTTAGGTTAGGTTAGATTGGAGTGGCTGCTGAGGCACACTTAGACCGGTGACGGTCCATTGTAATACCACAGAATATATCCCCTTTACTCCTATTGGAACCATTTCGAGCTACTTATGTAGTGTAAGACGTCCCGTACTTTAATGTTTTCGAGATCCGAAAGGCAGTCCATCCTGAACTTACCTAAGTGTTTGTGCTTTCTGAGTGCCAATGCTGGACACGAGCAAAGGAAGTGGACCAACGTCTATTCCTCCTCTTAGTCCAAGCAGCTTCTGCAGAAGTCATTTGCCTCCAGACCGAGCCTTCTTCCATGTTCTTCAAAAAGGCAGTGTCCCGTGAGAATTCCTACGATCTCTCTTAATTCACGTCTGCGTAGGGATATTAATGCCCCAGTGCGCCCCAAGTCCAGCTTTGGCCAAACTTGTATTGCAACTCTACAGGGGAGGGTGTTAGACAACCTTTCCCCCGCTGAGGATAGCGCCTGCTTCCCAAGTGCTTGTCTCAGCGCTGTGATAGGCCTCCCCAGACTTACCCTTTCCGGTTGCAGCTGGAGAGTCGTACCATGCCTAGCAAGTTCATCCGCCCTGCAGTTCCCCATGATGCCCGAGGGTCCTGGGACCCAGATTACCTGAATATTGAAATGCTCACCCATCTCATTTAGAGATGAGTGACAACTCAACGCCACCCGTGACGCCAAAGACACCGATTCTAACGACCGAATCGCCGCTTGACTGTCCACATAGATTGCGAGATCATCTGAGGATACCACATTATGCTTCAACCACGTCATGACCTCCCCAATCGCTACGACTTCAGCTTGGTACACGCTGCAGTAATCAGGGAGACGAATAGAAATGTTTACATTTAATTTGTCACAGAATACTCCAGCTCCCACTTTGCCGTCTAGCTTTGAGCCATCTGTGAAGAATTGTAACGCTTCGATTTCCGATAACGGTCTATCCCTCCAGGATTCCCTTGCAGGGAAGGAGGTCCAAAATCGCTTCTCGAAGCGTAGAATAGGTTTAATGTAGTCAAGATTCGCCAGCTCATCCTTCAACGATCTAACGATAGTAGAGTGTCCTGTACTAAGACACCTCCACTGAGAGACGGCTGCAAGTCGTACAGCCGTATTTGCCGCCATCTGTTTACCAAAAATGTCGACCGGAAGAAGGTGCAACATAACCTCTAAGGCACTTGTCGGTGTCGACCTCAAGGCCCCGCTAACCAGCAAACAGGCCATTCTTTGCACCCTCTCAATCCTACTTTTATAAGTCACCTTGTCCAGAGCTGGCCACCAAACACTCACCCCGTACATGAGTACAGGTCTCACTACAGCGGTGTAGAGCCAGTGTACCAGCTCCGGCTTCAGACATCATCTACACCAATGGCGTTCCTACAGGAGTACAAAGCTATAGTAGCGTTGTTTATTCTCTCCAACATATTGGGCCTCCAACTAAGCTTACTGTCCAAGATAATGCCCAGATATCTAGCACTATCAATAAAAGCAAGTCTCGTACCATTTAAGGTAGGAGGGACAACTACCGGGATTTTGTATTTCTTAGTGAAGATTACCAGCTCTGTCTTGGACGGGTTAATACCAAGTTCACATTTGCCAGCCCATTTCGTAACGATTGTAAGCGCATTCTGCATTACGTCTACAATCGTGCCCAGGAATTTCCCGGTAACAGCTAAAGCTACGTCGTCTGCGTAAGCGATAACTTCAATACCCTCTCTCTCCAATTCAAGTAGTAACCCGTTTACCACTATGTTCCAGAGAAGAGGGGACAGAATTCCCCCCTTGCGGGGTTTCCCTAGTTACTCGCCTCTTGATGGTGGAGTCCCCCAACTTCGAGCTAACAATCCTGCTTCCCAGCATATAATTGATTGTAATAACAATGATTTTTAATAATACTTTAGAAGATCGAGCTATCTTTCGTCTATATATTTTCAGATAATACTGTAGTTGTTAAAAAAGAACTGACGAAGAGCCACCCGAAATCGAACTTCTAAAGTAAAAGGTTTATTCAACTAAATTACACTTAAAAATAACTAAGTTGAGTTCTGGTTACCATTTACAATGTTGGCATTTATTGTTTTAAGCCAAAATTAATTTTTTCCTTTAATTCATAACATTTGAGCGATTTCAGGTTCGCCAACCGTTAACACAATGATGACTAAAACATGTGTTTTCTGAATGCTTCCGATCAGTAAATTTTCAAAGCCAACTTGTTATGGGAACTGAAAGCGCTCGTTGTAAAATTTATTTCACCACCAATATCGTGACTTTCCTTGCTTTTTCTCGGATGTTGCTTGAGTTTGAGTATCGAATTGTTCATTACTGGTTAGTTCCGCCTAAATTACTTCATATTTTACTTAAAAAATTGTCTTTTTCTACCTCGTCGAACAAACCAATTACTCTACACTATAATCAACCCTATTTATAGTTGATTATTTGCAGCATAACTGATTCGTCTACATAACCGATTTTCATATCCGTCCTTCGCGTCTGATTGGTTCTGTGGTATAATTACACTGTCGACTAATTTGCTGGTTATACCATCCCTTGAGTATGAACAATTTCATAAAATTGAAATGCCAGGAGACGATACAATTAACGATGCAAATATGAGAGACGCGGAAATAAAACCCGAAATAGAAGCGTCTAGGGCCTAGCGGTGCCCAAACTGCGGCCAGTTTTATGATTTGGTGCGGTTCCGTTTTAAAAAGTACAATATTTTGGTTATATGTACTAAATTCAAACTCAAATATATTTGTACATTGGGTTTGCATTGTTCTTATAGTAATTGTGTTTTGGTCATTGATTTTATTCAGCGGATATTCAGCGGTTTTAGGTTCATTGTGGTCGTAGCATAAAAAATGAAACACAAATATTTGACAGGTTATGAAATGGAAGAAATAAGGAAAACGGAAACTAAACTTGAAAATAACGAAGATATTTTGTGAATCACATTTGGCGACATTTGGAATATTATTTTCATTAAATTTGACAACGGTAAGAATATTAAATTAAAATTAAATACAAAAAATTCATGTTTATCCCTTCTATAGTTAAAAAATGGCATGCAACAATGAAAAAAAAACGTAGATTGAAAGATGAAAATCGCTCGTTCAAGGAATCCTTCACTAATGACTTTTTTGTTGAACCAAAGGGGTCGGTGTTACATGTTTGATATGTGATGCAGCTATCATCCTTAAAGGCCACAATATTAAGGAGCATTATTTGAATAGGCACAAGTAAAAGTATGACCAGTTGTCAATTCAACAACGGCATCATGAGATCAATAAATTACGAAAGGAAAAACTAAATCAACAAAGTTTTTTTAAACGTATAAATGACGAATGTGAAAATACAAAATTAGCCAGCATTTTGGTTTCTCAACAAATTGCCAAAAAAATTAAAGCCACATTCAGATGGTGAATTCATAAAAGAATGCTCAATTACAGTTGCGGGTGTATTAGTGCCAGACAAAGTGAAACTTTTTAAACAACTCAAATTATCGAGAAATACAGTTTTTCGTAGGATTGAAGATATTTCTTCTAAAATCGAAGACAATTTGAGAAATAAAATTGCTCGGTTTAAATATTTTTCCATTTGTTTTGATGAAACAACCGATATTTCGGCCACTGCACAGTTAGCCATATTCATCCGAGGCGTAGATGACGATTTCAACGTTACCGAAGAACTACTAGATTTGGTTTCAATGAAAGATTCAACTACTGGGGAAAATATTTTTGAAGCCATTATTACGCAATTGCAGTTGTTCAAAGCTGACTTACAAAATCTGGTCGGAATAACCACGGATGGTGCACCATCTATGCGCGGTACAAAATCCGGTGCTGTAACGAGGCTTCTTTCAAAAATTCGTGAAATAAATCCAAATTTCCAAGTAGTTGATATACACTGCTTATTGCATATTAAAAATTTATGTGGGAACACTCTTAATATGGAACCGATCATCAATTTTGTAATAAAATCTGTCAATTATATTTCCGTGCGGCCAGTCATTTTTGTTCTTGTAAATTTTTGGCCATCTCTTCCATGATTTCTGGGCACCCCTGGTCTAAGCGAATCAAGTTTCAACCATTTCGGTTTTACATAACCCCAAAAATTGGTGTAATACCGTAGAAATTCTTTTTACTCTACAAAGCGTCACAAGTCGGATAAAATGTATGCATGCTTTATCAGCCCTGCCTGCAGAAGCTAGCGATATCATATCGGACATACTCGAAAACCACCTAACGAGAATCGATACGATATATTAAAGCGAACTCTACTCAGCGGACAGGATATCGGAGAGAAGAAGCCGTTCGAAGCACCCCATCATATACTAAAATTTGTGTTTTTTTGACTTTTGAGGTAAAATTTGAGCCGGCCCAAATTTTACCTCAAAAGCCAAAAAAACACTCTGGATCAGGCGAATGCCTTTCATTAAAATCGATCTACTAGCCAACAGGACTCGTTGCAAGCTAACGCCCTAGCGAAGACCATGGGCAAACTATATGATGTAGTTGTGCTGTTCACAACGTCGCGACTCCACAGGCACGAGTCAATCCACAACAAATACGAGTATAATAGCAATTGCGTTTATTACCGTAAAGCCCGTAAATGGATTAGCCCATGAGACTTCACTAGGTCTAATCCGGCTTCTTCCTCATCTACAAACCCAAACTAGTAATTCTTACGGTCGTAGCAGCACACAATAAGACTAGAATAGAGACTAATTTCATCGTTCAATTGTAACGCAATCCCCCAAGGGATTATGTTAACAGACATGAGAATAGCGGTCTGACGCGGTATAGCAGCTGGCTAGAGCTCACGGTGCGGCGTGGGGGTTTTCAGACATATTTTCCATGATTGAATAACCGCATGAAGAACAAAATTAGAGGGGCATATGGAAATTAAGGCAAAAAGAAAATGATAAGAAGGGAGTGATCGATCCGGAGTGACCGTCTCAATCCCAAGCGACTACCGCCGTGACTGCCACACGGGCCTCCCCTCATCGGCCCGCCTACTGGGATGCTGTTTCCCAGTCGCGACGGCCACCGATGCCATTATAAGGGAAGGACGCCCGCATGACAATCCCAGCGACAATCGCCCGGAACGGAGACCGTCACCCCGACGCGATCAACTCATATGGCGTGCCGCCCTCCAGCACAGCCTGTCCTGGAGGAACGAACGGCACGCACGGAACAGGGTGGAAAAAGACCGACCCTTCACATGACCACACCTCACATCACTCGATCAATGATTTTGTTTACACGCACATAGTGCGGCGTAGCACACAACAGCAAGAAAATTCATAGAAAATTTTTGTTACGGTAAAAGAGGAAAAAAAAATTGAAAATTAGGCAAGATAAATTACGTTAAAACTGATTCTACGTTAATGTTAAATTTCACTTTCACTATTCACTGTTTTAAGAAAATTAAGAAAATAACACAAAAAATATCCGAATGAAAAGAACCGTTATGGGGTCGAAACACACCCAAAAACGGACAACCGAGCCGAAGCGAAGAGAAAAAAAAAAGCGGAAATTCCAAACGCAATTAATTAAAATGATCAAAATGAGTGGGGTTTTCACCAAATCGGTGCACCACCACGAAACGCCGAAAACAAACGGTAAAAATAGTAATATATGTACAATATAATGAAAATAGAGAGGGAGAAACAAACTGTTACAGACTTTAGAAACTAAAATTTACAGTTACCCAGTTTGTTTGTCCCTTGGTTTTGCTTTACCTTGTTTTTTTTTTTTTTTAAAAGGCCCGTCCGACCACACCGCAAACAGCGCCGACGCAGGATCCCCCTCAAAATGGTTGCCCTCGCCAAACTCCACTCAAGTAAGGTTACCGCCTTTACTGTTGGTTATTAACCACAGGTGTAGTGTACGGATATAAAATTCCCGTACGGCTCAAAACAACCGCCACTCACTTTATTAATCACTGTTATTTATTTGGGCTTGTTTGTTTTATTTATTTTTATATTTTTTTTTTTTTTTTTTAGCGGACCTTTCTCTGGGCTCTAAAATACACTTTAAAGATTCACTTGAATGCCAGCAATATCACAACCGAAAATATACACAGTTTTTATATATATTGTACAGAGATATATTAAGATAACTATAGTTTTTTGTCTCTTTTGGTGCACACTATCATGCACTAAAATTTAACGTTGAAACCATTCGCCATTCGCGCCAGGAAACAAGAAAACAAAATATTGTCGTTAATTTTTTTTTTTCCACAATTTATTCCGTATAACAGAACAGTTACAATATAATATAATAGAAGCCACATACGGCATTCATATCGTTATATAAAAAAAATAAAATAGTCCGCTTGGCAATAATATTATTAATTTCACTATTAGTTCTTTTTTTTGTTTTTTTTTTTATTTTCAACGAAAAAAAAAATAAAATAAAATACAATAGAATTGTTTAATTTGCGGTCGAGAAAACAATTTTTCCCCCACCGTTCGCTAACGTATCCAAAACTAAACTTTTCACCCAAAAATCAAACTTGACTTAATTACTTAAAATTACAAACTAGATTTATTATCACAAAATTCCAAACTAGACTAATTATTTTATTTATCTTATTTTTCATCAAGAAACAAAAAATCAGTTCAATTTTTTCCCCCTCTATTTTCTTCATGTTCGCATCGCTGTTCGTCCCATTCGTTGTATTTGTGCACATCGTTCATCATTTTTTTTATTTTTTTATTTTTTATTATTGTAAAATCTATATTGATATTTATGTTTTTTTATGTACACAAATACATACAACGAATAAGACGAACAATGACGACGAACATATGTACATCAGTGATGGAAAATGCATTTTTGTAATTGTACTAAAAATTGAAATGATATTGTACTAAATTGAGTTGAATTGTACTTATTTTTTTTAATGTTGTTTTTTATATCAATGAAGTACCCAAAAATTGTAGCTGCCGTTAAGAATTCGGCCGCTGCATGTTTTTTACTGCAACCTCAAGTCGGGCAAACATTAAATCCTAAATAAAAATTGTGAGTGCTTTTGGAGAACTTTAGTTGGTCAGATTCAAACTACCTTTTTTGGTACATCTAAGTCTTGATACTACCGTTAAACAGCAATAATACTCTATATTCAAATGCTCTTAAGAAAGGCAATGCTTATCCACTGGATTCGTTTATATCAAAGCAGCTCAAAGAAAAACGAAAAATGAAGAACTACTTTAATTCCTTAGCAAATGCACTTAACAAGCTACTTGCTGAATGAACCCCAGATTGTGTGACGGACTTGTTGAAAGAGCATTCCAATGATTTAAACCTTTTAAAAAAACGTTAACACGAGTACCCTAAGTGATTGAGAACACTTCTATATTTCCTATCGCAAACATAATGTCACTGCGCAAGGTATTACTAGCATTATGGGCAACGCCTAAGTAAAGCTTAGTGATACTATAAAAAAAAAACATATCAGCACTATATTGTTCAGCCTAAGGTAGTATAGGGTTTAGTTAAAGAGATTGTTTAAAGTATGTATATTCAAACTCAAAATGTACAACTTTAGAAAAATTGTTAGAAAGAATTTCAATAACAAGCAGCTTAACAAACGTGGTATCAAAAAGCGTTAAGAACAGAGTGTGGGAAGATTTAGTTCAATGAGAATATCGCGCAACGCTTATTATTTTAATTTATTTTGTTGTGCAGAATAATTTATTATCATATTTTCTCTGGATTATAAATAAGCAAATACTATTAATCCAGTTGTTTAACAACCGTCGACGTTTCAGCGGTATACTCCGCCATTTTAAAAGGTACAATTTATACAATGTATGATATTGAATATTTCCCTAAATTAACTAGGGTATATAATTTAAGCTATATATTTATAATTTGCTATCCTAATAATTTAATAAAAATTTGGAAACTTCTTGGCATTTAATAAATTTTGAGATGAATTTTAATGTTTCTTGATATAAAAGCTTTCCAAAACTAGCCTTTTATTGAGATTTTGCTCCTCCTTATCAAGTATTTCAGCGTCATTTAAAGATAGTAGATCGGAGGATAGGTTTATGTATGTGAAGTTGGCCCAAAATTCATCCCAAAAAAGCGCAGGGGTAATACTAAAATAAAATTTTTCTTTATGATTCAGTGTCAGCCCAAAAAAAGGTGTATCGTGATAAAATTTAATATGTCAGCCCAAAAAAAAAAAAAAAAAATCCTCATACTTTGGTGTCAGCCCAAAAAAAGATGTATAACACGTCACACAGTTAATAATGTCAGCCCAAATAAATTTCTATCATGATAGCAAAATTTATAACACAGACTCTCATCCCAAAAATAAAACTATCAATGGAAAGGAAACATACTAGAATAACTAAGGAGAACTTTGTAAATTTCCGCAATGCAACTGAGTATTTTCTCGAGTACTGTGTTGTTGGCACCAATCTCCTCATGAGTTTTTATTAGGCCTATCTATTGTTGGTACTCTGGAATATTTTCAGAATTTTGTGATGGGGATAGCATAGTCAAATATGGCTGAAAATCCTTGTGAGTCGTATTTAATTTGATTTTCGAAATTCTACTGAGTATTTTCTCAAGTACTGTTTTGTTAGGTCTATCAATTGTTAGTACTCTGGAACATTTTCAGAATTTTGTGATGGGGATAGCAAGGTCAAACATGCCTGGAAATCCTTGTGAGTCGTATTTAATTTGATTTTCGCAATGCAACTGAGTATTTTCTCAAGTACTGTGTTATTGGCACCAATATCCTGATGATTTTTTATTGGGTCTATCGATTATGTGTTCTCTGGAACATTTTCAGAATTTTGTGATGGGGATAGCAAGGTCAAACATGTCTGGAAATCCTTGTGAGCCGTATTTAATTTGATTTTTGCAATTCTACTGAGTATTTTCTCAAGTACTGTGTTGTTGGCACCAATCTCCTGATGATTTTTTATTAGGCCTATCAATTGTGAGTACTCTGAAACATTTTCAAAATTGCAAAAATCAAATTAAATACTGCTCACAAGGATTTCCAGTCAAATTTGACCATGGTATCCCCATCACAAAATTCTGAAAATGTTCCAGAGTACCAACAATTGATAGGCCTAATAAAAAATCATCAGGAGATTGGTGCCAACAACACAGTACTAGAGAAAATACGCTGTTGCATTGCGAAAATTTACATAGTTCATCTTAGTTATTCTAGTACATTTCCTTTCCCATGATAGTTTTATTTTTGGCCTGAGAGTCTGTCGTGATAAATTTTGCTATCATGATAGAAATTTATTTGGGCTGACATTGTTAATTGGATCATTATTATTTTTTTTGTTTGTTAATATAAATTCAAATAGGAAGCGGTGAAATAAAATAACTTATGAATTTATGGTGCCATAATTTTTAACATTCTGTAAAATGTATTTAGCTATTTTAAAAAAAACCTATCAAAATTTATTATAGAAATCTATCGTGACATTACATGGACTATTATTTTACTCTCATGATAGTTTACTTTGTTTCATAAGATTTGAAGTGGTGTTGCCAACGTTAACTATCATAATTTTTTGGGATAGAATTTTGGGCCAACTTCACGAAGGTGATAGGTTTGACGGAAGATGTTTCCAACACTTTAGTTTCCATGTGTTCAATCAATAGGTTTGCCACAGTCGGAATAACTGGCGAACCTATCGATCAACCAAGCGCTTGCCTAAAACATCTTTCGCCAAAACTAAATTACATATGATCAATCACTAATTTTAATGCTTCTACAAAATTATTTAACTCCAAATTTGTATTACTATTTGTTTTAATGTTATTCCAAAATTGTTTAACCAAAAATATTAGCAAAGATGAGTCAACGTTCGTGAACAATGAAACCATATTTAAAGCAATTTGTTAGTAGAGATATATTTCTAATTTAATTTTTAAAATATTCCGCGTTTTTACAGCCGAAAGTTATTTCCCACATAACAATTTGAAATATTAGACAAAAATTCAGATAAATTATACAATAGAGAACCTAAACAGCGTATGATTGGTCGCAAAAAATACCAACTTTGGGCACTTTTGGCAGACCATATAATTCTGTGCTCAAAAGGCAAAACAAAAAACGAATTTAAAATTCAACTTTTTCTACCTCTCTAGAAAAATTATCAAATTTGATTTAGGCTGTTTTGCCTTTTGACCACAGAATATACGCCTGGTTATACCTTGTTAATTTTTGATGGATTTAACCTATTTTTTATTAATTTTTTCCCGAAGGTTCCTAGACGGAATGAATATATTTAATTTTGACCAACATTCCGCATTTCTCTTATACTCTGTTTCCATAAGTATCGTTAATTTACCCTTATCATTTTTCAATACATACAAATCGGGATGCTCATTCAGGAAACATTTTACCTTTTAACTATCTCGAATTGTCAACACATTCACCATCCTATTTCGAAATCACATTACGAGCCGTCTCATCAAATTATGATGTAGTACTCTTCATATCTGATAAATTTACAAACTCTCCTTGTCACGAAAATCTCTTGCTCTTCTTATTTGGCTTAAACTGTAACGAGTCATCTGAATTTTTGCTGCAGATTCAAGTGTCTGTCTTATTTCCGACACTGCTACCTTTGACTTATTATTATATTTCCGTTAAACTGAGTATTTTTCATTTTAAAAATTCTACCCTAGTTACGTTAGGAAAACATACGTTATCAAAAGTTTTCATTTAAACTATTGTATAAATTGTGACAATGGCGGTCGGAACGTCGGATTTTTTTTATTAAGGAATTAATAAAAAATTAAGCAACAAAAACCACAAATTAATTAATTAATGAGATACTACTAAAAATTTGAAGATTTATGTTTAATTTATGTATCGTATCTCGTATACAATTTTTATAATTTTCAGTTACTTGAATTTGTGCTTTTAAATTTAATAAGGCAAAAAACGCATAAGGAAAACTGTTTAATGATTTCAGATTGTACTGAATTTCACTGTAATGTACTATTGTACTTTTACAAATGAATTGTATCGAAAAAGTACAATTGTACCTAAAATTCCATCACTGATGTACATACTTAGCTGTACGGCCGCCTCGGATTCATGTCGAATACACCGATCGGCTTGTTCCCCACACAGAGCAAATATCACGCGTCAATTTAAACCAATGATACCAGAACGAAAAATAGAATATTCCAGATTGAACATTTTAATAAAGCAAACATTCTATCTTATACACTACACAATACATGTACAAACACCAACTCGCAAGAGATATACATGCTTGTACATGACAATATAGAAAACAAGTAAATGCAAAAAAAATTTAAAATATGTTTACCTAACAATCGGAGGGAATATTAAATTTAAATTTGGAAATCATAAAATCGAGCATAAGTATAACACCATGGTGGTCATGGTATTTTATAACTATATAAAAAAAAATTTAAATTATTTAAGCGTTTGGAATCTTCGCAAAAATCTTTTCCCTGTCTCAAGTGGAGACGTATACCAGTCGTAACACAATGATTAGCGAGGATTTCCTCATTAGATTCGGACTTTTCATCGATCTGAAGCGCAAGAACTGGATCCAGCAACACAGTTTTCAATGCTTCTATGAGTTAACATTCATGATCGACAGTGGATATGGCACGATATTGAAGAAATGTCCTAAACTAACAAACACAACGTGGTACATCACATTGTTACGAATGGTATAAGTTACAAAGCCGAAGTCGCAGAACTCCAATACATGGTGGAATTAGGGTTGATCGTTACCTGATTCCTCACATCCAAAATTTCTCCATTTGCTTGCATGGCTACAAAATATTCTCCAAAATCGACCTCTCGCAATCACAACACCATTTGGTCTATTCGAATTCACCCGAATGCCACTTGCACTTTCACTTCCTCAACCACAAAATTACTCCTAATGGTATTCGGCCTCCTAAAGAAAGAATTAATGCCATTACGGAGTTCCCAGCTCCTCAATGAATCAAGCAAATACAGCAATTCATTGGCACGGTAAACTACTATCACCGATTCATATCAAAAATCATTCACTCCATTTCACTCACATTTGGCTGCACTACTGAAGATCCCTAAGACACCCAAGAACTTCTCTTGGCCTGAGGAATGTCAGAATGCATTTACTCAGTTAAAAAGTGAATTGTCAAGAATAACTTTGCTACACCGAAAAGAAACAAACAGCATTCAATAGGATATTACTCGCAATATATCTGGCAATCAAACATTTTCGCTATATTTTGTCGAGTTTTGAAACTTCACCATTTACGCCGACCACAAACCTCTGACAAGAGGAATAGAATCAAAAACTAAACGAAATTCAACATCAATTGCATCACTTGGATTTCATCTCTCAATTTCGCACGGATATTCAACATATCTACGGCAAAGCCAATGGGCGGAGTCGAGACACTTTGACTACACTAAGATCATTCAGGCTCAAAAAACAGATATCGAACTTCAGAATTTACGCGAAACTTGAGTTTTTCTAACTCCCTGGCTTGGAGATATACCGCGAAACATCAACGGGAAACAATCGTCTTTATACATTGCTACACCCTGCAAAACATTTCGCATCCACGTATCTGTGCTACTTGTAAATTGATCACATCTCGATACTTTTGGCCGAGTATAAATTAAGATGTAACCCGGTGGGCGAAATCTTGTTTAGCGTGGCAAAAATCGAAAATTGGGCAACATACAAAATCGTAGCACCACTTCCTCCATCTAACGGATATAATTATCTTTTAACCTGTATCGATCATTGTCAAAACGCTTGTCGAGAACTATGTTCTAGATCTGAAGCGCCGTTTATAATCACGACCAGTCAACCGTCATCTACCGTTCTAATAGTTCAAAGGAATTCGATGTATTTTGAATTTAAGTAAACATTTTACAAATTGGATTGATTCGGACGTTCAGTTGTAACACAAAAAAAAAACAATTCAGTCCTAGACTGGTCCAGCTAGCTAGTACCTGGTTCACATCTGTATCTTATTCTGATAGGTTTTAAAAGGTCTGCAAAACAAATTTCTGTGAAGTGTTAGAAAATTATGATTGCAACAACACTGAATCATTTGCTTTCACTGTGTACCAAAATAAAATTAAATAAATTTACGGTTAAAAAAGTCTAGACAATTATTTTATTATTCATTGCAAAATTTCTTGGCTACCAAATACATACATACACAGATATACAGTACATAATTGATTGGGATAAATTTTTTATTCTCCATCCTTTCACTAAATTAAAAATGTTAATAGGTAATAAAAGATGTTACGTTACTGTGCATACACAAAAATTGAAGTCCTCTTGAGCTTTTCAATTTGTAAAATTGTTAACTTTTTAGGCAAATTTTTCGAAGAATTGTGAAATCCTAGAAGCTGTTTATGCACAAACACAGTTATTTAGACGCAGACGGTAACAAATTCAATCATTTCCAAAGATTATATCTTCTTATCTCTCCTGTACCAAAATAAAACAAAAAACATAAGTAAGAGAGAATCAAATACTTACGTACCAAAGTTTGTATTTCAAACTTCCACATAAACAACAACAACAAACCCATCTAAAGCTAAACGGTAATAATAGAAAAAAGGGTTCTTATCAGATTTCGTTTCGGAATCTCTCCTCGCATTGACAAAAGGAATGGAAAATAAAATCTCGAGATGAAAATAAAAAAAAAAAATAAATAATAAAGGAGTGAAGTTATTATCCTTATTTCCATATCATTAAATCGTTTCACTGTATTAAACCCGATTAAAAATAAAAATAATTCTCGTTCGTTGATGCCATAAATTGTAAATTTTTATTTTTTATCTATGAGTTGGTTAGAAACACTTTGGAAACTTGTAATTGTTTATATTGACCCATCCATCCCATCGTTTATAATGTTAATACGTGTATCTTAAAGGGGCTTATTTATGTGGTACATAAGTGTAAAGCAGCATCGGTCAAAATCATTAATAAAGACATCAAAATAGATTAGACGATTTGAGCTCATTTATGTATGGTCATTTATTATTAATCAATTTCGCATTAATCGATCTTGTTTGATTAATTTGAAACCAAATTCAATAAAAATATTTATCAACAAAAACATCTTTTGATACTCATGTATACATCACATATAAATGTTTATAATAACTAAGAGACATGATCAACAACAATGAACGCGATCGCGACCACCAACTAAACAAATTTAACAACAAAAAAAAAAACGTAAACATCGATCGAACGAAACCACACACAAATCCTAAATAAATCTCTCCGCATAATTACGAGATTAGAGCTCCATCGAGAGTGAGAGAGAGAGCAGGAGAGAGAGAGAGAGACACACTGAACGGAAGATATTTTATATATGTAATTTTTGTCTCGTGTCATCATCTTTAAACTATTCTTCATTTGTAGAATATAAATAATAAAACAAGAAAAAGAATGTAAACTGATCTTAAGATGGCATTTCTTGTGTAAGATTACAAAATATTTTACTATACACACACACACACATATATACACATACTACATTATACATTCATAATTTTTTGTTTTATTATTGATCTAAGTCGATTGATAAATAATTTCAAAACCAAACATAAGAATGTTGTACTTAAATATTGTACAACAACGATCGTGACTTATTTATTTCATTCAAATCTATCTCCGATCGAGATAACATTGAGCGAACACAGTGTGCAGAGGTAGAAGCAAGTTAAGAAGAAAACTATAAAAATGTAACCAGCTCACAAGAACAAGATCAGATGCGAAGTACATTATGATAGCGAAGAACGAAAAAATTAATGAAATTCCTTTTCTATTTCACACCAACTATTTTATAGCAACACCAACAACGATAAAAATGAGATCAAATTGAGATCATTTATTTTATGTAGGTACTGATTGTGTGTGTGTATGTGTGTGTGTTAGTTAACAATTTACTTGTAACGGTTTATTTCAATTTATTTAATTCATTTTTATACACGCACCAATTTTGAATACCCAAATAAAGTGTAGCGTACACCGCCGTACCATTCTCCTGTATACTCTCCTCTGGCTCTTTAATTTTTTTGTTTTTTTTTTGTTTTTTTTTTGTTTTGGTTCTTGATCTTGTTATGTTTCGCCGTGGTCCATTAAAAACGCTTGCGCGTACATACACGATATCAAGTTCAAGAAACTTTTTTTTTTTTTTTTTGTTAAATAAAAGAAGAAATTTTTAATAACATTCTTAATGATGTTTAATTGCAACAATAAAACTGAAACAATTTTAATTGGTTGTTTTAACAAAAAGAAATGATCAAAGGTGGATATTTCTTGTATTTTCTTTGTATTTTTATGTAGCGCAGTCGATTTGCAAGTTTGTAAATGCGATTTTTTTTGATTTTTTTTTTAGTTTAAACGGGCGAGAATTAACGATCCGTGGGGTTACATATTTGACTTTTTGGGGTATTTACGATAATGATATTGATTTAATTACGTTAAATGATTTTTGTCGCACTCGATCGATGCAATTAAGAATTTATTTTTATTTTTGGTGTGAGTGTGTAACTATGGTGTGCTCCAGTTTATGATGTTATTATAATTTATGGTATGTTTTTATAACTTGCGACCTGTAAATTGCCGGAAAGTTGGCTGAACTTAACTTTTAGGGAAATATTTTAAAATTCTAAAAATTTTTCGTTCCAAAAGATTTGCAATTCTAAAAATTGCTGTAAAATTTTGAGATAAAAGTAAAAAGTTGAGTAAAAAACTTTGTAAAATCTGAAAATTCCTCAGATTTTGAAATTCTTGGAAATTTTTTTGAAGTTTATTATAAATTCTATTTAAACTTATGAAATTTGGAGGTTTAACCTGTCTCAATATTTTATTTTCTGAAATTCTATAAAATTTCAAAATTATTTAAAAGCTCATCAGCTCGCCCAGAAAGAGAAACACACCATGATACATAAAATCCCATTGACATTGAAAAGACAATGAATCGACGAACACCTACTAAATGGACGTAGAATATGGCAAAAACCATGAATATTGGACCTAGGCTAAGTCGAAGAAAGATGAGACACGCTATAAGCAACGGCGCGATTGTAGGATCAATAGATGCCAAGGTGGAGCTTAAACACCAGTGGAAAACATTCAAAAAAGATTTTTAGTTAAACTTCGAGAGAAGAATTAGTACCTAGCTTAAAAATAGCTTAGAAATTCCAACATATGAAGCGCTATTGTAATCAATATAATTCAGATCAGTTTTTAACTCATCGTCAGCGTAATTGATTCAGAAGAATAGTTAAGAAACGAAGGAAGAGTGCAATCAAATAAGCAAGCAAATATAATTACACCTCTTTCAAGATTTTCCCAAATAAACAGATGCAACTAGCTTATCATTGTCTTTTAACAGGATGGGTTGGAATAAAACCTAGTCTAAAAGCTAACTCGGTCTATAACCTTAAGGTCTAACCTAGGAAGCTTCGTACAATATGATTCATGGGGAAACCTAGGTGATGCAGGTGCTAGTTTTGCCAAATACTGTTTAGATGTGTCGCTTTGCGTGAAATTTTTCACATATACTGAATCACCGTCTTGGAAATTTCGTTTTCGAAATCGTAAATTGTAATATTTGGCACTATTCTATGGTTAATGGAGAAATATCTGTCTTTGCCGTGTAGGATTTGGTTTTGTCCAAATACTATAAAATGAGCTGAATATCCAGTACCACCATGTTTGGCATTAGGAGCACCTCATAACCGTTGATCATCTTTTATATAAAATCGAATTGCTGAAAGCATAGTCCTATCCACCCTCTCAGATGCATTACTTTGTGGTGAATATTTAGGAGTTAGGACATGATTTACACCACATTTATCTAAAATGTTTTAAAGGCCATTAAGCAAAATTGTGGCCCATTATCAGTAGACACTGTTTGCCGCACGAAGAATCGAAGAAATATTTTCTCTAGAAAAGCAATGGTCGATTAAGCGGTACCCTGCCGTAAAGTTTGGAGACAAACAAAACGGGATTATTTATCTAACACAATCTTATTAGGTTCACGCGCTCATAGGATTAGGAAAAATTAGTTTTCAATCACTTGGAATAGTATCGTCGGAAATTGATGCTCAATTTACCGTCTTCTAGTTTTAGATTTGAAGTACCAGTTCCACTTTCTAAAAATTCCTTTATTTTATTTTAAAAGGCATTGTCATTAAAATGAACGGATGATTAATCGATGTAAAGAGGTGATGTAAAACTAGGAGTAACTGATTTTAACTCAGAAATACTTTGAAACACTAGCTGGGCCCTATTGTACCAACTACTTATCACTTATTACTTATCAACTTATCATAAGTTAGTTTTTTTGATAATGATAAGTGATACGTGTTTCACCAAAATTAACAAAATCTCACTCACTTATCAATTTGAAAACTTATCAAATTTTGATAATGATAAGTGGTAAGCGTTGCACATCAGATTATCTATAACTTATCAATTGACGAATTATCAAATTTTTATCATAAGTTGTAATGATCTAGACAAAAATACTATAAATATGATAGTGTTTGCCAAATAATATGCTTTCCGCACATTTATATGTTAAACAATGGTTTTGTACCTATGTATATAGCAAAACAATTAAAAAATTGTTATTCTGTAATTTAATAACAACAACAATTTTGCATGTATATAATAATACAGGAAGAAAAACCTTTCTCAATTGAGAGTTCTTATTTCAGTGTTTAGAATCAATTGTAAAACTTTTCTTTTGTTGCTTTTAAAATAAATTCTCTTTTCTAACTGTAAATAATTTTTCAGTAGTACTTAAACGTAAACAATTTATTTTCATAACAAATGAATTAAGAGAATTCCTATTAACAAATAAATTGAATTTAACTACATTATACAAAAATTGCAATCGTCATATACAAACCAAAATGATTTTCCACTATTCGTCTCGTCCACTTATGAGCACGATTAAATCTTTGCTCTATTACATCATCCGGATTTCTTCGCATTGCTGGGACAAGCCAATCTTTAAGGGCAAGCACTGTCACCCAAAATCACAGCACCGGGGGGGAATGGGCGAAAACAAGACTCAAAATTACTAAATAGCCTTGTATAAGGCAATACTCTGGAGTCATGGACACTACCTGGCCAATTTGAATTTACTGCATGAAAGCTGTGGTCTGGGCCACACACCATAATTGCATTCAGTGAATGTTTCCTATGTCGATTCGCAAAGTGTCCTTCATTAACCGTAGGTGCATCTATATTAATCATTGTTTCATCGAAGCAACCAGCTACCTGGGGGTAACCACTCAACTCAAGAAACTTCTATCCTGGATATTCCTAACCAATGCAGTGTTGTTAGTAGCTGCTATAGAGGACTCAATGCGCAGTTTCGGTCGCTTCCATGGTGCAAATTTGCTCCGATTTTTAATAATACGTGCTCAATTTGTTCATGTGACAAACGAAAATATTTTATCACTCGCGAGTCCAGAGAATATTTGGTTCTGGCTTTCACTACACGATTTCTTCTTTCGTTTTCATCCTCGAATAATCTTTCGAACCGACGCATTTATTTATAAAAATTATTTTTTCGTTTAATAAATTTCAGTTTTTTTTCACTAAAGTTGATATAATACCTATATTTGATAGTTTTATATTAATTTTAAAATATCGAGAAACAACTGTCTTATTTCTATGATAAATCGAACAGAATGAAATTGTTCTTACTTTGACTTAATATTATAACTTATTAGAATATAATAAAATAGCGGTATACATTTTGAAATTAAAGTTATTAAAGTTATTATGTATTGTCATTATCGTTTGTACTCTTTTAAAATTGAACAAAAGTTCTCATCTTACCAATAAAAGCAAAAAAAAAAGAGTTTTTAACAGACTTCCGTCATACCACAACAATTTGTAGCTCTTATCAATTTTTTTGAGTAGTGAAATTGTTCTTATTGATATTTTGGATAAGTTATCATTAAAGTATTCAATTATTGATAAGTTAAAACTTTTGGTGCAACAGAACTACAAAAAAATTATCAAAAACCTCAAACTTATCGCTTATCAAAATATTACTTATCATTTATCATTTCGCAAATTGGTGCAACTTAATTTTGATAAGTGAGTGCTTATCACTTATTATAACTCAATAAAATACTTATCAAACTCCAATTTGGTACAACAGAAAATTATCAAAAATTTTGATAAGTTGATAAGTAATAAGTGATAAGTAGTTGGTGCAATAGGGCCCTGGTCTGAACTTACCCTTGATAAAGCGTCAGGAACAAGATTTTGTGCCCCACTAAACGCAGTTTTAATGCCCACCGAGCAAGACGACCAGCAAGATCGCGCTCTGATATGAGCCATTTCAACAAAACTTCAACAAAAACAAGCATTCCAGTTCTGTATTGCTATATTTCTGTTATGTCGAATTATTTAAGCTTCTTCGATGCGAAAGCAATTGGGGGTTCTCCTTCTTCATCATCGTACTGGAACAAAACCCTTCCGATGCCTGCAGTACCTGCGTGATATTATATGAAGAACTCCAGTGAGAAATTAGCATTTTTTAAGACAAGAGCTGTGGTCATGGATTCCTTCAGAGCTTCAAATGATTGTTCAACTTCTAGTGACCAATGGAATTTTGTCTGCTTTCTGCGACCTCAGTAACCAATCATACCAAGAAATTGACGGATTCTCCGAACATTTTTGGGCATGGGATAATTGCTAATTGCGACAACTTTGCCTGGTTCAACCCAAAAATCGAGTGGATTTTAGTACAAATTTACTATTACTCACATTGACTGTTAGACCTGTCTTGCCCAGTAAGTGACATTTTTTAGTAGTGATTAATATGTGCTCTTTCCACGTTGCAGGAGTAACAAGGAATTCGTCGAGGTAAACGTAGATGCGACTTCCAAAAGGCGTCCTTAGATCAATGCTAGATATATATCTAGATTGATCATGATGGCTTAGCAGACCATCAATGTAAGGCATCCAACCATGGCCTACCCTTTCCGTTACTCCTTCCGTTGCCCTTTCGTACTAATGCCACAGGCGAATTTCTCTCACTCTCATGACATTCTTCGATTAACCTAAACGCGAGCATCTTATCAATCTTAGCGTATGGGTCAGCTTGTGTTACTGGCGAGATGGGGTAGAAACTTTACTTAACCGGAACAGCTTGATTAACCAGCTTAATTCAGTTGGAGGTTTTTGTAGTGCTCCCCAAGATTAAATTCTCTGAGGAGGGAAAACAACGAACGAACAATTCCAAATTCCTTCCAAAAATTGATTCCTAGGTAAAAATGTTTAGAAGGGAAATAACTTGGTTCTACCATTAAAAGTAGTGGGTAAAGTAACAAAGCTTAAGACGCGCTTCTTCAGACCACTAGCAGTTAGAAGGTATGATAGACGCCTACAAAAGTTAATATTGTTCTCGGCGATGACTCTAATTTAAGCTCCACTGTCAAGAAGACCATAAAAATGTTTGTTGCCTAATACTACTTCTGAACCCGATCGACCATCATCCGAATCATATAATATCGAAGAGGTTACTAATTTTGGTTAGAGCCTTTCGTTGGTGCCAATAGTTAATTAGTTAACTAACTTGCATTGTTGGATGTTAAACGAGTTTGCTAAATAACCAACTTGGAAATATGGGAATAGAAACTTGTCCACAGCTCTGTCTCTGTCAATGTTTCAAGCCAGTTATCGTAAAATTATCTCGATTATGATTTCCCCAGGGAGAGTAAACATTAAGTGGTACAACTAAGTTCTGAGATTTGGGAAGATCAGAATGGATGTTTTGGGTTGGAATAGACTGTGCAGAAGCCATTGCAGGTGCTAAATATGGTTGTGCTCTACTGCTTGAGATGTCTTATGAATTTAATGTAAATGGGTTGGAACAATTACTTTCAGGTTTGAGACCAGAATAATGTTGCTGATTATTATCTGGATTTCCAGAATTTGAGAGTTTTTTAACACTCAGTTTTCAACTCTCACTCATTTGATGTGATTCATCTCCAAATTAATCTGCCGCACCTTGCGTCATAACCGCTGATGTTGAAGATAAAGTAGAAGAGAGCTCCGGCTTGTCTGAATTAAGGGGTTCTTGAAAATGAATCTTGTTTTGTTGTCCTTTATTCATAACGTTCAGTTAACCCTATTCCCGCTAATTCCTGATTTAGATTAGAACAGTTAGGCAATGTTTCTGACAATAAACTGACGATAGACGTATTAACATTGTAGTCGTTGAGTGTCTCCCTTTGATCAGAACTATTCGCTGTAGCGGATATCTTTGAAACAGTTTTAGATGAATGCGTCTCAAAGTCATTATCGGGTACATTTTGCAAAGAGGAATTGTGAGCGAATTTTTTGATTAACTCTTTATTTAATGTTTTGTTAAATATTTGCTTCGAGAACAATCTCTAGCAGTTTCACGGAATTTTCTAATGCTGCCAACGGATTATCCTTTGCGACCTTAGAGGTACGAATCCGTGTAAGCAAACCTTTTGATGTGACACAACAGAGTTTCAGCTTTAGAGTTAATTTCATGTTCGTCAAGATGATCCGCAAGTATAAATTGAATTTGGAAAAGTTTTCTATTGCCGATTTAAACTTCAAGAAGTGGGTTCCTCCTTGTAGGTTGGTGCACACGAGTAGTTATTATAGTACAGGTGCATCTGCTTCTTGAAGGATTAACAATTTCAGAGAATTATATTGGTCAATGAGGGAGAACCTTTCAAATTCCGAACTACAAATTCGAACAATATTCATCTCGTTCCAAATGGGAGAGATACAAAATCCCGAGAATCAAAGTCCAGAGGGTACAGAATCCCTAACGGTTAATGTAAGTGCCAAATGGCCTTAATTGCCAGTGGTTGCCACGAGGAGGCAGCACTTACACTTGCGAATTGTGAACACAACTGTACCCATCACGCGTACCTTACACAACTGTACCCATCACGCAGCTGCCTAATGACAAGACTAGAACAGCTCACGTGATGCGCACCCTACTGGAAGGTTACGGAGCTGGTAGATAAATCTACTCAACTTTGGTCCCCCCCTCCAATAGACGCCAAACCATTTTGGGGTGGGTGATGTCCCAAATAATTTAATTTTTATGTTTTTTGAAATAAATAAATAAGAACACAATGAGTACGTTGCTTTTGTACAAGTTTATTTATTTATATCGTTTATTATAATTTTAACCGCTGAATGATTTTGGTATGCCGTATACCAATGGACTGCGACTGCTTGCTGTCTTATTAGCGATTGTTGGATTATGTGTTGGATTATTATCCTTTTTATACGCATTGAATTTTATCCGTGCGTTCGGATGCGTGTTATAATGATTTCTCGTTTTTCTAAACAATAATTTTTTCCTGTTTACAAATTATTGTTTTAAACGGAATTTGTTTTCCTCCTAAGACGTGCTGTGTTTTTTAGGAAAAAAAGAACTCTTCCATATTTATGAAAAGCTCATTGGCTTTTCCATAATGAATTTAGTATCTCTATTGGTGTGTGCCTACTTTACCCTGCTGTCAAACGAACGTCAAATATTAATTCAATAAAAATCAATTCGATTTAATTAATCTTTGCTGGTGCTCGATCCACCACACCATCATCCCTAAGGGTTGAAAAAATCCTGAGGGTGCAAAATCCCGAGGGTGCAAAATCCCGAGGATACAAAATCCGTAGAGTACAAAATCCCAAAAGCCTATGAAAATTCCAAATTCTAGTTATTGCACAGCTAGTGCAATTTTCCTTTGATTTAATGTCTTCAAAACTTTAACATTATGCTCAAAGAGCCGTGTTCCCAATTATCGGTTTGGGCTTAACCTGGACTGTTGTTAACAGAAAATCCGTTGTATTTTCTCCTTAAAGCAGCTATTGGCTCACTAGCTGCATATCAACTTCAAATCACACTAGAATGCATCCCCATAAGTGGAAATCTGAATGTACCCAAACCGTTCAATTAAATTTGGTTAAAGCCCACCGTGTAGTGCGTTTATGTGTGTATGTGTGCGGGAGTGCTTTACAAAAATATAAAGATGGGAAAAATTTCTTGTATGTCAATTTTCGATGTCATGTGATAATAAATCACAAAATAAATTTGGAATTGAATCAAACCAAAGAAATACACTTAGATGTATATCTGTGTCTTAATACGCCTATGTAATACATAATAATCTTTCACCTAAATCGGTGATCCCAAAAAAACGGAAAAGTATTGAGATTGAAGGGTGAATTTCTATTATGATGTATCTATACGTACATATACTTACCTGTCAAATATTATTGTTGGCTATTACTTCATCTAAACACTAATACTTTACTATTAGAGTATATATGTCTGTTGTGATGTCTTTTTTACGTCTTTTAATTTTCTTTCTTCGATTTTGGGTGTGATATGCCCATGATGATGATATGTGTGAAAAATAAATTCGTTTTGATTAGGTGAAGTTTTTGCCGATACATCCATCGATATATTCATCAATTCATTCATTCTCGTTTTTAGTTTTTAGGTGTAGAAATATGTGAACATGGAAATAATTCAGGTGTTTCATGTTTGATTAGCGAATCCATTTATTATTTTGTTTACAACCCCCGGATATCGAACAATTTTTGCATGAATTATTGGAATCCATTAGAAGGATATATGTATGTAAGTCTGTATTATATGATAAAAGGAGTATGAGATTTGTGGAAATGATGATGAAAACTTATTTTTGTTGCTCTGTAATGAGATACCATAATATATAAAGAAATGATTAGTTAATCGTTTACGTCACTACTTCGCAAGAATATTTACGTCTTTCAAATACAATACATTTAATATATTGATTGGTTCTGTTTATGTTATCAACCTATAATGATATGTCATTTTACTAGTTTAGATGTTCTCTAGAATTTTATCTTCATAAATTGTATATAATTGAGTCGTTAATATTTTTTATTAGATTCGATAAATACTCTGGAGTTTCAAATTAACAATAGCCTCAATCTCTTGGTTAGGTACACGGAAATAAGACCGCACAGTGGTAAACGAAATAAATTTCAAAAGCCCAAAATCATATTTGTTGTGATGACAATTAAACACAATAAAAATGAACAAAATAAACAAAAAGATACAAGCCATAAATAAAAGCGAGGTGATGCTGCGCGAATTAAATTCACAACCTACCTTAAGCAGTGCAACAAGAAAGTTTTAAAACATTGTTCGTTTTATCTTATTATCAAAAACATATACACACTGGCTTACGTATTCAAGAAATTATGAATTTCAGATTCAATTCCAACCAAAATAAAAATATAAATTATTGGAAATTTTTTGTCACACCGCGCGCATCTTTCCAACCCGAAACTGGTTTGTCATTAATTTATTTGTGTTCTGTATTGTAAGAATATTGGTTAAAGAGATTCATGGTGAACCTGTTCCTTTAAAAAATTTAATTCTTGAAATTTTATCTTTAAAAACGATTTTTTATTTTATTTTTTTTTTGTTTGGAAATTTGAAATGGATCGTTATAGTTGATGACGATAATTATTATATTTAAATTGGAAATCGGGTAATGATCGTTTAAAAGGAATAATACGTTTATTTAAGTAAGAAATTAATTTAGGGCGTCTTTATACTTGGAAATTGTTTTTTTAATTTGATGTCGTCGCCAGAATATTCTGCCCCTGATGACAAGTTTCGTATTGATTAATGCGCCTCGAACTAATCATTCGGCTTGGGTAAAAAGAAAAATTTTTGGTCCAAGATGCATTATGTCTGATGAACACTAGCTCAATGAGAACTTTTGTAAGTTTGGGATTTTTTAAATTATCTTCGAGGATGGATTTCAGAAGAATCATTGGTCTCACTACTTCCTTAAAATGGCCGTAATCTTTTGAAATTCCACAAGTCAGCTTGTTTAGGGTGCGAATCCTAATAGGAAAAAAAAATCACAAAGTGCAGAACTAATTCAACATATGGTGTACGTGGCTGAGTTCGTTTGATTCTATTGGCGACACACACCCCAAATCACAATGTAAAATGTAAAATGTAAAATGTAAAATGTAAAATGTAAAATGTAAAATGTAAAATGTAAAATGTAAAATGTAAAATGTAAAATGTAAAATGTAAAATGTAAAATGTAAAATGTAAAATGTAAAATGTAAAATGTAAAATGTAAAATGTAAAATGTAAAATGTAAAATGTAAAATGTAAAATGTAAAATGTAAAATGTAAAATGTAAAATGTAAAATGTAAAATGTAAAATGTAAAATGTAAAATGTAAAATGTAAAATGTAAAATGTAAAATGTAAAATGTAAAATGTAAAATGTAAAATGTAAAATGTAAAATGTAAAATGTAAAATGTAAAATGTAAAATGTAAAATGTAAAATGTAAAATGTAAAATGTAAAATGTAAAATGTAAAATGTAAAATGTAAAATGTAAAATGTAAAATGTAAAATGTAAAATGTAAAATGTAAAATGTAAAATGTAAAATGTAAAATGTAAAATGTAAAATGTAAAATGTAAAATGTAAAATGTAAAATGTAAAATGTAAAATGTAAAATGTAAAATGTAAAATGTAAAATGTAAAATGTAAAATGTAAAATGTAAAATGTAAAATGTAAAATGTAAAATGTAAAATGTAAAATGTAAAATGTAAAATGTAAAATGTAAAATGTAAAATGTAAAATGTAAAATGTAAAATGTAAAATGTAAAATGTAAAATGTAAAATGTAAAATGTAAAATGTAAAATGTAAAATGTAAAATGTAAAATGTAAAATGTAAAATGTAAAATGTAAAATGTAAAATGTAAAATGTAAAATGTAAAATGTAAAATGTAAAATGTAAAATGTAAAATGTAAAATGTAAAATGTAAAATGTAAAATGTAAAATGTAAAATGTAAAATGTAAAATGTAAAATGTAAAATGTAAAATGTAAAATGTAAAATGTAAAATGTAAAATGTAAAATGTAAAATGTAAAATGTAAAATGTAAAATGTAAAATGTAAAATGTAAAATGTAAAATGTAAAATGTAAAATGTAAAATGTAAAATGTAAAATGTAAAATGTAAAATGTAAAATGTAAAATGTAAAATGTAAAATGTAAAATGTAAAATGTAAAATGTAAAATGTAAAATGTAAAATGTAAAATGTAAAATGTAAAATGTAAAATGTAAAATGTAAAATGTAAAATGTAAAATGTAAAATGTAAAATGTAAAATGTAAAATGTAAAAGACCAATTATATCTACTTATAATCGGTTCGTATCCCATCTTTGATGGTACGAAATATTTTTCTATAATCTACAAATATGAGCACGTTAGAATTGTATAGATCCCCAGTAACACGTTCGATGAAAACAAAAATTATCAGATACTTTTTAAGTTATTTGTAAGTCGTTGTGGTTATTTGTCGCTCTTAAGCCCCGTGATTTCTTAATGAGGCTTGAGTTTTATTTTGTTTAAGAGTTAAGAAGTCGAATACCTACATATGCCATTTTATGAAGACATCTCTGAAATCGGCACAAGAAATTTCGGAAACGGAGGTGATTCTTTGTAAGTATTATGAAAAACGTTATGGTTAATTTTCACCATTGTTGTGCACGTGATTTCTTAATGAAACTCGAGTTGTAGATTGCTTATGGATTAAGAAGTTTATCATTAAAGCATGAGCTTCCTCTTTTCATCCACAAGGGAATATGATTCCATTTTACTGCTTCCATTTATTGATGCAAACTCATGTTTTCAAAATTGTTTGTGGTATGACCAATCTTCTATTGGTAAAAGTTCCCCAGAATCAAATGTAGTTTCCATCGGCTTGTGATAAATGTCATTAACGACAAATGGCGTTGGTGATTCTAATCTAAATATTCACGTTCATTGGGTAAGTTATTGATTGTTTTAAATTGGCACATAGCATATTATCGACGAAAATACATTCCATTAGCAGATTGAAGTCACCAAGTCACCCCGAAGAATCTGTTTTATTTATAGGTTCCCTAATGTCGACACTGTACCTCTTGCTTGAACATGACGTTCTGAATGGGATTGTATGTAGGCTGTATAGATGTATTGACTTCTTTTGTTGGTGTTTATCTTCGCGCAGACTTGTTCCATTATTGATGGTGATAAATTAACCGGAGAACTACAAAGTGTAGAATGATCGGCAATAGGAACGCCTGATACCGATTTTTTTTAAGCTAGGGTTTTTAAGCCCGATTTAGTTAAACGAGGTTTTGCGATTTGTTGAAATTCAAAAATTTTAAACAGAATTTAAGGTTTTAAGATTTTCAAAAAAAAAACAAATTAAAAATTTAGAATTTTGTCAAATTTTAAGATTTTCAAGAAATTATCTGATTATTTTGAAAGACCTAGAGCAGAGTTTCAAGAACTTTATGAATGTACAATTCGAGAAATTTAAGGATTTAATTAAGAACTTTAGTAAACCTTCTGAATTTTTAAAAATTTAATGAATTTTCATTCCAGATCAGAATTTCAATAATTTTATGAATTTAAATTTGAAATTTTTTGAAACAGTTCAGGACCAACTGCTGGAGGAGTCACAAAAATCGACAGATGCAGCAAGGCAGAGAGAGTTGGAATGGTGAGCTGTTATTGACTGTCCAAAAGCTTCAGATTTGATGTGGTGAATCTGGTTCGTAGCCAAAATATCGATTTAGTGGGTTTGTTTAACTAAGGCGGTTTGACTACACGTGAGCTTACTAGGTTACTAACCCAGAGGAACTCACACGCTATTAATAGTATTGCGCGAGAACAACCTATTGTTCCCATTGCACTCATTGTTCCTGAGTGCCAACAATTAAAAGAAGTAAACTCGTATTTATGCATTTAAAATCATGGTCAACTCATAATTTACGGTTGTTGGTCATATTTGGCCTTAATACATGTGCCTAAAGTGCAAATCTCAAGCAGCTCTTAAAAATGTTTCCACCGTAATTGAACATCAGACCTTGGGATTTAATAAAAACTGGGATGGGAGGATAAAATAGATGGCGCCACACGCAATTTCACTCAATTCATCACAACGACATGCGATTAACCAAACTTGAACTTGGCACACTATAGCGAAAAACAAGTTTTAATATTATCAACTACTGATTATTGTGAATTTAAGTAGGATTGATAAGTCTAATAAAAAAGTTGTAGAATCTCAAATTCATTAAAATTCTCAACAGCGACAGTGAAACAGTTAGAGAAATACCCTATCGACCGTTTTCAGTACAACTCAAAGAAAATTGAAGTTAAGTTCATCTTTAGGTTTAACGTTTTCTGCTTAACTTTATTTATTTCATTGGCGCAGAAAAGGCGCGAAATTACAATTGAATAGCACAAGTATAACCCTGTGAACCATTTTTAAGCGTGTTAAAATATTAATTAGAAATAAATTGATTTATTAAGTTCAAGTTAAATACAGGTACAATCTAAATTTTGGAATACATATTTCAATGTTTGTATAGATTAGGTTGATTACCAGAACCAGATTTGGATTTTGCATCCTATACCATCCGATACAATGCCCCAGCTTCACTACTGTGATGTTTGATCGGTGAAATAAATCGTATTTGGCTACAACACCAAAGTTCGTTTCCTCTAAACTTCTTATCACAGTGAAAATCAATAAAATATATTTTATTGTGACCTTCAACTTTTGTATAGAGATAAACTTCTACACATAGATACACACAGATTTCTCAGAAAGAGCAAAACAAAAAGCTGTCTTCATGTTGTAGCAAAACAAATACTAGAAAGCACCCCTCTTGAAAATCAATTTAGCAATAATTCGATTATGGAACAAACAAACTACGGAAGAAGTAAAAATAAATTTAATAAATAAGAAAAGCTCCGCAACAATATCAAACTTAATAAACTTTTTTTTCTCGGTTATATGAATTCCAATCAAAAGTCCGTACACCCCATACCATATACGAAATGCGTATATAAACCAGTGATGGCAAGATATTATAGGTAACCATTTTAATGATGGGAACGCGATTTAATTCACCGACGATTGATAAATTTTGTGTTGTTGTCAACTTAAAAAAAAAAAAAACAACAACAACAACTAAAATTAAAAAATCACCAAAAAGTGGAATTTTAATAAGCGATTGTGTAATCGAGATGAATTTTTGCGCTTTGTTCATTTTGTAGCCACAAAATATACAAACATTCTCAGATACAACATACATACATTGTATTATATACGAGTATGTACACGTAAACAAAAGTAAACTGTAAAATTAATGATCAAGATGAAATGATCGATTTTTATAATTTTTATGTACTAATATGCGGTTGTCGTCTGTTGGTTTGTTGGCCTGTGCGCGCACGATATGTGATCATTCTCAAATATGCACAACATCAATTTTTGCGATCAATCAAGATGTTAGCGAACTTGAGGTTTTTGGCTTTTTTTTTGCGATAAGTATTTGCATTATAATATACTTAGAATGTTAGTTTTAGCGGTATATTAACATGCTCATTATACAAATGGTGGCTTTGAACTAGAAATTTGATGTTGTTGTTGTTGTTATTAATAGTTGATATGTTGACGTAAGCTCAGTTGGATGTGATTTATGCATATTGATTAGCATAGTGTTAATATAGAAAAATATTTGACAAGTGGTTTAATGACTTGGAGATTGGAATGCACATTAAATTTGGTAAATTATTGTGACAGAAATTTTGTATTATTTATTCAGCGAGTGTGTGATTTATTAGCGTGACATCTACAAAATAGAATGTTTAGGAATCTAATTTGCAAATTACTCTATCCTTACAAAGAGGGAGTTTATTGAACTCTAGGAACCCTGTTTCGTTAAATAATTATTTTTACTGTATTAACACTCTACTAACTCTACTAAGGCGATAAGATATTATGCAATCTAACGCCTTGTTTATGTTGTGTACACATTTAAAACTTAAAGGAAAACGAATCCACTTAGCTATTTAGAATCTCGACGATGCAAATACGGCTCTCTCACTACACAAATCATTATCTTACTTTCGTTCGACGAAACCAGTTATGTATACATACAATACAATTTTTCGGTAAATTTCCTTTCAACACGCACCCAATCCTAATCTATTAACAAAAATATAATTTTTTTGTGTTTGGTCTCTGGGTCTTCCTTCATCATCTTTAGACAACAACGAGATTATAATAAAACAAATTTTTGTTTTGTTTTAAATTCTTGGAAGTTATCTCAGTGTAACAGCGGATGATTGTAAATCGTTTTGTTTTTAATCTCTAATCGATTTGTACTAGTGGCGTTACTGGTGTGTCGACCAATTTATTATCAATCGAAATATTCTCTTATCATTTAATCTCTGTAATGTGTGTATTTTTGGTGTAAATCTACATATATTGTATATTATAATATTTAAGACGATAAAGACGTCACGATACGCGGTTAGACGTAGGTATTATGTGGGTGTGTTTACGTATCAATTTTAGAAAAAAAAAAAAAAATATCAATGAACTTGCGATAATGGGAATGCATCAACTAAAATGTCAACCGCGGCGCTTTACACTATAAACAATACTACGTATTATTGTTTTATTTGTTGTGAATGGTGCGCGATATCTGATAAAGACAAATATTTTTAATTTCCGTTTCAGTCTGACGTAAAATACTCGCACAAATATTATGCAAATCGATAATGTTTTATTTCAGATTTTATTAATTCAAAGACCTGAGCTTTACAACTTTATTTGTATAAGCAGCTGATTTTTCGAAAATATCGTGGCAACCTGATAAATCATGTAATGCATGTAATGCATCAATGATCTATCTAGATTATTTATGAAAGATTTAAAATTGGTCTGTTATATTTTATTACAATAAAAAAATTAATTTAAAAATATGGGAGGTTCTTTTTTGAACCCTTGTAAACAAAACAATCATCGGACTGCTTAATTTAACTGAAAAAATGCCCACTAACGAAAAGTATGCCTTCTTGGAGAGAATAGAGTAGAATTATTTTAAAGCTGCTCTCTCTCTCTCTCTCTTTTGCCCAGCTTATCACATTGAAATAGATATCCAAAAGAGTTTAAAAAAATATGACTTAGAGGAAAATAATCCGTATGAATGCCGAATCAAAAAATAAAATATAAATGGCTTAAGCTCATGAGGTGTTCAGAACTTCGGTCGATAAAATTACGTGCATATGTGAAATCATCTCAAGTTAACTCTAGTTTTTCAGGACACGTTGATGTAGCGGCTCACTCAACAAATACATTCATTCGTTTACACCCACAATATTACATTTTCGATAAGACTAAAAAATCACATTACAAACATTTCTTACTCGTACTTTTCTTACTCTCGTTTTCATTATTTGATTATATTTGTAAAATTTTATGGAATCCCCTCAATTCGTGTAAGAGCAAGATGAAATTCCGGGAACTTGTTGATCAAGGTAGTATACCAACTACCGACATTGTCATCGATCAACTGCAACAAACCATGCAAAACATTGTATACCCAAATCGTTGCGTTGAGTTTGCAGTTGATTTAAGAGCTGAGTGGTAGCTCGAGTTGAGGTTGAGTTGAGGTTAAGTTGAGGTTGAGTTGAGGTTGAATTGAGGTTGAGTTGAGGTTGAGTCGAGGTTGAGTTGAGGTTGAGTTGAGGTTGAGTTGAGGTTGAGTTGAGGTTGAGTTGAGGTTGAGTTGAGGTTGAGTTGAGGTTGAGTTGAGGTTGAGTTGAGGTTGAGTTGAGGTTGAGTTGAGGTTGAGTTGACGTTGAGTTGAGGTTGAGTTGAGGTTGAGTTGACGTTGAGTTGAGGTTGAGTTAAGGTTGAGTTGAGGTTGAGTTGAGGTTGAGTTGAGGTTAAGTTGAGGTTGAGTTGAGGTTGAGTTGAGGTTGAGTTGAGGTTGAGTTGAGGTTGAGTTGAGGTTGAGTTGAGGTTGAGTTGAGGTTGAGTTGAGGTTGAGTTGAGATTGAGTTGAGGTTGAGTTGAGGTTGAGTTGAGGTTGAGTTGTAGCTCGAGTTGAGGTTGAGTTGAGGTTGAGTTGAGGTTGAGTTGAGGTTGAGTTGAGGTTGAGTTGAGGTTGAGTTGAGGTTGAGTTGAGGTTGAGTTGAGGTTGAGTTGAGGTTGAGTTGAGGTTGAGTTGAGGTTGAGTTGAGGTTGAGTTGAGGTTGAGTTGAGGTTGAGTTGAGGTTGAGTTGAGGTTGAGTTGAGGTTGAGTTGAGGTTGAGTTGAGGTTGAGTTGAGGTTTAGTCGGTGGTTCAGTTAGGAATTTAGTTGGGCTTAAGTCATTTTGATTTGAATATAGTTTGGAGCTAAGAGGGTTGAGTTGGGGTCAAATTCATAAAGAATGGTTGAATCACAAAGATACAAATGTCGCTGGGTGCCATGCGGAATGGCTTGCCGTTTCGCATGACCTCACACAGATTGTTAGTGAGTCCACATTTGAATGCCAAAATTCTAGAGGAGTTCATATTCTGGATCTCTGTCTGACATCAATCCCTCATTCCATGGAGGCCCATGTCGAAACTGGAATTGGAAATTCTGACCATAACTTAATAACCACAAAAATATCTGTCGAAACACCACCAGAATTTAGGCAGCAGCCAAGGCGTCTTTGGCATTTTAACAAGGCTGATTTTGATGGTTTACGGTCATTTTTTCAACACTTTCCTTGGGAACGCCATTGCCTACATAACAACAACATAGACGACGCCGTTTCCAGTTTTACTGACACCGTCTTACATGGAATGAATAAATTTATCCCCTCATCATTTTCCAATCCCAATCAAAATTTTAAAATATTTTCAAAAGAAGCCACCAAAGCTGCCAAACAAAATAAATCGGCACACAAAAAATATAAACGCAACAAAATTTCTTATGAGGAATACAAAACGATACGGAACACCTGCAAACAAACCTGTGGTAGAGAAGCGAAAAGAGCCGACAGCAAGAAAGCCAATGTGGCTTCCGAGCTGAAAATCTCCGATCGCAACTTTTACCACATGGTCGCATCGGTTGCAAATATTTCGAAAACATCTGTTTCAGCATTGAAATGTGCTGACGGCGCTTTGGTGGTGGATCCATATTTACAAGCCGACTTATTGGCAAGCATCTTCAAATCGAACTCGACATTAGTTGTCCCAGATGGAATTAGGCCTCCATTAGTTCCATATTGTGGTTCTAAAATGAGCCCCGTCACCATCTCGGAGGAAATTGTCTTTACTAATCTGAAGTCAATGAATGTAAGCAAGGCCACCGGACCTGATGGAATTCCAGTTCGAATATTGAAGGAGTTTGCCAATGAATTGGCTCCAATATTATCTAAAATTTTCCTACTTTCATACAAGCAAGGCGACTACCCGAACGCCTGGAAGAGTGCAATGGTGCAACCCGTGCTGAAACGGGGTTGTAACAAAACTGACCCTTCAAACTACCGGCCAATATCAATTGTGTCAGCCGTCGCTAAAGTCTTTGAGAAATGCATCAATCAACATATAGTTAAATATCTTGAAGTTAACAAACTAATTTCGGATAGACAATATGGCTTTCGTGAAATCCAATCCACGACCGATCTCCTGACGTACGTCACAAACAAATGGAATCTCGCCTTAGAACACCACGGAGAGGCCTTTGCAATCGCTTTGGATATATCCAAGGCTTTTGATAAGGTATGGCATGAGAATCTTATTTGTAAACTTGTGGCATACGGGCTGGACTCGATGACCACCAGGTGGATTAAAAGCTATCTCAATGACCGAAAAATCAGCGTCGTACTTAATGGGAGATCATCATCGACGCACTCCCCAAATGCCGGAGTCCCTCAGGGATCACCTTTGTCACCGACCCTGTTTTTGCTATACATCAACGATTTGCTGGATAGCACTGTAAACCCTATCCATAGCTTTGCAGATGATGCCACATTGCATTCTTCTATTTCATTCGAGGCGGAGCCTAGCATTACAGATTTAAATAATAAACGGTCAGAAGTCGTAACTTCTCTTAATTCCGATTTAAATACAATATTTGAGTGGGGTAACAACAACTTAGTGCAATTTAACGAGAAAAACACACAAATATGCATATTTTCACGTAAAAAAAGTCGCAACGACTACCCATTTGTGGTAAAAAACCATATCCTTGTGGGTTGCGACTCAATTCGACTGCTTGGTGTTCAAATAAGTAACAAACTCAAATGGAATGAACACATTGTTGCATTGGCTAAATCAGCTTCAAAAAAACTCGGGTTCCTAAATAGATGCAGAAGGTTTTTTAAATCGCATCAAGTTCTCCAGATATATAAAACCTTCATCCGACCATGTATAGAGTATTGCTGTCAAGTTTGGGGAGGTGCGTCTGGTACCACCCTCCAGTTATTGGACAGGGTTCAACGCCGCGCTACTTGAATAATACGGAATCCCAGACTTACCCAAGAACTAGACAGCTTACAGCATCGCAGAGATGTTGCAGAACTCTGCGTCTTCTACAGATGCTTACATGGTAAATGTTCTGCAGAACTATCGGAGAAAATACCACCATTCGTTACAACAACAAGAGTAACAAGAGGAACAAACAATGCACATATGTTTACGGTGAAGCTCCCGAAACCTCGAACTGAAGAAATTAACCGCGAATTTGTATATCGAACATCAAAAAAGTGGAATTCGCTAATACACTTCAAATTTCCGGAGGAATACAAAATGAATAAATTTAAGGTAGTTATTAATCTTTACTTGAAGGATCGCGCATTGGGTGCAGAAGCTCTGACAGTTACAAAGAGCTAGGACCGTTAATAAGTCCGCTCTGCACCCAATTAAAATATGTATATAAAAAATAAAAAAAATAAAAAAAAATAAAAATTAAAGGTTAAGTTAGGATTGAATTGAGTTCAAGGACGCATGCCGTTTTCAGACCGTGTTGATATAGAGATTGAGTTGAGCGTTAACTTTGGGGTTGAGTTGAGAATTGGGTTGAGTTGAGTTAGAGTTGCGGTTGAGTTAGGGGTTCAGTTGGGAATTTATTTGGGGAGAGTTGAAAATTAGCTTGAATTGAGTTCATGTAAGCAAATATCTTTCAGGTTTCCTATTGAGTTAGTTAAATTTTCAGTTAAAAACTTATTTGGGAGTTGAGTCGAGATTTGAGTGGGAAGTTAGCTTGAGTTTTTCTGAGTTGAATTCATGTTGAGTGGACAGTTGAGATTTTGTTCGATGTGGAGTTGAGTTAAAATTAAATGGAGTTGAATTAGCTTTCATTGGGGTCGAGTGAGGGTTTCATTTGGACTAAAAAACAACTTGACAGATGTTGTACAATCACTTTCTGCCAATATGGCAAAACGTTGAGGTGTTGTTTTAAAATATTTTGACATTTCATGTCACTTTTAAGATCGTTAGAAACTTCTTCAGAAAATTATTATTTAAGGAGCTTAAATATGAATTTATTTAGAAAAATCGGCGTTGCAGGTAAGATATTTAATGTTAATGGTATAAAAAATAACGTGAGGTTTCATCCAATTATTTTTGTTTTTTTGTTTTAATTTTTTGTATTCAGGGACCTTCACAACATCGAAAAAAGTGGTTTTAGACAAACAAAATTGTTTCAGCCGAATAATATCAATGTCTCAAATATCTACGTTATCATGTTGCGTATCAATAAAATTCAGAAGAATAATTTATGTTTGTCTTAATACACACCTATGCAATGGAATGTACTGTATACAAACAAGAAACAAAGTTATACCAAGTCATGTTGGTACAAAGTTATTTTGTGTTTAGATCTCCCTGCAATAAGACATGAGAAAATCCTCAAAGAGGAAGTTTTCATTCAACCAACCACAGCGATTTTGTTTCGCAACGAAACGTACCCCCGGGAAAACTTTATTTTTCATACATACGAGTAATACGTAGTTCCATTATACTAGATAATGAATTATCCTCACACATATGTAAAACAGTCGAAAAGTTGTCGTATAGAGCAGTTTGTTACTGTTCTTGTCACTTTGAACTTTTTAATTTAAGCAACTTTTTGTATTATATAATATTTATGTACTACATATATAAATACATGCATACATACCGTATATACTTATATATAATGTCTTATATACATACATATATACGAAACGAAAATACCCACAATACATTTAGAGAGCAAAAAAGCGTAATTGAAAAACTTAAAAGTTTTTTTTTTTTTTTTGTTGCTATGCTTGAGCCAAACTTGCAAAAGTATACAACTACAAACGAAAACCACAAGCAACGAAATCTAACAAAACAAAAAATATTTAGAATTAGATAATTTGAATATCAAATAAACGTGTGTTTGACTGTGTATATATCTAATACGTATACCATACATATGTATGTTGTATAAAAGACGAGCGATTATTATTAATTGACCTTGAAGAAAACTAAACACACACAACACACATACACACATACGCACACAATTAATTTTGCGTTTTTGTTTTCCAAAATGAGCAACAAAAATGTAAAAAAAAAAAATTCACGGCTAATTCCATACTAAGAGGTAAACGACTGGATATAGCCTTGACTTTGTTTTATGTGAAACTTTGATGAAAAATCCAAAACGATTTATACGAGAAAATAAACTTTCGATAGTTTATTTCTAGCCGGTTTGCTTATTTTTTTGTGATCGACCGACCGGGCTTTGTGTTGCGGTCGGTGGATGAAATGGAAATTAGGAAATAAACATTGACTTCATTGATAACGATTTTATGTATAATGTACATACATTTGTATAATATCACAAAATACACAAAGCTTTTCTACACAAACAAAACTTTTTATTTTTTATTTTGTTTGTATGTTTGTTTGTTTGTTTGTTTGTTAATTTCTCTCTGATGATGAAACATCAAAAGAGCTTTTTATGATTTATATCCTTGAGGCTAAATAATTTTTGTTTTTTTATTTTCAAGGAATGAAACCGAAAATATTTTTCCGTTTCTTGTGTGTAAAATACGAGGCGCACTCTTTGAAGGGTGGGGCGGGGGAGGGTTGAGGGTGTATGTATCTATTTTGGTTGGAATTGAAAAGGGGGATGCGGAAAAAAATCTTTTTTAACTTTTATTTAGAGAAATTTTGAAAAATTAAAACAAAAGAAAGGTAAATAAATTTTATACACATAAAAAGCTTTGTGTGCTTGTGTGAGTGAGTATTTAAATTTATAAAAAGCTTTTATTTTCGGTTGATGTTGTTGTTGTTGGTGTTATTTTTGCGATGATTTTTAAAGTTCAAATATTTTTGGTACATACGATAGCGTATAGATTAAAGATTTTTTTTTTTTTGTTCTGGAATTTTATTATATACTTGAAGAAATTCGAGTGGTGTTGTCGGGATGAGTGAAATTAAAAAGGAAAACAACCGAAAAAGAAAATTTACGAGATTTTCTGTCTTATAGATTTCGATGGCGAGGCATAGTGGGGGGGCAGAACAAAACAAGAAAGATAATTGCTGTTTTATTTGAAAATTGGCGCTTGGAATGTTATTAAATATAATAACGACCATAAATCTTCTATTATTCAAGATGTTAGTATTGTTGTAATATTTTGTGTCATTTTTTTTTTTTTAGTTGTTTGTTAAACATGGCTTTGGTAGTGGGTATATCTGTCTTCGTAAAAGACATTATGTATTAATGGCGCAAAAATATTAGCTATTTACAGGTTATGGAGGTTAGATCGGCTTATGACTCAATAACCCTAAAAAATACAAAATCTACCAAAATTATGAACCGCAGACGAGATGTCGAGATCATCTATTCTAGACATTCAATTTTAATTAATTCATTATTGAAGATTTTCGAGATTATTAATGATTATTTGATCAGATTATTAAAAATTTAATAGTGGTTTGTAGTTCAAAAGTAGTAGTTAAAAGTAAGTAGTTCTTAGTAGAAAAAACCTCAGAAAACACTAACAGACCTTTTACAATCGAACGAAGGCTGAGGATCTCCAGTCGTTACGGTACTCTCAAGCAACAGTTTCTCTTAATTTGCAATGATTTTTAGTACAACATGAAAATTTGTCGAACTCCTCTGAAAACCACTTTCAGCATCAAATATCTCCTTAAAATCGGCTCGATAAAAAATTAGTCACCCATTAAATGAATCCAAACCACCAGCCGCAGCCATACTTCTCGAATTTTACGATTTTTTTTACAGCTTTGATACTTTTCGATCTTACCGAGTTTTGTAAAATAATTCGATAACCTCTATAGTCTAAGTTCTATTCAAAAAATTTCTTTTTCTTCCAAAAAACCTTCAAACTTTGTACAAATATATAAAAAGTTCAATAGGGGCCCCAAAAATTTCAATAGGCGAATTTTGAAATTTTCATTATTCAAGAGTTTTGTGATTTTCGAAGACTTATCGACGATATTTCAATCACAAACCAAAGCCACAAATTATATGACATTATTAACTATTTTAGTATGTCAATAATTATTCAAAACAAAAATTTTGTAAAACGTGCTAATTTCTGGTGTTGAATCCAACAGTTTCAATAAATTCAAAGCTCTTTGAAATTATTTGTGCAACAATTGCTGTTGTGCAACTATTTAGTACGTATTCGTTGTGCTTTGTGCATTAATAATTTGGAAATGAAATTTGTGCACCAATTGTGGTTCTGTAAGTAGTGTGAAAACATGTGTATAAGCGTCAAACAGCACCCTTTAGAGAACAACGACAATTCAGCAAATGATACATTCTATAGTGCAACTAACACAAACAGCAATATACACGACACAAATAATTTGGTAGAAAACTTCTCATTTTGTATGATTTTCAGTCCGATTTAAAAGTTCAAACAAAAATTGAGCCCAGTTGAATTGAGTTTCAAAAGAAAATGTTTAATGTTTTGCGGATGAAACCCTGATAAGTATGTATATTAAATTGCATAGTTTCTAGGTTTCGATGAGTTTCGAAGGCTGTTAAAATAATTCATTAAATATATGCGAAGCTGGCAAATCAATTCCAGCCTAATGGGTGGCGTGGGTTAAGCTAACGAACAAACAATTGTGTTGTTTGCTAAAAATTTTACTGTTTAACAACCTAACAACCAAAAAAAAAAAAAAAAGCTGTGATATGTACCGAAATAACAAATGAAAAAAATTCCTAGAAGGACTCATTTATTATTAAAATAAATTTCGGTTATTTTCTTTATATTTGAACAACAGCTCAGCTACATAGAATCACACCACCCGTAACTCTATTTCTTATAAGCAACAAAATTTTATTGTCCTTAAGTGTTGTGTTGTTAGCTCTCCTTCACCATATAAGGAAAACGGAAAACTGTACTAAATTTCAGTGCTTTGTTTTTATATTTATTTCCATGGATCATCAAATTAGATGATTGTATTTGTGTTTACCTATAATAAACTGTATAAAGTTTGAAATAAGGAAAACGAAGATGAAAAATTTTTATAAAACTTCTTCAAGATGAAGAATGCACGAAAGAAGGATGTACATCACATCATAAAATAATTTCGTACCTTTTGTTTGCCAAACAGCGATGATGAGGAAAGATAACAAAAATTTCTAAGATATATCAGCGTATATATACATATATCTAATGCTTTCTTCTTTAATATGTCAAGAAAAAGAAAGGTTTCTATTCTACTGTAATTACGTATTGTTTGCCAAGCTTAATATTATGACACGATGGATTAAAGATTTTATTGTTTTCGATGCTATTAAATTGATTAGAAAATGTTTATGCTTTGCCATGCTCAAGGTTAAATAAACTTCAATACAATCGAAAAAGAGATTAATCTGTCTGCATCTAGATGGTGGCTCCTTGTGCAGATTTAATTAAAATTTGATGGCTTTGTCATTATTTCGCACCCATTTTACTGATTCTACTGACTGAGAAAGACGACAATCGAGAGCTTCGGACCAACATAAGGTTGTCAGCGTGTGCATGAACCCATATGAGGGAGACTTTACTAACGCAAACTACAACACAGAGGACGGCTCTTATAATGGCAAACGTCAATTCTTATCAGAGTACCCCTCCATACTCGATCACCACAAAACAAATCACGACTTAATTATTTAAGCAACAAATTGAAAATACTTATCAAAGAAATGAAGAATAAATCGTTTAGCGAATACCTAGCCAGCCTTTGTGACAAAAAAGACATTAATTATTCCCTTTAGAAAGCAAATAAAGGACCCAAAAGCCCTAAAGTCCAAATAGCTCCTACCAAGAATGACTATGGAACTTCGGCTAGAAGCGCTAAATAAAAGGCTGCATTGTTTGCAGCCTATCTTGAAGACACATTTCAACCTCTTCCAAGGCAAACTACTGAAGAAAATATAATTCCAGCAAATAAAGTGGATAATCAAAACGTAAGACCCGTAACACTACAAGAGTTAAATGAAGAAATTAATAACAACTTAAGCTTAAAAAAAACTCCTGGACTGCTTTCAGACTAAAATAAGTTCGATACCAATCGAAAGCGACAGAGATGATAATGGTTTTACGTGCTAGTTTTATTTGATTTTAAAGTCATATCAAGCTGGTCGACACTTTCGTGTAAAAAATGAAGAGGAATACTCCAAACTATAGAAAATATCAGCAGAAGTTCCACTAGGAAGTGTTCTGCGGATGATATAATTGGAGACAACAAAGACGAGTCAAGCAGTAAATTATAAAACAGAGCTAATTCATTGAGTAGTTGGATGAAGAATTGGCGACTTCAACTCAACGAAACTAAAACGATACACATAAATTTCATCAATAAAAATGTTAATTGGTTACCTGTTGGATTGCTACCCTTTCGAATTGGCTCATAGGAAGGAACTACATAATAAGCTTCTCTTATACCGGCAGATATTAAAACCTATATGGACGTATGATCTACAGCTATGGAGCTGTACCAAGAAAACTAACATAAAAATAATTAAAACGTTTCAAAAAAAAAGTCTGGCGTAGCATGGTCAACGAACCATCGTACATAAGGAATGTAACACGTACAGCTCCTTAGCCAACATCAAAATGCGAATTTGCGTGGTATGCTGATCAACACAAACTTAGTAAGACGGCTTGGATGAACGAAGCCCATAGAACTAGGACAACTATATTAGTGAAGTAACCTACTTGGAGTTGACCAATAGATGTACTCAACAAACAGTAACAGTTTGTTGTAATCCATCCAAATATCAATTTCACTTGCTAGGGTTACCTCCGTGAGGTCTCTTATGTATCTCTCATACTTTAAATTAGGAGTGTCAAGTTTCTAAATTTTTTAATCGCATTAGAGGTTTGGAAAGTTATCCATTACCATGTCTGGATACCATTATACAATTAAGTATCAGAAGGGACAAGGGCTTGTGGTGGCTGATGCCTTAGCGTGATTACCTCAAAAAACCGAATTTAGCGGAGACATGATTATCCAATCAGTCAATGCGTTGTTTTATTTGTATGTTGGTGACCAAATATGGAAGAAGAGATCGAGAACGTTATCAAAACGTACAAACACAGCAGATTTCAAAGATTCAAAGTGGCCAAGGACTGGACGAGTGTGGTATCGACTTGACGCATTTTGAAGGAAGAACTTTATTATTGACAATTGACTCAAAGAAGTGGATTGAAGTTCAAATAACTGCTGCTGATGTAATCATTAAGCTTCAACAAATACTTTCGACGTTTCGTTGTCCGGTAGAGTTAGTAACAGATAACGGCTCACTGTTTAGTTAATCGGAATTCATAAAGTTTTGCCAATGTAATGAAATATCACCTTCAGCGTCCGACATTCATACGTACCTCAAGCAAATGGTTCGGCAGAGCGAGACATGCAGACGGTAAAGAAAAGGCTAACGTCCTGTTCAGCTATCGCAATACACCGAGCTGTAACACCAATAATAGGTAACTGAAATTCTTCTTGGGAACTTAAAATCATGGTTAAAATTTTGGGTCTGCGACCACGGTGTGCCTGAACCACTTTTAAATGGCTCGGTAAACCACGTCTCTATTTTCTTCAAGGATCGAAAGTTCCATGTTTGAGAAGTCCAAAAAAACAAAAATTAGCAAAATCCCCGGAGCCGTTTTGAAAAAAACGCAATTTCAATTTTTACTTTCTTTTACTCTAGTAAAATAAAGTATAGTAATCATGAAAATTTTGGACGTTGAGATTTTTAGAGATTTATTTGTTTTGAGGTCCCCTGAGTCCGAAAAAGTGGGTTTCGAAATGGTGTCTGTCTGTCTGTATGTCAGTCTGTCAGTCTGTCTGTATGTCAGTCTGTCAGTCTGTCAGTCTGTCAGTCTGTCAGTCTGTCAGTCTGTCAGTCTGTCAGTCTGTCAGTCTGTCAGTCTGTCAGTCTGTCAGTCTGTCAATCTGTCAGTCTGTCAGTCTGTCAGTCTGTCAGTCTGTCAGTCTGTCAGTCTGTCAGTCTGTCAGTCTGTCAGTCTGTCAGTCTGTCAGTCTGTCAGTCTGTCAGTCTGTCAGTCTATCAGTCTGTCAGTCTGTCAGTCTGTCAGTCTGTCAGTCTGTCAGTCTGTCAGTCTGTCTGTGTCCTCTCTACAGCCCAGATTGTTTAACCAATCGAACTGAAACTTCAAATTTAAGCTTTTTTGATAAATTGGGAGGTCCCAGTGAATTTTTTTCTAAATCGGCCAACCGGAAGTGGCCACTCCCTTGGTCCAGAAAATTTATTTTGCAAATATCTTAAAAAGTATAAGGTTTACAAAAAACTACTAAAAAAAAATGAATTCCAAAAATGATTTCCAAAAATTAAAAACAAATAAAAATAAAAAAAAAAATTTAAAAAAAATAAAATTTCTCAAAATTCTCTGTTCGTAAAAGAAAGTCGTGTGTTGGCCACACCTCCATTTTTTTTTCTGCGACGATACGAAAATTCACGATTTTTTTTCATAATTCTGTAGCCAAGAGATATGCTGAAATGCTTGAAAAATAAATACATCACCATATCTGTTTTCAAATGTTTGCGTCAAAAATCAACAGAAATACAGACTTAGTTGTCGCAATATTAGTCAAAACAGTCGTTGACAAACCGGCCAGTAAATAACAGTTATTAGTAATAGACGAACCTATTACCTACATAAGAGTGAAACAAAATGTCACGAAAGACAAAGGACCATGCGCGAACTCATGAAGAAAACCGAGGCGTGATTTGTTTGTTGTGTTTAAGAAAGAAAGATAAGATGTGGGATATTGTGGGCCCATTGAAAATTGAGGTAAAAAATGCTGTAAATATTAATCTTGATGATATTCAATACCCATCTGCTGTCTGTAGCAGTTGCAAAATCATCATATACAAATTCAATAAACAAAATTCTGAAGAAACCACATTAGCTCTACCGGACTATTTTGGTTTTCTGGAACTCCCATGTGTAACACGATCTAAAAATAAGATACTTTGTGACTGCAAGTTGTGTGAAATTGCGAGACGTGCACCAGAAAATCTGTGTCTAGGAAATTCAGCGAAAAGAAAAGTGATCAACAAAAAGTGTAAGAAATGCAGAGGACTACTGGATAAAAACAAAATTTGCACTTCACCTAAATGCATCCCTATTCTCGCTGAATTGATTTCAAAAAATTTGTCTATTAAAGAAAAGGAAAAATTAGCTTCATATTCTACACGTGCCAGAACACTCAATCAATGAAGGACAGTTGCGGTTATCTCAAAGGAGAGGCAAAAAACTACCAGTTTCAGTGAATTCAAACAATGTGGATAAAAGCTCAAGAAAAGAAACTGTCGCAGCTATCGACATATTGAAAAAAAGTACAGAATTGGGGTTGTCTACAAGAAAGACACATTCTCTAACTGCTGCTTTGCGAGTTAGCTGTAAGAATAAGAAAATGTTTCAGCCCAACTTGAAGCAGGACCTGCTTTTGTTGAATCATCCGCTTGATTCGTTTTTTGAATCTCGTGTTTGTGACGTATTGAATACCAAGAAGTCTTGTGTAATAAATAGATCTGGATGCTTTGTTTGTTGTAATAATGTACAAAGTTTAGTTACATATATTCGAGAAAAAAGAGGTTTGCAAGAAGTAGATTTGAAAATTGGGCTTGACGGTGGTGGAGGGTTTTTGAAGATTTGCTTATCCATTCAATCAAGATTCGAAGGAGCCGATAATAATCCACATTTCAAAGGGGCCAGGCAGCATTATTATCATGATGGAGTACACGCCAATAAATTTAAGGACACGGGTGTGAAAAAGTTATTCATCCTTGGTATCATTTCTGATACACAAGAAAATTATGTGAATGTTTGCACTCTGTGGTCCTCTCTACATTTGAATGACTTAAAAGTCATGACCATTGCCACAAACCTAAAAATGGCCAATATAATAACTGGGGTCATGGCTCATTCTTCTCATTACCCGTATACGTGGTGTACTGCATCAAAAGATCTCTTGAGTAAGTGTGGAAGTTATAGAACCGTTGGTAGTTGCCGTGAAAATTCAGACGCCTTCAATAATAGTGGCAGTAAAAAAATTAATGCCAAAAATTTTTACAGTCACGTATCTCAACCTATTTTTACAGGGAATTCAGAGACAGAAATCATCGATATAATACCTCCACCTGAACTGCATCTAATGCTCGGGGTAGTAAACACGTTGTATGGGCACATGCTGAGGGAATGCGAAGACGATACTGTGAAATGGGCAAAATCGTGCAATGTAAGCAGAGAATTTGTCCATATGGATCTCCTAGTTTCGCAGGCAACGCCTGCAAAAATTTGTTGAACAAGATAGATCTGCTTTATTGCTTAAAATATGTCAGATGTTTTAATGATTTTTCAAGTGTCGTCAATTCATGTTTCTCAAGTAGTCTTGACGAAAAATTTGAGGTGTATATTTCAGAATTTCAAAGAAGTTATTTGAACCTAGCAATACCAATAACGCCAAAAGTTCATGCTGTCTTTTTCCACGTTCCTCATTTTTGCCGAAAAATGGAGAAAGGACTCGGGAACTACAGTGAGCAAGCTATGGAGTCAGTTCACCATGACTTCAAAAATACCTGGATGAATTATAAAGTCCACTAGCTATACAAGAATATAATTCTCGCCATGTTTAAGGTTCAAGGTGTTTCTGGCTTTGGTTCCACAGCCTTGAACAAACAATGACAGTCAAGAGAAGACATTTTTTCGTGTAAGGACTATATGTGGGGGCGCTGGATGCACGACTCCATGACACTCTCGCGTATTTGATTACCAGCGTGAAGGGTACACATCCTTACACCACCTTTAAAACCGAAGTGATCCGGGTGCTCGGCGAGTCAGAGAAGGCGAAGCTTAACAATCTGATGCATGGCTTGACACTTGGAGACAGGAAGCCGTCGCAGTTGTTGAACAACATGCGATTGAACGCTGGCAGCAATTTGAACGATACAACCCTTCGTCAATTTTGGATGAAAAGATTGCCGCAGCAGGTTCAAATGGTGCTCACACCTTTCGAAAATGACGTCTCCCTGGCGGTCTTGGCGGAACGAGCGGACAATGTGCATGAGACGATGACTCAGGCTCAGGTTAATATCCTTGAGGCGCCTGCTTCTGTCCCAAATGTAAATTCTAATCTTTCGATCGATCAACAATTTTTAGAATTTCGCAAAACATTATTATCGGAAATTTCAGAAATTTTTCAACACAATTCTCGATCTCGATTAAATTCAAATTCTAATCGTCACTATAAGTCTCGGTCGCAATCCGGTTCTAATAATTCACGACAAAACTCACCAAGTTTTCGAAATTCTTATTATCAAAATTCGGGTGATCCGTCTGCCGCAAATAATTTTACTTGTTATTATCATCAACGTTTCGGAGCTAAAGCGCATAAATGCAAAACCGGGTGTCTATTTTTATCTAGGTCTAGTTCTTCCGATAATAATGTGCCAAAAAATTAATAAGTCATTCGCAACTGGCGGAGTACAATGACTTATCCAAATCCAGCCGCCTTTTAATTTTTGAAATTTTTCTGCAAACAAATTTTTTAATAGATACGGGCGCAGATGTCTCAGTCTTGCTGGCTCGCTTCGTTCAGAACCCAAGGGTCGACCCATCGTTCGGGTTGTTTGCAGCTAACGGCTCTACAGTAAACGCTTTCGGAACCAAAATTTTAAAGCTTGACATCCGACTGCGCCGCGAATTCTCCTGGGAGTTTATCATTGCTGACGTGTCGATGCCTATTATCGGCGCAGATTTTTTGAGGAACACCGGTTTGCTCGTGGATATACAAAGACAAAGGCTTATAGATCCGTTAATCTCTTTGTGTTCACACGGTGCGCTGTCCTCCATCGATGTTTCTGCTGTATCAAGGATCGACAGGTCAGTGATGGACCCAGGAGTGTTCGACGTTATTTCAAAATTTCCGACAGTAATTTACAGCAACATCAACATCGACAATATAAAACATAACGTGACTCACAAGCTAGAGACGAACGGACCACCGATTGCGTGCAAACCACGACGACTGGCACCAGACAAATTCATCATCGCAAAGACAGAATTCGAAAACATGATGAAACGCGGGATTTGCAGACCTAGTAGCAGCCCTTGGTCGAGTCCCTTACATTTGGTGTTAAAAAAGGATGGAGAGTGGAGACCATGTGGAGATTTCCGAGCACTTAATCGGATCATGATTCCGGATCGGTACCCAATTCCACATCTCCAAGATTTTACACAACGACTCGAGGGCTGCTCTATTTTCTCAACGATAGACCTTGTCCAGGCCTACCACCAAATTCCCATCGAACCGACGGACATTCCAAAAACAGCAATTTCGACGCCTTTTGGACTTTTTGAATTTTGTAGAATGACATTCGGTCTTCGCAATGCAGCACAGTCGTTCCAACGTCTTATGCACTCAGTCCTACGAGGACTTGACTTCGCTTTTGTGTATTTGGACGACGTGCTCATTGCCTCTAAAAATTACGACGAACATCTTGGACACGTTAAAATTATCTTCTCTAAATTAGAAGAACACGGACTTGTAGTTAACCTCGACAAATGCACTTTTGCAAAACATGAAATTACATTTTTAGGACACTTGGTAACTGGACAAGGTATCTTACCATCGCATGAACGTGTTCAAGTCATCAAAAATTTCGAACGACCACTGACCGTAAAACAACTTAAACGCTTTTTAGGCATGATTAACTTTTATCGTCGCTTCATTCCTGGTGCTGCTGCCGACCAGGCATTACTGAACGACTACCTAAAAGGTTACACAAAGAACAGTCGCGTTCCAATACAGTGGTCGACAGCAGCTATAGAAGCGTTCGATAACTGCAAAAATAAACTTACGGACGCTACCTTACTGATTCATCCTACATCATCAGCACCTCTGGCCATCATGGTCGACGCTTCCGATACGGCGCTAGGAGCAGTGGTTCAGCAGTGCATTTCAGATACTTGGCAACCACTCGGTTTTTTTTCAGTACGTCTCAATGATACGCAAAAAAGATACAGTGCTTATGATCGTGAACTTCTCGCGGCTTACTCGGGCGTCAAACACTTTCGCCACCTCCTCGAAGGTCGTACGTTCACGCTGTACACCGATCATAAACCATTGATCTACGCTTTTAATCAGAATCCGGAAAAGGCATCTCCTCGTCAATTTAGACATTTAGATTTCATTGGTCAATTTACGACCGATATCCAGCACATCTCAGGCATGGATAATGTCGTCGCAGATACTCTCTCACGTATTAATCAAATTTCTATTCCCGAAAGTATTGATTATGCGGTCATCGCAGATGCTCAGACCAATGACGAAGAACTTCAAGAAATCTTAAGGAGTAACTCTGCTCTTAATTCATTGCGATATATCAACTACTACACCTAGGCCATTCATTCCGCTAAATTTTCGGAAAAAAGTTTTCGAAGCGTTTCATAACCTTTCTCATCCTGGCGTCAAAGCTTCCATTAAACTTTTCACTCAGAATGTCATTTGGCCATCGATTAATAAAGACGTCCAGAAAATGGCTCAAAACTGTGTAGCTTGCCAAAAGGCTAAAGTCTCTCGACACACTAAATCTCCACTGAGTACGTATAAATTAACCTCTCAACGCTTTTCAAATATTCACCTCGACATCATTGGTCCGTTACCGGTTTCTGATAATCAGCGGTATTGCGTCACATTGATTGATAGATACACCCGCTGGCCCGAGGCGGTTCCAGTTCCTGATATAACTGCTGCTACCGTCGCTTTCGCTGTCTACTCTCATTGGATAGCTCGCTTTGGTGTGCCAGAGTCCATTGTCACGGACCAAGGCACGCAATTCGAATCACAACTTTTTCACGAACTGGCTAATTTACTTGGTTTTGAACGAAGGAGAACAACTAGTTACAATCCAAAATGTAATGGCATGATCGAGCGTTGGCACCGTGTAATTAAGTCTGCCATTATGTGCTACAATCGAACAGATTGGACTAATGTTCTTCCTGCAATCTTACTTGGACTACGAACAACGTACAGTGACGAACTGAAATCTACGCCAGCTGAGCTTGTTTTCGGACATACGACGCGAGTTCCAGGAGCTTTTTTGGAAACTACGAATGATCAAATTTTACAGTCAGACTTTGTAACGAACATCAAACGACACTTCGACGAAATTCGACCTGTACCGGCTTCGCGACATGCTACGGACAAAATTTTTATTAGTAAAGATCTGCTTACTTGCTCGCACGTTTTCTTACGAACTGACGCAGTACGCAGATCACTGCAACCACCATATACAGGACCGTTTTTGGTTATCGATCGTACATCAAAATTTTACACTTTAGATTTGAATGGAAGACATGTCAAAATTTCCATCGACCGACTTAAACCGTGTTACAGGGACAACCAAGACACGCAGACTACACAAACTGGACCACCGGTACCGACTCACGAAACACAACTTCCAATTTCGGCTGACGTATCTAAATTACCTACTGTAGAGTCGAAAGTTTGCAAGCAGGTTCGCTTCGATCTTTCGCCGAAATCTGCGACTAAAACTACGAGGTCAGGTCGTGTGTCCAGGATTCCCATTCGCTTCGAGTGAAGTACGATAGATCTGCGATCTCTCTGGGAGGGGAGTATTTGTGGCGTCGATCGAAATTAAATTTGTCAAATTATAAAAATGCACCTTTAAGAATAATTAAGTACAAAATATTCGCACCATTTTTAGATTCCTAAAAAAACGTAGCAAGCAACAAAATAAAAAAAAGTTTTTTTGTTTTTTTCAAAAAAAGAAGAAGTTTAGAAAAAAAACAATAATATTACTTACGACTTGAGTTTCTTGGTGCAATTGTATCTCCTCTCTGTTTTAGTAAACAAAATAAAAATAAAAGGTTAAAAGCTAAAGTACTTGTATTAATATAAAAAGCAATTAAAAATATATTTGTTATTAATAAAAAAAAACACACTAAAGAATAGCGAAAGCGGGCTTCGCCTAATTGTGCTCGATAGGGAGTTGCCATCCCAGAGCCACCAAAAATACATGGAGTTTCAATAAAGAATCAGTTTGTATTTGGATTTTGAATTATAAAGTTATCATAGCTTTGCTAGCGAGCAAATTTTACTTATAAAACACATTTGGAGTAATGACCTATACATACGAGTACGTCGAACAGATCGGAGCAGCAACAGAACAACAAAAATTGAGACATATGGAACCCGACCATATGTCCACCCGAAAAGTATGTCATCCATTAAAGGTAATAAAAATGTGATTATCAAACCTAAACTAATAAACTTACCTAATTTACTTCATAATTAGGTTTGATGGTTCCCGACCCAGTCCTATTTGATTTCTGTATTTGTAGTTATTTAAAAGTATTCCTAATTGGAAGCACTTATCACACATATGGTATTCAAATAAGTAAACTACATTGTAAAATACAAGCCGCGTCTTTTCATTATCAACCAGTTATTCTAATTGGACCACACCGTAAAAAAAAAACATAACACGCCAGTAGTTGTCTCAACAGGTGCGCCACGCGCAGTGTCCACTAATGAGTCATATACGTTTTTTTTTTTTTATTTGTATTGTTTATTGTGCGCGATCACCTGTCACGAAATATTATTGTTTACATATTTTATAGTGGATCACTAAGTAGCCAAGTCAAAAATTTGTAATAAGAATATGGTATATCGAAGCGAGTACCCAGGTGATATCGATCGCAATATATTGTGTGCGTGAACTACTCGATTATTGTTATTAATCATTACAAACCAACAAAAAAAAAAAAAACAAAAAAATTGTACGCGTTGTGGGAACCAAATATTGGTTTCAACAAAATTCAACAACAGCAGCAACCAAATTTCACATGACAACAACAAGCCGCGTCGTCGACAATATTAGAAAACTTTCAATGATTTTTTTTTTTTATCGAGTTAATTTCTCGTATATGAATGATAATAAGAATAAAACGAAGATACTAAAAGGACCAAGATTTTTTTTTTCCACAACAACATCTGCTGCATTTTTTCGATATATTTGTGTTAAAATTATCCTTTTATAAGATTTTTTATTTTTAAGAGTGAGAGATGCGATCTTAGTCGTTTTCTTATTATTATTATTCCAATAAATACTTTCTAGAAATCTGCACACACACATACATACGCACATAAAGCTTATATCTATAAAGAAAGAAACAATTTTATCTACCTGAATTGAATGCAGTTGAACATCTACCCCACGGCACATATGCGGATATGCAATACAACGAGAAGAAGAGCAATTGAATAACATATTTGCAATTTAATTGAAGCAGTTTCATTTCAAATCATGTTTTGATTTGGTTGAATGATTTTTATCCAATTTTCTCACGAAGCATTACCGTTTTGTGTGTACTTATCTAATTTAGAAACAAAATATTTAGTTACGATTAAGCTCGAGACTAATTGATTTTTATCAGTTGGGTCGGATTCTATGTGTGTTTGTCTATTGCTATTTGTGATAAGCGCTAGAAGAGAAACAGAAATGTAAACATGTATTTAGGACCATTTTGTTTGCCTATGACGATGTTAGAGCAAACAAATCATTAATAATGAAACATACAAAGTATAGGGCATAACATTTTGTTTACGGACCACAAATATTTTATGATCGGTAACGAAAAACATACCAAAGGTTTTAATTAAATACTATTTAATTAGAACCAGATTTGTCTAATAGGAACTCAATAGAATTTGTTTTTGAAATTCGTTTTAATAAAACACAGAAAATTACGACTTTTTAGGTTAAATGACTAAGAAATGGGGGAGAGGACTTTTCAAACTAATTGACTACTTGCACCGTGTGCCAAGGAATGTAACCGAGGAAATAATATAAACAGGCTTTGGCAAGATTAGTTCGTTTGCTTCTTCGTATATTTCCCCAAAACTAAAGGACGCAGCTTTACCTATTTATGTTGAAGAAACTTTCCCTATTAAATAGGTTACATAGGCTACGTTTCATACTTGTGAAGGTAAAACATTTTACATTCAGCGATTCATAGCAAACTTTTCAAGTTCGTTCTCTTTTTCGGCAGTTTCTAAATAAAGAGTTTATGCCAAATAAATTCAAATTCCAATCAATCTAACATAATTTTTCTCAAATTCTATAGTTACTCAATTCAAATTAAATTTGATTCAATTTATATTCAGCTAGTTTTACGGTAACCATAACACAATAAAATATTCGTGCGCTGGTTACATAGAAGGCAATCTCCGATGCAACTCCAGTAGTTCTCTCATGAACTCATAAAAGATTAAGGTGAAAGATCGGGGTCTTTCTTCGTCGATTTTGTAATGTCCTCCGCTCGAGCGGTTCAATCAACATTACTTCCTCTTCTTTGGCGAATGTTTTGTGTCATCCTATTGGGCAGACGACTAATACCGATAAGGCGATAATGGTGAGCATTGAGGAAGAAGTTCCATCGCGTCATTCTTGCGAATAAGCGATATTGGTTTATCGGGATTTTACAATACGAGAAGCGATTTGTGGTCAATAATTGGAATAGTCTCTTTTTCACTTTGGGTATACCGACCGTAACAGCCACCGTCCTAGAACTAAACGAAATTGGCCGTTCGTTATAACCCACCTTCAGCTCATCGCAAGTTCTCTGTGAAGTTTCCGAACTGGAGGCGATTCAAGTTGAAAGCCTCCTGGTGAGTCGCAATAAAGAATCTCTCTAAATTCACAATATTTTATCAGAGTATTAGTCGACTGACTCCAAAATTACCTAGCTTAACAACTTTTGCAGATCCTCTTCGACTGGCTTACGCACAATGAGCTAAACGTGTCGAGATAGTATTGATAGAAGAAGATCAAGAATTTCGATCGGATTCTGTTGAAAGCCGAATTCGAAATTAAGCGTTTGTTCCGAAATAATGTTATTACGACATGGGCTGGCTGTTACGATATGGGCTGCCAAATGTGGATTGAGAATTAACATGTCCAAGACAGAGATGTCACTCTTTACTAAGGAATACAAAATCCCGGCAATAGTCCCTCCTACCTCAAACCGCACGAGACTTGCTTTTACTGACAAAACAAGCTACCTGGGCGTTATCTTGGACAGTAAGCTCAGTTGGAGGGCCAACATTTTGGCGAGAATAAACAAAGCTACTATGCTAGCTATATACTCCTGCAGGAACTCCATTGGTAATAGATGGGGTCTGAAGCCGAAACTGTTACACTAACTCTATATCGCAGTAGTGAGATCTGTACTCATGTTTAGGGTGAGTGTGTGGTGGCCAGCCCTGGACAAAATACCACAAAAACAAGATAGAGAATGCTTGTGAACGAGGCATTGAGGTCGAAACCGATACGCGCCTCAAAGGTTATGTTTCACTTTCTTCCGGTCGGCAAACAGACAGTGGCAAATACGGCTGTGCGAATTTCAACCGTTTATCAGTGGAAGTATCTTAATATGGAACACTTGACTGTAGGTAGTTCGCTAAAGGATCAGCTGGCGAAACTTGACTACATTACATCTACTCTACGCTTCGAGAAGGGCTTTCGGACCATGTTCCCTTCAAGGGATTTCTGGAGGGATGACTAGATATCGGAAAGCTAGACGGGAAAATGTGAGCTGGAGTATTATGTGATAAATTAAATGTGAACATTTGTATTTGTCTCCCTGATATCTGCAGCGTGTACCGGACTGAGATGATAGCGATTGAAGCATACAGACGGTCAAGCGGCAATTAGATCGCTGGAATCATTTTCCTTAGCGTCACGGGTGCCATTGAGTTGTTACTCATCTCTCAATGAAATGGGTGAGCATTTCAACATTCAGTTAATCTGGGTTCCTGGTCACTCGAACGTAACAGGGGCTGCACGCTTAAACTTCTCTTAGGAAAAAGGCGCTAGCCTTAGCAGAGGGAAGACGAATTAACGCCCTCACCCGTAGTGTAGTAAGACAATTTTGACCAAAACTAGACTTGGGGTGCACCAGAACATTAATCTCCCTACGTAGACGTGAATTGACAACGGTCGTAGGAATATTCACGGGACACAGGCAAGAAGGCTAGGTCTGGAGGCAAATGACTCCTGTAGAAGCTGTTTGGACGAGGAGGAGGAAGAGACATTGGTTCACTTCCTTTCCTCATGTCCGATAATAGCACGCAGAAAGCACATAAACTTAGGTAAGTTCAAGATGGGTAACCTGTCGGATCTCGAAAACAGTAAAGTGCGGGATGTTCTACGCTACACAAGTAGGGACATGTTCTGTCTATCAAAATCGACTGGTCTAAGTGTGCCTAAGCAAACACTCCAACCTAATCTAATCTAACCTACTTATCGAAACATAATGAAGACAACAGAATCTGTCGAGCTCAAACTCATAGTAAGATTCAGGCTTTGTGTGACTTGATATGGATCTTCCACGTCACAAAGTTGCCCTTTGGGAACAATTCGAGACCATTTGAAAAACTATTTTAAAATTGTGTAAATTCTAAATTTGGGCATTTCGAAATCTGAAAAATGAAAAGGCTCTAAAAATTTAACTGCAAAACATACAAGTATTCGAGTTCCAAATTTATAAAATTCTTCAGAATTTGAAAAGTTACAACCCAATTTCTTCAAACGAAATCAAATCAATCTTGCAGAATCTCAATTTAAAAATCCAGGATTTGATAGAAATTGCAAAGAGAATCAAGGGGGATCATTGGGAGTTATTTCCAATTGGACCAATTTGTTTAAATTTGAAGTTTGGGTTTTCTTTCATTTTATTTGCGGTATTCGCCGTCATTTCTGCTTCTGGCCTCATACTAACCATATGATTGGTGTGGATATTTGAAATCCGCCACTTGGTAGCATGAATTTACCAAGATAGCTTTGATTTTACGTAGCGGCAGCAAAATTTTGAACTTTTCACACGGGGCAAAAGGTTTGGCTCAGTTGATGTTGGCCGGTAAGATAACTGATCGTAAATTTACTCTTGATGTCGGATTCAGATCTAAATCAATTGTCACCACGATGTTGGTGTTCGTGTCGAAAAAAAGATGTCGATTTCTGGTAAAAATGACTCGCCAAATCGAGACAAACAGCCGCTCATCATATTTTGTTTACCTTTGATTTGGTGACTATCAGTCGTGTGTTGTTTAATAAAATCGAGATTCAGATTTTTTGTTCTTTGTCAGATTGCCTTTGGTATGGGCAAGTACTTCGCTGTTGAATGCAAAGGGCACTATTGGTTTGCCAATGATTGCGTTTCAACTACCTAGCTGGAAGCGTCTGAAGTAAAATAGAACTCAGAGTCGCTTAAGGTTGAACGCAAGTTTCCTCTGTATTTAAGGTGGTGGATTTGGGGGATTAATGTAGGATTCTTTCGTCGAAAGAATACGAAATGGTTTGATTCCTGCAGTCAAGAGACTTCACATCCAAAATGCGTTTCGAAGCTTTAATATTTTTCCAAATATGCGTTTATATATCGCGTTGTGAAGGTCAAATAGAATGTTCAGGCGAACTCGAAAAACCATACCCATGCTAATCTGATGTTAGGCCCGTTCGAAACCTATTTTTAACAAAATAGATGGGACCGGTGTTCTTCCACAAAATGCAAAGTTCATATAGGCAAGTTTCCATTGACAATGAGCTATTTAGTTGTCGTTGCATCTGTAAGGTGAATTTGCATTGACCAGGTGAACTTCACCGCCAGCAACTACCTTGCCAAAGGACTGATGCTGCTGAGTTTTTTTCTCGCTTCGACAGTAGTTTTTGAGTAAATCAGCATTTACTAGTGTGGAATCGATTGCTTTTTGTTCAAGCAGACGATAAAAGTAGGATTGTACTTTATGGCGGCCTATATTAACTCGCGTTTCAGCGATGAATATTTATTTCATGACGAGATTCGCCGTTTAGTACCATCGAACCCTCCGTCAGAGCATGAGCGAACAAATTACCAATTTCCAATTTATTTGATTCTGAGATTATTATAGATTCTTGCCGGCTATTCCAGAATATTTGAGAACAATCGTCTTTTCAATAATATTCGACTACACATTAATCGAGATTATTTAAAGATATTCAACATTTGGGAGATAATTCGGAACATTCACGTATTTCTAAATTATTCGGTCACAAACAACTTACGTGTTTTTTTGAACAAAATGCTATAAAAGCTTCATTACACTAATATTGGCAAAATACATCTTTTCAAATAATTTATAAATTTGTAAAATTGATTAGTCATTCTGACACTAAAATATAACGCATCCGCAATTATTTAATCAAATTAGATAGGCAATTATTAGGTATTTGATCATAATCTAATCACATAAACACATCAAAACTATATAATTTATATATGATGAAATTAATAAATTTCCAGTGTCATACCCTATCGCACGTATATTCCAAATTACCAAGCTGCTAAATCAATTATCGTGTGCATACCAAAAATTAATGATCAAAAAATGTTGAATGAACTCATAAACTGGTAATAACCTAAAACTACTTACCTCATTCCATCTTACCTTATATACTGTAGTGTGCATTTTAATAAATATTGTATAAAATTTTATTATCACTTATCATCACACCAAACATACACAACACACACACACACCATACAAGCACACATGATACGCACACACAGATCCCCCAATTTGATTAATGATTATCACATTCAAATTTGTTTCCACACACAGCAAAGTTGAATAACACTACAAAAAATAATGTAATATTTTATCACATATTTTCCAATTTTCTCGAAACCATTAATCAAATCTAGAACTAAGTAGCTGTACTAAAAATAAGGATACCACAATCAGGAAATATGAAAACAAAAAAAAACAGAATTTTTTTTTTTTAGAATGTATTTTTATTATTACAATATTACTTAAGGAACTTAAACCTTAATGTTTTTCATTTTTCTTTTAATAAAAATAAAAAAAAATTAATTAATAATAAAATAATAAAAACTAATTACAATCAATAATATGTTGTAATTTCTTTTGTTATTAATTCATAATTAATAAAACAAAAAAATAACTAACATAATGTATGTTCTTAAAAACTATAAAAAATAAAAATACAAAAACTTAATATTTTTATTTATTTAACATAATTAAAAAAAAAAAAAAAGATTATATAAAAAAATGTACACATTAATTAAAAAAAAATAAAATAAAAATTAAAAATCGGTTTTATTTATTTATTTAGTCACATAACCAACACAATTCAATATATTATATTGTATATTTATATTGTAATAATAAAAATAATTATATATATATATATATATATATATATAGTTCTTTTTATATAATTATTTAAAAATATGTGTTTTAATTTTACTTTTTTTTATACACTGGTTTTATGTTTGCAACCAAAAAAAAAAAAAAAAAAAATATTTTTTCAATAATTCTGTTAATAATAATAATAAAATAATAAAGTTAGTAATTAATCAAAATAAAAACATAATTATAATTAATCATTTATATATATATATAATATATTATGCGGAGCGGATGGTTTCTTGGTTTAAATTAATTTTTTTGTTTTAATTAAATGTGCCTTGATTAACCTTCTTCGTGTGTGTTTTGTTGTTGTATAAAAATTACTAAAATAATTAATTATTTAATAATAATTAAATTAAGTATATTATATTATCTTATTTAATTAATTAATAATTAATGTATAGTAGTAGAATTCTTATTACAAAATTTTGCAGGTACGTAAAGCGGCTGTAAAAATTAAGCCAGTTTTATTTTTTAAATATTTTTTTTATTCACATTTTTTAATTAATTGTCTTATATATTTATATATATATAAATATCTATATATATATATATTCTATATAGGTACTACTAATCAATATCCTGTCATTTAAAAATAATAATAATCATAATAAAAAAATTATAATTTACACAAAAGGAACTAAAATTAAAATTAATTAATTACTATATAATTTTTATTTTTAATTAATATAAAAAAAATTGCATTGATTGAAAATTATGGCTACATTTTTTAATTATTTTTAAATTTATATTTATTTTTATATATATATATATATTTATATATATATAAATATATATAAATAATTTTTTAATTAACAGAAAATATATTTATATAGATTTTATTAATTAGTTTAATTTATATTTCGTTATAGCGAGGCATACTTCTTTTTTATGATTTGTTGAGATAAATTATAAATCGGTTCTTCCTATTTCATATATAATATATTGTAAATTGTATATTGTTGTTCTCAAAAATTAAATTAAAAATTAATAAAAATGAAAGAAAACTCAGATCCAAGGCACATTATTTATTAATCTTGTATGTAGTATAATAATAATAATAATAATAAAATAAAATAATAAACCGCCAAAAATTAATAAAAAAAAAAAATAATAAACAGCGGTAATCATTAAAAAATGACGTGTGTCTGCATATCCTAATAAATGTATCGATGACCAAAATGTCATAGCGAAATGAATATATGTACATACTCAATTTCTTTACACTATCGATAAATCTACATAGAGATATGTCACAACATACACACTCATACACATAGTAAATTAGGATGATTTTGTTGTATATATCAGGTTATTATTTTTTTTAATGCATTTCTTTGAAATTGGAACCAAATGTGTCTTCGTTAAAATGCATTAAACACATTAATTGTAATTATTAAAGCGTTTCGTTTAATTTTTAATCATTTAAATTTAATTTTTATACACCCAAACCTCCTGTTTAATACACGGTTTTTGTGGTTACATGATCACAATTGCAAATCAAATATAAATGAGTTCACCTAAACCACTTTTTACAGGATCCTTTTTACACAATTTTTTTTACACGATGAGAACGTATCATCGTGTAAAAACAGGTTTAGGTGCATTTTTAATCTTCACTCTGTGCATAGCTTACTATCACGTTGTCTGTTTTTAGGGGTCAATCTGACCCGACAGATATCTTCATATATTTGATATGAAAAGTAAATAACAAATTACCAAATTTACAAGTAATTTGGACCCTCTTTTCATTGTATTGCGTGTATAAGAAACGAATTTTTTAAATTTTAAAATCGATTGGGGTCAATTTGACCCCAATACACAGAGAGAAGTTTAAAGGTATATGTTTTTGTGTTTGAATGAGTCTTCCATCCTAAAGAGGATTTTTCGTCCAATTTATGGAATATATTCCAAACAAGGCTCTGCCTTTAACTTTAAGGGGGGACCAACGAACCAGTAAAAACTTGCAACTTAATAATGGTTTCTTATACTGATTCGCTGATTAGTTTACCCCTCGATACTTGGATATTTAAAAAAAATAAAAATAAATTAAACACACAAAATTAATAAAAAAAATGTATATAATTATTATTATTATTTACACCATGTCAATAATCTTTATTTATTATTATTCCATATAAGTAAGTATATATTTGATAAACTAATATAATTTTTTTTTATATATTTTTGGCGTTAAATTATTTAGAAAAAAAAAACAAAAAATTAAAAATTCAGCATATATAAAGACTAATTTAATCCATTTTTTATTTTTAATATCAAAATATATATTTTTTATTTATTTATATTTATTATTATGAAAAGCTAATTTTTTTTTAAATATAATTCACACAAATTTTTAGGTTATATATTTACCAATTTAAAAAAAAAAAAAAATTAAACTAAAATAAAATAATTCAAGAAAATAATTAACGAGAAATTCGAGACCGTTAAGACCGCAAAGTAAAATTTCTTCTTAAAAATCTAGAGACTTAACACAAATTGTAAAAAAAAAAAATGTATTAATAATTAATGCTTACTTTTAAAGCCCGCTGCTCTCCTCGTGCTCGATTGATGATTTGATGATGGTGTAATTTTAACCCCATTGCGATGCAAGTGACGTACGTAAACATTTGACACGATTCATCAAACGTTGCTGGGTTTTTTTAAGTTGTGCCAGTTGCTCTTGTTCACGATTTAGCTTGTTACATAATGTCGCTGCCTCACGTAATATACTAACTTTAGGAGCCCGCTCCTTGTCTTTTATATTCGGTATTTGGCATTTTAACTCTTCAAATAAATTTTTTAGACCTATCCGACGTTGCCGTTCCATATCATTATGTAAATTTCGTTTTTCTATCGTATCCGCCTCATCCGAATCCGAATTTTGTCTTTTACCAGGAGATTTTGATTTTTTGCCACGATGTCTTTTTGTGCCACCACTGCTACTACTGCTACTGCTCGTGTTGCCCGATGAATCTTTTGGATGTGATCGTTTACGTGAACTTGTTATATCAGTACATTGTATTGCGGTGCCGCCTGTAAAATTTATCGTTTGATTTAATTTTGTCGGTGTCGAATGACACGACGAGGTGAACGAATCTTCTTCGGAATATTGTCGTCGTACTTGGCCGCCTTTTATGCCGCGCGGTGTTTTCTCCATTCGTGCTGTTTTAATTTTTACCGCCACCGTTGTTTGTAGGGCTCGTCGATCCCGCGCACTAGGGTTTGTCGGTAGAGTTTTGTCTCCAACAGATACCACATCAATTTCCTCTTCTGTAAATGTGTAAAAAAAAAAATACCTGTATTAGTCCGTCGTCTAAATTGCAATTTCGAAGAATCGTCAGACATCAAAAAAAAAAAAAATAAAACCTTTCACAAATTTACCGTCAATAAATTAAAACAAGACACAAAATTCAAAGAAAACGAAATAAAACAAAAAAAATGTTTGGCCCTTTAGTCATTTAACAAAAAAAAAAAAAAAAAAAAACTGGTTCGCAGAATATACACACAACCAAAAACAGAAATCTGGGAATGGAATGTAGTCGACCACATAGGATAATAAAAAATTAAATCGCGAAAATTTTCTGTATAAGGAAATGCGCGCGCGATATCAGGTCAAGATCAATGAACTTGCATACACAAAAAAGTGAAGGGAATTTTAACATTTTTTGACTGTAAAGAGCTATACAAAAATGGAATATAAAAACTAAATTATCTTCTTACTTAAAGCCAACTCTCAATACGTTGACCCCCGCCGCCTAACATAAATACATAATCTATCTATCCGGAAGAATGATCACTAATTAGAATATCTATCTTCATTGAGCATAAAATTTGACCTCCAGACAGACAGAAGAAAAACTAGCATGCATTGTAAAAACAACCAACTACTTTCACTCATTTCCTCTCCTCGCGCGCGTAAATTGAAATAATAATGAAACACGCAATTTAACGTCTTAGTACACAACAATGATTAAACGCAATTATTTTATATAGTGTGTATAAAGAGTGGGGGCGTATTTCTCGTGTAACCCACTCCAAATTTTTTAGCATTTTTTTTTTTTTTTTGGGTAACCTTGAATGGAATCTACCAGTATTTGACAGATGTCCACAATGGAAGCCGCATACAAAATTCAAGGTCACTGTACCTCTTTCGCTTCACACAAACAGTCTGGTACAAATTCAATTTTCTCATCAGAATACTACTTCCACCCAACCTCGAACCAACAACCAAAAAAAAAAAAACAGGACAAAATAAAAAATGGCATATCTTGTCGGGAAAATGGTAAACTATATAAATTTTCATCTAGGAAAATGTAATATTGGGAGTGGAATTTTTCCGATTTAACGTCGTCGTTTAAGTTCGTCGACATTTAACCATCCTCGTCGTGTACACAGCAGACACAACAGGGTGTACCACAAGGAAATTGGTATATGGAATACGACCTTGATGGATCATCATTTAAAAAAATCTAATATTAATTTAAGTTGAATAGAAATACAAACTTAATAAAATAAAAAATTAAAAAAAAAACTAACAAAAATCGCTCGTGTGACCTTCTTAGAGTTTATTACTTTTATACAAGAGATGAAATCATCTAAAATTTCGCGGAAATGTGCTAACTACTAGCCGGCTTTTCGCGCCAAATGGATATTTTATTTTGGTGCGCAAGCTCCATAATTTATACGTACACAGATAAATAAATTCGACCGCGCCTTATGACGTCATAGCGAAAAATGTCGCAATTAATTAATAAATTTGCAGCGATGAGCTGCTGAATACCAACATTTGTAATGGAATATACACATAGTGCGTATATGGGTGGCAAATAATTTATCCAGAAAATCAAAAAAAAAAAAAAAATACATAAATGAAAAATAATAAACAGAGGGTTGTGTTGTCGGGCTAGAATGCGCAGAATCCTTTATTTAGTGCTCCTACTATGTACTAGTATTGATTTTTATTTTTTTATTTTTTTACTAAGGGTATACGGAATACGCACAACATGTATAGATATGCATAGGGTTCAAGGTCTTTTAGATACATAGTGGAAAAAGGCGCGTAAATTCATTTATTAAAAAAAAATAAAAAATTAAAACTTACCCGAATCTGAAGGTGTTTGAACGCCTAATGGTGCTGGATCAACCCGATTTTTACATCGCGTATAACAATGATCACCAACATGCGTCGCCTGATATTCTAATTTAATCTGTTGATTTGCGGCCGGTGGATTTGTCGTTAGGTTATCATTTTGATTGCATACACTATTATTATTATTATTATTGTTGTTGTTACTACTATTATTATTATTATTCATACTATAATTTGATTCTGAATCACTATCACCATTTATATCATCACCATCCTCTTCATCATGATTACTATTTAAATCATCATCATCATCGTCCTCATCATCCTCATCATCATCAACATTATCCTCCTCTTCTCCATCTTCATCATCATAGTTTGGTATTTCTTTTAGTTCGTGTAATGTTTTTAAAATATCTGATAATGATTCAGTTTTACATGTTGTTAAAAATGGTTTTGGCACCACTTCACTTGATGTATCCTCTAAATGTTCTTTAAGTAGGCCAATAATTCGGGCAGATGATATCTCTTCGGGATTTACGAGTGACATATTATTTGAGCCCATTGTGCATGCAGCCAAATCAATATTATGTTTAAATGTTGGTGGATCATCGTCCAGACTGATTGGAGTATCGGGCCGAACAATATTACTTGCATTATAGGTTTCGCGCTCTTTTAAGAAATCAGTTGTTGAAATATTTGGTAATTTTGGTGCTTTACTATTTACATTACTATTATTACTACAACTATTATTATTTATATTATTACTATTATTGTTATTCCTTAATAATGAATCACCTGGCTGTATATGTTGTATATGTTGACTTGTAATTTTACTGTTATTATTATTATTTATAATTATATTATTAACTTTATTGTTATTATTATTAACTTTACTACAACTATTATTACTACCATTATTATTATTTAGTTTTAAATTATTTTTTGATTTTTCCGGATGTTCTCCACATCGCCCTGACCACATACAATCATGATTCCTGATTTGATATTTATTTAAATCATTTGTCAAATATGAACATATATATGGATTTGCTGCGTCTATGGCGAGTGTTCCGCCAGCAGCGAAAAAATCGGGCGGTATCGTATTAAATTCGGCCTCTGGGTAGTCTGTAAATTCGACCCCATCATACATCGAATCGTAGTAATCGTAGGATGATAGTTCGTATGAATTATCGAAGCATTCTTCTTTCACCATGGCCATCATGGTGCACCTATTTGTTTTAACCGGCATTTGAAAAACCCACTTTGGGTGTTTTAATGTTTCTTTTTGTTAACAAAAATTATAAAAACGAAAAACTATTATCACAATTATTTAACTAAGTATTAATTTAATTTTTTTTTTTTTATTTTTTATAGTTCTTATCACAATTTATATTTTATTAATATACTTTGAAGGATGTCGAAAACAGGAAGAGATCCAAAATAAAATTCTGTAAAGAAAAGAAGAGAAACACTCTAAATTTTGACTAAATTTATGATATTTCTAATAATCTAAATTATGTATGTTATAACTGTGTTTACACTTATGTCTATTTTTATAAATTCGCCGTCATGGCCTTGGCGCGATAATTGAATTATCTCCTCATTCATAAAATGAAAATTTAAATTGAATCGAAATACAAAATAATCAAAAAAAAAAAAATAAAAAAACAAATCCCGTTAACAAAGGCACGTATGTAGGCTATGTAGCTATTCAGTTTAATATGATAGATTAAATTGATTATATATCCCGTTATCCTATTTATTTTAAAATACCCAAAATAACCGGTATAGTATCATGACACTATTAAGATAGTTATATTTTAATAATCAAAAGTATAACTGCGCAAAAATAATTCCCGCTATAAATCATATTTGTATGTATTACAGTAGGTGGGAAAAACTCTCGCATTTGTTTTTCGTTTTTCCCGTCACAAAATACAACATATTGCTACGTTTTTTTGTGCTTTTCTACCATCGACGAACGGCACTCAATCAAAAAAGCAAATATCGCAATTCATTAAAAAAAAAAAAGCACAAAAGTATAAACGAATACATGCGCAAATCCTTATAAATTTTGCTCAAGATATTTTATCGTAAAAAAACCTGTTTTAATTATTATTAGTACATTTGCTTACCTTTTTTAATTTTTTGACAAAATTAATATTTTTTGTTTTTAAATAATCCAAGAGCTGTCTGTTAGTACTTTATAAAGTCACACACACACAAAACTTATGTATTTTATATATATATAAAAAAAAGTTCTAAATTCTCATAAAGTCACTTTATACGTGTAAGACAAGACGAATTAGAGTTTTTTATAATCATCAACACTTTACAACAACTACTATAGATTATTAAATTCGGCATTTGTGCCAAATTAGATATAAACTCACAAAGTTTATGTTTGCTAAATAAAAATTTTACACTCAAAAAAAAATCACTCAAATTCACTAGATTAGAAGTAATAATATTATATGTAACATAATATTTCATGTATAATTCACTTAATAAATTTTTTTCCACATTAAACAATTTTTTTGTAATATAAAATTCACACAACGAGAGCGACTTTTAATTAAAAATTTTAATTTTATTATTTTAATTAAAAAAAATTTTTTTATTTATAATCTTAAAATCCACGTTCGATCACGTTGCGGGCTAAAAAACGACTGCCGCTTCGTGACAGACGCGAATCACATTAAACCTCAAAAAAAAATAAAATAAAATAAAAAACAAAAAATCCTTTCCCAAAACAAACTAAATACAATTAAATTACATATGCCAAAATGGGATAACATGAGTGAGATGAGTATATAGTTTATATAAATTTTATTACAAATTCACCCCACTCCGCATTTACACAAACAAATTTTTAATATCGCGAACACGGTCTCAACATGAACATCGCAAACGCGTCGGCTGTTTATATATATGAAATTTAAATAAGTGTGTACTTATATATATGTATAGGTACGTATCGTTACGAGCGAATTGAGCACGAATGAAACATAAAACCCGGCGTTTAGTATAAAATTACAGTAAATTACGTTAATTTATCGTTATTTTATATAAAACAAAATCAATTCAACGTTAATTAGATGAATCTCGTACAAAAGTAACGAATAATTTGTTTATTCTCGTTTAATTTTTTGTAATGGTAAAATGAGCGCTACTTTTTAATGCGGAGTAATTTATAAAATATGTCTATGTATGCGCGTGTGTCAGTATTTATATATAGAAAAAGTAAAGTTTCCCCTTTTTAACGAAACTATACCGGCATGAAATGTTGTTATACATATATATATATATGAGTGTGTGTGTGTATAGAAAAACAAAAAGCATAAACAAAATAAAAATAAAACAAATAAAAACGAAAATAAACAAAATCGACTAGACTAGGTAGTAGTACAATTACCTAATCGTTATCGTAGATCAAAATGTGAAAATGAGATATGTAGTTTTGGTTTTGAATGGTTTTATGCTGCTGCTGATTTGGGTTTTCTGCAGTTTGAATTTTTGATACGACTTTTGTTGTATTTTTCCAGCGATTGATGAATTCCATTCAACATTTTTGACCCAATTTATTTTAGCGTTTGTTTTTTTGTAATATTGATTTAGTTGCACCCGTTTTCAGCAGAAGTTCCGCATTGCATTTGATCTGATATTTGTTTGTTTAATATGTACTTAAATACAGCTGTGAACTGTATATGTGTGTCACTGAAATTTTTGGATGCGAGATGATTCATTGGAAAATTTTCGGGTTTTTCTTAGGAAGTTTTGAAAATATTTGAATGAAATGATTGTCTGGTTTATGTTTAGATTTCAACAATTTTTTTTTTTGTGAAATATTTGCGAATTTGTAAAAATTGTTTCTTAATTTTGAATATATTCAGTTACAAAATTTCGATCCAAACTTAAAAAGTTCGTTACTTTTGCCTGGCTTTTCACCGTAGAAATACTCAAATAGATTTTGAGATGACCGACAACCACGAATGATGGTGACAAATTATTTTTGTCATTTGGTATTTCTTGATGATTTACAAATTTAAAGGGGTTGGTTTGTAATTTTTGCATAAATGACAGTGGTTTAGCTTGAATGGCGTACGATATTTATATCGATTGTTGGTTTAAGCGGTTGAAAAATGATTACGCTTGTGGTAAGTTTTATAGTGTTTTTTTTTTGTATGATGTTTAAGTGTTACTGTAACTTTAGCTTGATGCAAGAAAATTACAGGTATACAATTACAGAAATTTTCCCCAATTCGATATTATTTGTTCGAGTTTTATCAATTCAACGAATAATGTTGAGTTTTTATGAAAAAGTCATTACCGAAATGCTTCACCGAAAAAAAATCTGAAATTTGACCGGCCAGAGGTAAAAAATAAACATCCCTATCCGGCTACAAAACATAAATTTTGTAGTTTCATTCATTCAACTAGTACATGAACGGAGAATTCTGAGAAACTGACCAAGCAAATTTAAAAAATTTTTTTTTTTGTACATTTTGTTTATAATAGTTTTTCTGAAAATTCCGTTTCCCACAGAAGCTGCCACTTCCTATAAACTCCAAATTTTATTTTTATTTTTTAACCTTTTTTCTAACGTAAAATAACACCAAAACGAACATTAATACGTTTAGGTGAGTTGGTGTCTTGTCTAGGAAGCCATCTCAGCTCTTAGTCTACATAAGCTGAATGCTGCAACAGGTCCAAATGTTATTTATTGACCCCATTTGAGAATGACTTGTGCTTGGCGGTATCTAGTGATAGAGTCGTTAATGTGATTGAGACAATGACGTAGTCAAAGTTCATGTTGTAGGTAGTGCTAAATCGTCACTCGTCGCCCAGTCAAAATTCCTCTTTAGAATATGAATTGGATATAAAATTAAGAAATGTCAAATCTGAATTCATGAAAATTAGGCTCTAATTCGGACAGATATTGATACCGGGGCAGATGTTTCAGTAATACCAAGCCAGTTTTGTCAAAATTAATAATATCGCACTGATTTTTCGAAAGTTTCTCAGCGTAAAAATGACCCTTGTCCGGTAAAACATAGTGATTCACACCGTTTGGAAGCTGCAGGACGGTTAGTTTGTTGTAAAAATGGCCGTTCAGCATACGAAAAATTTCGTATTACTAAGACTGAGTTCAAATTAATGGTATCACGAAGTATTTCTAGGCCCAGTAGTAGCTTTTTTCTTCATTAGACCTTATCCAAACTTACCCCTAAATTCCCATTGAACCAGAAAGAACTTTTAGTGCAAGCGCCTTCTAGATGCTTCATATAGTTCTTTCTTCTCAAAATACATTACTTATGAGTACAGAGAACTTCTGGCGGTTTTCTCAGGTTTACTTTATTCATTGATCATAATTCCTTGATGTACGCTTTTAATCAGCAGATGCACAGACCAATGATGAACAGTTTCGAGAAAGTTTAGGTAGTAATTCGGTTATTTTGTGATATTTCAACAGCTGTGCATAGACAGGTCATTCAACAAAGCCTAGAGCTATTCTTGTTCCGGATATTACTGCTGGTAATGTTGTTTATTCTTCTTGGATTTCTCATTTTGGTGTTCTATCAAGTCTGCTATTGTGTTATGCACCACCATTTTACCATCTATTATGCTGGACCTACAGGTTTCGTTTATAAGAGAAAGGTAGTCAACGTCGGCTGAGCTAGCCTTTAGAAATACATTACGAGTAGGTACATGGACAATTTTTGACGTCTAAAATGACAAAATTCCTGATTTCGATTGGGCGAATATATTAGAAAACATTTCGACGAAGATAGGCCGGCTCAGCATCTAGATTAACATTGACAGTAAAGATCTGACTTCTTGTATTCGCAATTTTTATGGGTACAAAATAATAAATCGATCTTTTCTTTTGATTCATTTAAAATGAGGATTTAACTGGCTTTAATTGAAAACCGGTCATTTGTTCTGCCAGTCAGCTGTCCAACCGATGACCGGTTTACTGTTGTGAAAAGCGGCAGGCACCGATTTCAGAGAATGATAGTTTATGAATAAAAACGTTGTTCTAACTGGCTGATATTACAGAAGTTTCTGTTTAATACAAGAATCAACTTGATCGACAATTTGTGACTACAATTTATAACCAAGAAAAAAAAAAAATATTCTTCACATTTGTGTGTGACAATAAAGGTAGTAATTTTTGTCAGAATTTGATGGACCAGTAGATGCTGATTACTATTACTTAACACACTTGTAAAAAAGTTAATGCATTTACTTAAGTGTGGTTTCGTTAAATCAATATTCGAAACAAAACCAAAATCCACTATAAATTTACGAACAAGTATTTAACACGTCTTGCGTCGATTACATCCACAAGCAAACTAAATATTTCTAGGTAGATGAGACGATAACAGAACATCCTCTGAAAGTAAATTAAACCAAAATAAAAGGTTACGTGGATGGAAAAGTTTTGCTTGTCGATGTGTCACTATTTATCATTCACGTGATTTTCAAGAGGTTGGTTTTTTACTCAAGGAATTTTTTTCCGCTTCCAAACCAATCAAATCACTCAACCAAAAAACGCAACTTTATTGGTGTTGGTGTAGGAGTTCGGAAATAAATATTTAGAGTTAAAAGCCGAATATTCGTTCTATTCTCTTTTGATTGTTCATAGCACAAACAGAATGAATTTCGCAATACTCTAAATAAATAAAAGAACAAAGGAAAGAAGGAATAGAACACACAAACATTTTATGTCATTTTTGGAATATTCCACTGAATACTCGGAATGAATAAAATGAGATACGTTGGTTTTGTTGTATATTACAGATTATGTTAGAAATTATTTTTCGAGATTATTGTAGATTGTTCGAAATCTTTTTACTTTCTTTTACTCTAATAAAATAAAGTATAGTTAGTAATCATGAAAATTTTGGACCTTGAGATTTTTAGAGATTTATCTGTTTTGAGGTCCCCTGAGTCCGAAAAAGTGGGTTTCGAAATGGTATTTGTCTGTTAGTCTGTCAGTCTGTCAGTCTGTCAGTCTGTCAGTCTGTCAGTCTGTCAGTCTGTCAGTCTGTCAGTCTGTCAGTCTGTCAGTCTGTCAGTCTGTCAGTCTGTCAGTCTGTCAGTCTGTCAGTCTGTCAGTCTGTTAGTCTGTCAGTCTGTCAGTCTGTCAGTCTGTCAGTCTGTCAGTCTGTCAGTCTGTCAGTCTGTCAGTCTGTCAGTCAGTCTGTGTCCTCTCTACAGCCCAGACGGTTTAACCAATCGCACTGAAACTTCAGATTTAAGCTTTTTTGATAAATTGGGAGGGCCCAGTGAATTTTACTCCAAATCGGCTAACCGGAAGTGGCCACTCCCTTGGTCCAGAAAATTTATTTTGCAAATATCTTAAAAAGTATAAGGTTTACAAAAAACTGCTTAATTCAAAATGTTTCCAAAAATTAAAAACAAATAAAAATAAAAAAAATAAAAATTCTCAAAATTCTCTGTTCGTAAAAGAAAGTCGTGTGTTGGCCATACCTCCATTTTTTTTTGTTTTGAGTGGCATTGAATTCAAAGCATTACTAATTTTGGTTTTTATTGATATATGACCATTTAAGTCAAAATCCGGGAACGGCAGGAATGAAAAACTGCTCATAACTGATTGTAAATTTGTTCGATATTGTGCATTCGATATTGTTCCGAGTTTTATTTCGAATTTTTTCTCGTTTTTCGTAATTAGTTCAGCAAGGTATAACGAAATTTAGCGAAGTTCATCGAAATTTTTCGTTAAGTTGCATATTGTTAGAAATTTGAGATTATTGGACGAAGCTCTGTCCCGGGTTTGGCATTGAATGATTGCTTAATGACAGGACCAACTATTCAACCCGATTTATTATCACTAATTCATCATTAGTAATTGCCATCACAGCGGATATAACTAAAATGTACTGTCAAATCAATATTCATTTGGCTGATTGTAAATTCCAACAAGGTGGTAAAGAATATGTTCCATTGGCATATGTTCCATCAGAATTAAATCCTGCGGACATAATTTCGCATGGATTGATGCCTTCGGAACTAATACATAACCATTTATGGTAAGGCGGGCCTCAGACTAACGGTGATTATGATGATCCTGAGCAATCAAAAAGTAGCAGTCTTGTGGAAATACACTTGTCCCTCGATTAACACGGTAATTACGTTCTGCCAAGTTACCGTGTAACTCAAAACCGTGTTAATCGCGACTAAACACCTGTCCCTCGATTAACACGGTACGTAAACTAAACTTCTATGCGTGTTAATCACGACTTTGTCTCAATTCGTTGACCGTGTTAAATCAAATCCGTGTTAATCAAGTACCGCGTTAATCGAGGGACAGGTGTACTCACATATTATTAGTGCTTTTTTGTCAACTACAACAAATTAGTCCGTATAGCTGCTCTTTGTATACGATTTGTCAACAATACTAAACTATCTACATATAAACAGCCGTACAAGCAAACTGCAATCTCTACAAAAAAAAAGGCAATGATCCACAAGATCAGCATTTTTCGCATGAAATTCGCGTAGTTCATAAACAAATCCGTCTCTGTAAATTAAATCCGTTTTTGGATAGATGTCATATTCTTCAGTCTGTTATACAATAAAAAACATTCCATTATAAAATGGGATTATTGCCATTTATTGATCCATTTGTGGTGTTATCAGTCCAAAGGGGACATGTCAGAAACTTTAATTGTGGAACTAAATCCCTATATTACACATCACGCGAAAGGTTTTGGGTTGGGAATGACTGTATTACATGCTTCAGGACCAGAACTAGATTAGTAGAGCAGATAATTACCCACAGAGCGCGTGTGCCTTCTCGGGCATTTGAAAATATCGGAATCGATTTCTGGGGTGCCTTCACGGTTATGTATAAAGTTCGTTCTAAATACTCTAACACAAAAATATAGTTCTAAGTACGTTCAAGAGCATTAACCTTGGTTAGTATTCCTTCACCTTCTTGAAGGCTCAAATTATCCTGTTAAATTAATGCGCCTGAATGTATGTATCCATTAACCTACTAGAAATAAAAAGTTAACAAACTTAGAAAAAACTTCCTAGTTCTATATAAATGTGTGAAGTTTTTTCTAAAATTGTTCTAAATTTATATGACGTCATTCAGAACATTTTAGACTAATAAATATGACTGATGCCAATACGTTTTTTGCCTTTTTGGAAAAAGGCGAAAGTAAAGCGAGCATTTTGCTTGATGTCCAGTGGTAAAAAGAAAGGAATCAATTTCTATTAGATTTAGGTACTTCATAAACTTGTTTAATGTTTGCGCGGACAGAATTTTTTTTTATCATAATAAAAGACAAATTAATTGGTCCAAAAAGCAATTTATAACATTTTCATAATCGGTCAAAAAACGTTGACATTTTTCAAAAATTAAAACTAAAATCTTTACATTTGTAAATCCTGTCCGTGCGGAGGTTAATTCTCTCCCATGTAATGGGTAAATATTTCTAATGTAAATATTTTACTTCAGTAGTAAACTCCAGCCGAAATGAAATGGCCCAAGAAATTGTTCAAACACATCGACAAATGTTTGTTCCAATGAGTGCTGGTGGAGGAGAAAATTGTCTCGATCGGCTGTGCATGGAAAACCAAAATTGGCAAATCCATAATTTACTGTTAGTACGAGAGTTGCGTCCGAAAATACTTCTTACCACTTCTTGTGACCGAAAAAATCTTCAGGGCAAGGAATAAAAGGTTCTATAATTTAAACTATTTATAAGATCTACAAAATATTTGAAACATCACAACAGCTTGTTCCATATGATGCTGGAGGCTGAGAACTGAATTGGTTAAATATATAAAAATAAATTTAGCGAATACAATTTTTGATTTATTGACCAAAGATCACTGGCAGTATTCCGCACTGTTCGTTGAATATTGAGCCGTGGTTTAATTAAGAAATCCGACCCCAGTTAATATGGCCGAAGGAATTTTTCAGAATCGGAATTAATCAATTTTATATTAGAAACTACTTAAAGATTCGACTTCATACAAAGTTTTTCTTTGGCTAATCAAATTTTTTGATTTCAGGTATATATTTATGTACTAAAGTATCACTAGTAGGGTCCCGCAGTATTTATTGAATTCTATCCATGTTTAATTTAAGGAACTCCATAGTCGCAGCACAACCTAATGATGAATGAAGGTAATAAATTTGAAAATGTTAGTCCTGTATTGGTCGTCACTGTTTCGGGTCATGGTCATTTCAAAGTTCAGTTGTCCGGCTTTCGATATGGTCAGCACCCAATTGCTTAACTCGAAATCTATTGGTTCAAACTCCTTAAGTTTATTAAGGCGTTAGGATGCATTTGTGAATTATAATGGAACCCCTTTCAAACTTCGGTAAACTAATGCTGTTCCCTAGCATGTGCTCTTCTCAAACTTTTATTGGGAAGCACTGTTTCAAATTCACGATTTAACGCCCATTTTCGATTTTAAACGTTATTAATTCCACTCAAACTTTTAGTATACTATTTATCACGAATCACTCAAAACATAACCGAACATCAAAATCACACAATTTTACTCATTTTGCAAGTGAATAATCTCTGTTGTGCGAATGAGCGCTCCATGAGCAATAATGTTGTGTTGACTAGTGTGAATAGGAACATTAAACACACGCTTAAAAAGCCAAACCTTTTGTTTTTTTATATTTTCCGTTTCATGTTTTTAAAGGGCCAGCCATCTAAAACAAAATTTCTCGATTGCCCAGGCTTAGTAAAACTGGAGCATTTCAAAGGAAAAGGAAATTGAATGACAAATGAACGGCGTAAAACGAAGCACCTGATTCGATTACATTTGAATAAACTCATTGCAGTCAGTCTAGACGTGTATTTACTACATCATGTAGTTATTTCCTCGTTTTATACGAAGAAGAAGAAACGGGAAAATCGCATGATGTACTGCATACAGCACGAAAACCTAACACCCATCTGGATAATATCAAAAATTGCAACTGCAACAATATTTGCAGTAATCCCAATTTATTTTTATTTTCTTGCACATCTGCAATTATTTTATTTCTCATTTGTTTTGTTTATAAAAATATAAAATGACAACCTTGACTTGATGCCGCACCACCACCATAAACCTAACCAATATAATATAAAATGCTACTACCATCATAAAAATGGAACAAGCAGTATAGAGATAATACCGTAAATCAAGAATTAACAATCGAACACCTTGACACCAAACTCAACACCCGTAATAAACACCCATCCCAATCACGGGGATTAAAGAAAAACAATCAATATGCTCCTATATTCATATTGTGTGTAGTATTTATTGTACATAGTAGTGTAATGTATAAAGTGTATTTAGAAAAATAACGGCAACGGTGATAATTATACATTTAGTTTATTAATTTTAATTAAAAATGATCGTTAATTTTGTATTTTGTTTTCGTTAATGTTTGTAAACAAACCTTCGACTGTCCTCCATATATACTTATACACAATGTACATATACGAGAGAGCAGATAAAGATTCTAGATATTGTTTGAAATTATTATTGAATGTTCATATGTACATACATGGATGTACTCGTATGTATATATGTATGGATATGTTTTATGCAGGTAAGCAAACACCTGACAAAATTTTTTTTATCTCTTTTTATAGTTTAATTTTTATCTTATATACAACTACTTTACTAACTATTTTGTGTATCTTCTTGTTATATACAGTAATGTGTGTCTGCTGCCTGGTAAGTAAACAAAAAGCAATCCAGCAAAATAATAGATTATAGTTAGATGTACATACATATCAGTACATACATTGATAAAACCACCTACAATTTTTGTTTTTATATACTCAATTGTATGTACATACGTTTAGTAAGCTGGCTTGTTTGAAAACAAAAACTAAAAATAATAAACAAAATTGCATAAACAACAAAAATTGAGTAAATTTGGAACATGTGTGTGGTTTTGATTGTGTGTCGTTTGTTTTTGTTTTGTTTGTAAATATATGCGCTGTAATTACATGGTGTAAAATTACGTATGGTTACTTTAATTAGTAAAAATTTGTAATACAAGCAAAATTTTTAGATTGTGTTTGTTTTTTGTGTGGCGATGATAGCGAAATTATACAGACTTCCATGGCTGGTATCCAATTCGATATTTTTCTCTTGACAAAAAATAATTGACAAACGGCTTGTGATATTTTTTGTACAACTGCTACTAACCAGTGCTGTCGTTTTACTTCGATCGGAGTATTTGTACTACTTTTTGGTCACGAGTACTACTGTACTACTCAATCACCCAAAATACTCCGATTTCATTTTTTCCTTATTTCAATATTTTTATACACGTACAAACCAGGGATGAAATTTACATAAATCCCAAAGTACTAAAATGTTGAGCAACAGAGCACAGAGGACTAAATTACGCTTTAAAGTACTTTTTAATTTTTTTGATGTGTTAACATATTTCTGCGATAGGTGTAACTAAAAGTGACAAAAGGGTATTTAAGCTTTTTTTTTTTTCTTATGAGTGTTCAGTTAAAACGTTAAATTCTGATTTTGTGAAGAATTAGAAACAGGTATTCTGTTGCTAAATTAACCAGGTCTTAGAAGTCGGCACAGATAATTTGTTTAGAATTGCGGGCTTACCACATCATGCACGAATTACGAATGCGAGACTTATGAATTTAAAATTTTTGCCTATTTATAATATTAATGTAATGTTTTCAATCAAATTAAATTTAATTAATTCCGAAAATTACTTCAAAATTAGAGAAAATCGGAATTCGCTCGTAGTATGGCATTTTACATTTGAATTACATTTTTCTCTGACTCTTTTTCTCTAATTTGTTGCTGTTAATCAATCTCTCGGCATTATTCCGTTCAATGTAGATGATCTATTGAAAAAGTTCAGCGTTGTTATACGTCAATCATCCCGGGCCATTCTAATAATGATACACCTGTCACTGTTGAAATTACGAGTGCTCCAATTCAACCGCCGCAAGCGGAGTTTATTATTGGCTCTTGCGACGATACCGATGATACTATATCAAAGCTGTTCCGAATAGGAAGTTCATTTATGCCTCAAAATTCGGTAACATACCACTGAACCGGCTATTTTACGAAAATTTCTAGGTATGATAAGCTGGTAATCTCTGACGATGAGATTGAGTGTTGGGTGCTTGTATTAGTTGGCCATGACGTTAGTCGGCTCAATTTCATTTCGTTCAAAATCGCCGTTGATTTAGTCCATTTAAGCAAACTCTTTCAACTACACATATGGCTTGCCGGAGCAATGGTCCGAGAGTTTGTACCTCGTCCAAAAAACTTCAGACTGACGCTTGTGGAATAATACCGTGATCTACCAATGATAATAGTAAAGATTTCTATCAACCTAAACTCCATAATATTATGCCCACCATTTCATCAAATAATTCCAGCAACAATAATCTACACGTATATTACCAAAATAATAGCGGGATACCAATTTACTCATCTATTTTGTCTAATAACTAGGACATCGTTATTTTTACGGAGACCTGGTTGATTTCAAATCGGTGGAATATTTTCCTTTATGCTACACCATTTTTCGTAGTGATCGCGATTCAAATATTAGAGAGATCACTGATAGTGGTGTAATCGTCGTCGTCAATTATGACTATGGTGAGTCAATTTGGGAGTCTATATACCGTTTGGTAGTACTTCAGACTTTTACCAAGGATTTTTTGAATTTATTTCCAATAATGTTCAACCACTATTTAATAAAACTGATCAGGTGTTGATTGTGGGCGACTTTAATCTGCCAAAAATCTCTTGGTGCTGGATCGATGACCAGTTTATGGGATCATCCGTTGATATCACTTCTAGCTGTGTTAGAAAGTTTTGCGATTTTGGAACGCGTCAATTCAATACTATTTTTAACGAGTTTGAACGTATTTTCGACTTAGTTTTTCCATCTTGCGAATTCATCGACATATGGTAGAATCTTGTCCGGAAGTAGCGGAACATCACACGCCACTTTTAATTAAATTTTAATTTTTAGATTATGATTTTTGTAATTTTATTGAGAGTGATTTTAAATTTGATTTTAGGAATGCTGATCTGGTGTCGCTAAACAACTTTTTTGATAATGTTGATTGGACAACTTTACTTCACTTATTAGCCATTTCGGTTGCTGTTTCAAAGTTTTATAGTATTTTATGATGAATGGTTTTGAATTATTCGTTCCGAAGGTTTTTGTGGGTTCGATGTATACAGAATCATGGTTCAATCACCGCTTAAAAAACTTCACAAATCGTAAGTCTAGACGAAAAATCAAGATATCGTGATTTATGCAAAGTATTTAAGTACCTAACCGATTTTCTTTACAAAATGTATGTTTTCCAGATCCAAAGTGAAATTTTGATTAATCCTAAACGGTTTTTTGCATTTATAAATCAAAAAAGAAATTCACGTGGCTATCCGAGGATTATGTCATGCAATAATGTTTCATTCTCAGGTCCTCATGAAATATGTGACGCGTTTGCCAAATTTTTTCAGGCCTCTTTTGATAACTCTGATATATCTTACTTTTCAGGTATCATTGATGGTCGCTAAGTGTGCGCTTTCTTTGTCTGTACCATTACTTTATTTGTTTAATAAGAGTCTTTCAAGGGGAGTGTTTCCTGATATTTGAGAAAAACATTTATAGTTTCTATATTTAAATCTTTTAGAAGTAGTGATCTCATAATTGAGATTCATATTATTAAACGTATAAGTGCGCGTCAACTCGGCTTCGTTCGGGGTAAATCAACAATTACTAATTTGATGGTTTTTTGGGGCAATGTTTTCGAGACTGTTGGAAACCGTGCCCAGGTTGATGTTGTCTACACAGATTTTTCGAAAGCTTTGATTGAGTTCGGATCCGATTTTTTTTCCAATAGAAAGGATCGCATCTTATCTGACATCAAGACATCAATGTGTGAGTATTTCGCAGGTCCGTTTCTTCGAATTTGTTATACCTTCTGGTGTTTTTCAAGGCAGCCCATGCCAGATATGGGACCTTTACTGTTCACTGTATTTATTGACGATATTGTTCAGTGCTTCAGGTTTTGTAAGTGTCCATCGTATGCTGACGACTTAAAAATATATGCTACAATTAATTCTTTAATTGACACTGCGCAATTGCAAGGCGAACTTGTTGTCTTTTATGATTGGTCCGCTTAGATTAAGTTGCCCTTGAACACGTGCAAATGCAAAGTAATACCTTTTGGGCGGTCACGCTTATCTAGCATGTAGGCCCCTTATTTTTTAATAGATGCGCGAATTAGCAGAGTTTCTGATATTCGTGATCTTGGCGTTATTTTTTCGTGCAACCTTACATTTAATAATCATGTGGACTACATTACAAGCAGAGGGTATTCCTTATTTGGTTTCATTAGGCGTAATGGAAGGGAACTTTATGACCCTCTAATGATTTGGGATTCGTTCTATCCGTTCTAAGGTGCTGTCTAAGGTTTACAGAAAAAATTGAATATAAATATTTTTTGAAAGGACTGAAATGTTGAACAAAAGTATCGAAGTACTTTTTATTTTCAAAAGAACCGAACAAAGTACTAAAGGATCAACTTTATCATCCCTGGTACAAACTCAGTTAAGTTTGTTATATACGCATAAACGCAGTCAATTTTTTAGCTATATTATCATTTTGTTCCTGCATTACCGATTTGCTTTTTTTTGTTTTTAGTCTTTTGTTTTTTTGACGTGCGTAAAGCCGTAAAGAAGAGAAGTTGTCTGAAGGTATTTAATAAATAATTTATGTGATAGAACTAAGTGTTATTGAAATAAAATGTGATATTTTTTTACCAGATATTATTTTGTGGGTATTTTAGTCATATATAGCTATAATATTATAATGATATTAAATCTAGTAACTATTTTATTCAAGCAGCAAGTCTTCTGTTTAAATTATAATTGGAATAATATTATATATTTCTTATAAAACTGAATGTTATTGAAACAAACTACTGTATTTTATTAATAAAATAAATGTACAGATGACCCTTGAATTATGCGGGTTTAATTTGTGCGATTGTGGTTTTATGCGATTCAAAATTTGTGTCATAATTTTTAAATTATGCGGGAAATATCGGTTTAGTGCGATTCTGGTTAGTGCAATTCCGATTCCTTTTATTATATATGTAGTTACGATAAAGAGAATAGAAAATCGTTTTATTTTACATAACATAAAAACGCCACACACACACACATATGTATGTACAGTAATAATTAGCTCTCTTCAACCATTTTTTATGATACTGTAAAGCTCAGTACATACCTGCGGGAGTGAGTCGAGAAAATCATCACACTTCACACTCTCTACCAATCAAATTACGCCATTTTGATATAAGCTCCTCCTCTTTCACCACACGCGAGTTGAACATTTTTTAACTCGCACTCCCGCACTCCCGCAGGTATGCACTGAGCTTGAATATGAATGTAGGAGATTGGTTCATTCCTTTTCTCTTACACATTCATACATACCTACAACAAATAAATTTATAACAACAGTGTGTAAGAACAGTCTTATGTACCACTGGCCTCTCAATTTTGTTTTCTTTTGAATTTAACAGTAAGTAAAAATGCAAATATTTTAGTGTTAGGCTGTTTTCGAAACCGATACTTATTTCATACTTATTTACTTATTCGACGCCATCTTAAATAAGTAAGTAAAATCATTCGAATTCATTTCACTTACTTATTTTGACAGCAACGTTTATAACACTAACGCTTGATAAAACAATGAGAGTATTGAATTTTGATGACCTGATCTGAAAGAATTCATTTTTTACTTCAGTGTTTTTCAAAAGCAAATTTTAAATTTTTCGGTATAGCGCTAGCGCTACCTTAGAAAAATATTCATAGGCAAAATGACAAGCAATTTAGATTTTTTTGTAAGAAAGGGATAAAAAATAAGTCACCTCGCTAGGATATTTATTTGAATAAGTGTTTATGATATGGATAACACATAAAAATCAAATCAACATGCCAACCGACTTCGTCCAGTCAGCTAACAGAATTTACTGGAAGGAGAAGTTGGCTTGAAAATTTTAAAAAGAGATTTTTGTTACAAAATCTTAAATTAACCGGAGAAACAGCACAAATGCTGATGCAGAAGCTGCCAGATTGTATCCACCAAAACTTCAGAAAATCATTGACGAGGGTGGATATGTTGCCGATCAAATATTCAATGCCGACGAGACCGGCTTATTTTGAAAAAAAAAATGCCGGATCGGACATACATTTCCAAGCACGAAAAAAAAGCACAAGGATTTAAAGTTGCGAAAGATCGCATTTCACTATTATTATGCAGTAATCCATCTGGGGATTTAGTAACAAAACCAATGCTCATTAAACCCTCGAGCTTCCAAGAATGTCGATAAAAGTAACTTACCGGTATATTGGAGAGCAAGCCGAAAAGCGTGGCGTTTGTCAAAATATTCAACATAAAATGACATTAAATTGAGCATAAAATACAATGGCACAACGTCATGCCAAAATTATTGAATATTCTGAAACTTTTTCTCTCTTGACAAAATTTCAATGCGCCTGCTCAAATCCATTTTTGTGTACATATTTTGCAAAATGTACTAAATAATATCACGAGAAAAATATGGACTAGATTTTTTTTTTTTTTTAAATAATTTTTTGTCACGACATAACTTGGTTATGTGGCCAAAATCGTGTCCCGTCTAACACCTTGTAACTCTAACAAAATAACAAAATCAATTACTGTACGTCTGAAGACCATCCAATGTACATCCTGCTATCACTTTACTAACTTTTGATGAGGTTGTTTCTTGTCTTTGAAACTTCTTTTTGAAGTGACTTTTTTTTCAATTTTGAAGCTTCTTTCGAGTAGTAATATTTAGTTAAAGGCTCTTGTTGAAATTCTATTTAATTATACTCTCCCAGAAGCCGTCCAGGAAAATTAAAACAACGTGTTTCACGGTTGAAGTACAGAAGAGAAGAGAACAGTTTTTTATTATAAAACTAAACATTTGACATTTTAATAATTTTTCCCAATAGACAGAATAATGTATTTGTTGCGGCTGATGACCAATAAACCATTTATGCTTTCAGCTCCACCTTAACACACCCTCTTAACAGATACCTTATTCCATCCTAAGAGATGTTTGTACACAGCGACTACATTTTAACATTTTAATCTTTTATGTAAAAGCAACCTTAAATTCAAGCTTATTATTTTTTAGTTACATTCCAGTTTTCATATTCATCAAAGAAACATATAATAAAAATTATTTGTAATAATTATTTAAAAAATGTATGTTAACTGATTTCTACTTCAAAATATTATTTTTAAATTTCTCAAATGTAATTTTACCTAACGGCTTGGTAAACAAGTCTGCTATATTTTCTGCTGATTGAACATATTTTAGTTCAACTTCTCCATTTTCCACATTTTCTAAAATATGATTATATTTTACATCAACATGTTTCAGCCTTTTGTTGTTTTCATTTTTTTCAGTAATTTTAATAACAGATTGATTATCTTCATGTATGACTATTGGTTTGTTCTAATTTAATCCAAAGTCTACTATCTTCATCCATAATATCTCAACGATTATATTGCTTAGAGCTATATATTCCGATTCGGTTGATGATAACGCTGTCACTGTTTGTTTCCTTGAAAACCATGAAACGACACCACCATACAACATAATGATGTACCCTGACGTTGATTTTCGATCCTTTGGATCACTCGCATAATCTGCATCTATGAAACCTTCCAGAACATTTTGCTTTCCTCCTTCATATACAATACCTAAATTCAATGAATTTTTATATATCGTAAAACTCTTTTTAATGATTTGTATAACATTGTACTGGCACAATGTTGATATCTGCTTAAGAAATTTACTGCCACAATTATATCAGGTCGAGTTCCACCCATAGTGTAAAGTAGACTGCTTTCTATCAATATGCTTTCGGATTCCTGTCTATTTAACATTTGAAAATCAAAATTTTGATCAATTGGAGTTTCTACAGGTTTGCAATCTATCATTCCAAACTTAACAAGAATCTTTTCTAAATATTTCCTTTGATTCATTTCAGTTATACCACTTTTTAGATCTTGTCTTATGTTTATACCCAAAAAATTGCTCGCCAAAACCAAATCTTTGATTTTAAAGTTATTGTTTAACAATATTTTAAAATTTTCAATTTCCTAGTTGTTATTTCCAAAAATTAAGATGTCATCGACATAAATCAGTAAGTATAGTTGATTATTATTTTTGCACCTTTGATATAAACACAAATCATTTTTGGATCTTGTAAACTTTTCTTTGTTCATAAACTCGTCAAATTTCTCGTTCCAATATTTTGGAAACTTCTTAAGTCCATAAATCGAACGATTTAGCTTACACAACCTTTCACCATGCAAAAAAGCGCCTACCAAACTACTGGTGCATATACTTCATCATCACAATTCGTTTGTTCATTCTCTAGCTACTAGAGGAGCTTTATACGTTTTCTCACCGTTTTCATTTTCTTTGATTTTAAAAACCCATTTACTACTTATTAATTTTTTTTTCCAGGATTTTCATCTATCTCGGTCCATGTTTCGTTATGTTTTAAATTATCCAATTCGGCATCTATTGCCTTGCTCCAATTTTCTTTTTCGATGCTTTCCATAGCCTCCTAGTATGATAATGGTTTATCATTGATGCTCACAAAATTAACTTCATAATCATTCAACCAAGTTGGTCCTTTTCTTGTTCTTTTATTAATTTCTTCAATATTTTCCGTGGTTGCTTCATTTTTATTTATTTCAGGCTCTTCATTTGCTTTTTCTTGCATTAAATTTTCATCGTCCATATTTACGCCTTCTGTGTCTGTCGGAGTTTGTTGATTAATTCCTACTTTTATTTGATTTTCCTGCTCTACTTTCATGTTTTCTGGATTACTATTTTCTGGTCCTTTTGAATTTTTTAAGAATATCATATCTCTTTTTACTGAAATGATATTTTTTCCTGGTAAGTATACTCTATACCCTTTTATATTTTCTCCATAGCCTGGAAAAATTCCTATTTCAGATTTCGAGCCCCATTTTCGTCGTTTTTGATCAGGAATATGAACCGCGAATTTTGAGCCAAAACATTTTAATTTGTTTATATCGTATTTGTCTTCCTTAAAATATATTTCATATGGAGTTCTGTCTTTAATTCTACTCGGTCCTGTTCTATTTATTACATAAGTCACAGTGTTTACAGCTTCTGCCCAAAATTTTTTTTCTAAATTATTTTCTAGTAACAATGTTCTTGCTGCCTCTACAAGCGTTCGCATTTCACGCTCAACACAGCCGTTTTGAACAGGGGTATATTCGACGCTCGTTTCATGTTGGATTCCATTATCAATCGAAATTCCTTTTACCACATTGTTTGAAAATTCTGTGCCAATATCCGTTCTAATTTTTTCAATACTGTAACCTGGATTTATTTTTGTAAATTTGATAAATTCTTTTATTTTAAACTTTGTTTCTTCTTTACTTTTTAAAAAATCTATATTTCGAAAAATCATCTTTCATTACTAGGAAATATCTCAAACCACCCAATGAATTTACCTCCATAGGGCCACATAAATCCATATGTATTAATTGTCCAGGTTGTTCAGCTCTGGATCCAATTTTTTCATTTTTCATTTTATGTTGTTTCCCTTTAATGCAGGATATACAATCCAGAATTTTCCCGTTTTTACACTCAAGACCATTTCGTATTAACATGCTTTTAACTCGGTTTATATCTTGATGAGCTAATTTTTTATGCCACACTTTTTATTTGTTATTTCGAACACCATTGTATATATTTTTTGTTTCCTTACCGCGATTGCTTCAAGATTATTATTTTTGATAAACTCAAATTTTTCACTGCTCACATTTACTGTATATCCCTTGTCCACAGCTGCGCAAACCGAAAATAAATTGACTGTCAATTTTGGCACATAAAATACATTAAATATTGTTGTTTCTATCCATTTTTCGCCGCTTTTATCAAATTTTCGTCACCAATGACTATGTTTTTAGACTCCGACAACATCTCCATTTAGTAAAATAAATTTTAGTCATGACACATATGTTCTGATGCACCACTATCAACGATCCAATCCTCTGTAACAGCTTGACCACATATCAGTGACGTTAAGAATGCATTTTGTAAGTTTTCACGGTTGCCGTTATTTCCATTTTTACACTGAAAAAAATATGCGGTGTTAATTGGTTTTTTATCCCAAAAAGTATTTTATTTTTGTCCAACCGAATATAGTTTTAAAAAATTAACCACGCATCAACGGATAAATATTTTTAATTATCCGAAAAGATAAATTTTTAGAAAAACTTCTTTTGGATTTAATAAAATACACCTTTCGGTGTTTTCCTAATAAAACACACCTTTCGGTGTGTTCCTAAACATGAATGTTCCTGTTTGGTTTTTATGCGGTGTAAAAGTTTTTATCCAAATGTATTTTATGTCATTTTTATTATAATATCCGATTGGATTCAAATTTTAAATATCCGATCGGTGGGACACTATGTAACACCGATTCGGTGTTGTGGTGACCTTTTATTTTTTTGTGTGTACTTTTCAGGAACCAACAATTTTTGTTCAAATGACTTTTTTTTTTACAAATTTCGCAACTAATTGCACTTTTATTTAGTTTAACACGACACTGTTTTTTCAGGTGACCAATTTACCCACATCTAAAACATTTTCTATTTACTCCATTATTTTTGGACATTAATGCTGTAACTTTTTCTCTATTTGTTATCCTTTGTTCCTTAAGAGAGTCAATAATCTTGCTGTCAATTCAGACAAATTTTGTTTATCAGTGGAAACTGAATCCCAAGCAGAAATAAAATGTTTGTATGTAGGTATCAGGCAAAGAGGTCACTATTTTTGTTAAAACCATTTTAGCCGGTATTTCACCACCTAATTGTTTTATTTGACTTACATTTTCTTCTATTTTAGACAAAAAACTCACAATATCATCTCTTGGATGAAATGTCATCGAGAAAATTTTTTGTTGTACTAACTGAAGCGATGTCTCTAATGTTCGTTCGTAAAATGTGTATAATTTTTCCCATATTGAGTTTGATGTTTCACAGTTCATAACTTGTAACATAACCTTGTTTGATAATCGAGTAACTAAAACACTTTGCGCTTTTGCATCTTTTTTTAACCATGCTGTTGTCTCTGCGGCATTTTCTGTTTTTGATTCTGGCTTAACCACCGTACCCTCCATTATGTCATAATTTGGAATTTCCACGTGGACCAATTTGACAATGCTCCCGTCGAATTCAACAAAATGTTTTTCATTTTATTTATTTGTTCTTCGTTTTTCCAAAAAAGCTTCTTTAGAACTTATTTTTAACCTAAAAAAAATGCACTTTTGATTTACAAAAAAATAACAACACGTTTCACCTATTTTACCACAGTTTTTTAATTAATTAATATTTTCCTTTTATACGGGTCTGGGCCCATAACCTGTTGAAAGTATTTAATTATACTCTCCCAGAAGCCGTGCAGGAAAATTAAAACAACGTGTTTCACGGTTGAGGTACAGAACAGAAGAGAACAGTTTTTTATTATAAAAGTAAACATTTGACATTTTAATAATTTTTCCCAATAGACCCAATAGTTTATTGCATAACATGGCGCTTCAACAACTAAGTCACAAATAAAAATTGAGAACAGCTTTTTGTTGTTGCTTTTCCATTAAGCTCTAGTTCAAATAACTCCAGACTCAGCAACTATTCTTTTCGCGAAAATGAAAATTTGTTTAGTAAAATTGATCTAGTAGTGATATTTAATGATTTGCGATTTGCGAATTGCCATTTGATAGGTTAACGAGTGTTTAGCCCTGTGCTCCAGAGTCTTGTTTGGTCCTTATGTCAAAAATTAAATTTTTTTTTATTATTTTATTTAAATTTAACATTGTATGTAATATTCTTTTCGGATTTATTGATTTGTATTTAATACTCTCGAGAAACCAATAATATTGTGATTACAAAACTGTCATTTTATTACATAAAACGGTAACAATTTGGGGCATACTTATGCCAACAAAAATCGACAATGAAAAACAAAAAAGATAAAAACCTATTTTGAAAGTTTTTCTACTTAGAAGAGGCTTCAAATCGATTCTAACTCCTTTATTCAACTGGAGACGTTCAGTAAGGATGGTCAGATGTCATGTTTATAAAATTTTTATTCATGACTTATGGGTTCGAAATTTCGTAAATTTTGTAATGACGTATAGACAAGAGAGTTGAGCGTAGACTGATTTATTAACAATATACAAATTGGTGTTACCACCTTAACACAATACAAGTACAATATATTTATGTTAGAGGGTGTCTTGTTATAATAATATTTCAACCTACGTTACATCCCCTTTTTTAATCTGCATTAATAAAATTAGTGCCTATGTATATTCCAACATCATTATCACTTCATTTCTTTATCCGTTACCTTATCTTAAAACTATTACAATTACATAGTGCTTAATTCTAATATGATTAGCAATTCATTTCTTAAGTACTATCTTAAACCTATTACATAGCGCTTCTTCCCTTTTTAGGGATTAATTTATATTATATGTTACAAGTTACAATGTTTTGAATGCGATCAATTACAAATCCAGTTTTTGAACTGGCTTAACTATTCTGCCCGATCTAGTGGTTATAAAGTTAGACGCCGGAGGTACTGAACTGAGTGGTGATCGTAGACCCAACATATCGTTTGATGGAACTAAATTGACATTATGAGCTAAATCTGGCTGTGCTTGATTAGCCGACTCCAAGTGACTACTCGGAAACTGAATACATGGTTCGCGCTTGACGTCTATATGTGCTCTGTTTACACCCAGATGGTGTGAATTTCTACGAAATAGTCTGTCCTCATCTGTTTTTACTAACACTGACCGCGGTTGGTCTACATTTTTCACTACTTTTCCTCCTATTCATTCCCTAGGGTGTAACCTGAATCCGAATCCTATCATTGGTTGTAAACGGTTTTGATTCTTTTGCACCGCGATCTGCATACATCTTTTGCTTGTTTCTTGTGTTTTGTAAGTTCTCGGTTACGTGCTTTATTATTCTAGGTTCAAGTAGCATGTTGCATGTGGGTATGTGTGTTCTAGTCAATCGGTTCATGAGACGTTGGTTTGGTGATTCCAAGTTATCATTTCTAGGACTATTTCTATAGTTTTGCAATTCGAGGTAGACATCTGTACCTGCCCTCTCTGCCAGACCATTACTTCTAGAAAAATGTGGGCTAGATGTTCTATGTAAAAAATTCCATTGATTGCTGAATTCCTTGAATTCGTGGGAGGCATATTGTGGGCCGTTATCACTTTCAAAAATTTGTGGCGTGCCATGAACCGAAAATACCTTTTTTAAGAATTTAATTACACTTTATGAAGACAAATCTTGAAGTTTCTCGAAGTCCATGAATCCCGAGTAACTGTCGACTATCACTACATACGTTTCTGCATCGAAGTTGAACAAATCGGATGCTACTATTTGAAATGGTAAGGTGGGTACTTCTTTAAGTATGATCGGTTCCTTTGTATTAGACCTCTGCGTTTGCTGGCATACTCCGCACGTCTCAATATAATGTGCCACATCCTGGTATAAGCCCTTCCAGTAGCATAATTGTTTTGTCCTCCTAAGTGTTGTTTGGATACCAAGATGCCCAAGATGAGTGGATTTCAATATTCGCGGTATCATTGCTCTGGGAATCACTTTTTTGTCACCCTTAAAAATAATATTATCAACTATTGATAGTTCTTCTCTGAAATTAACAAAATGCTTTAGTTCTGCCGGCATTTTCGTGGTGTCACTAGGGAATCCTTCTAAAATGTATTTCTTTAATATATTGAAGTGTTTATCTTTTTCCGTTTCATCCAGGAGCGCGGTTTTCGCATCCTGTGTCATTGGAACCACCATACACAATTCTAACTTTTCCTTATTATTATCCTGAATGACCTCATTAAAACAATCTCTGCTTAAACAGTCTACTATCGGTATATCAACGCCTTTCCTGTATGTTAATCTGAAAGTATATGGTAATACATCAAACAGGATTCTTTGTAATCTGGCCGGTGCAGTGTATAATGTTTTTTTAAAGATCGTTTCCATCGGTTTGTGATCCGTTTCGACAGTTAGTTTTTTTCCGTAAACATATTCATGGAATTTTTTCAGAGAGAATTTGATTGCTAATGCCTCCTTTTCGATTTGTGGGTATCCTTGTTCACATTTAGTCAACGATCGTGACGCATAAGCGACTGGACGATCATCTTACAACAACACCGCTCCCAATGCCTTGTTACTTGCATCTACTGATAATTTGACATCTTTGTTAACATCGAAGAATTTTAACACTGGTGGCGACACGAGCGCTTTCTTAATTTCTATGAAGGCTTGTTCTTGAGGCAAGTCCCAATAAAACGCAACATTTTTTTGTAATAACTGTCTCAAGGGTGCTGTCATTTCCGAAAATCCGGAAATAAATTTCGAAACATATGTGACCATACCGAGCAACCTTTGCACTTGTTTGACATTATTGGGTTTTTCTAGTTTTTCTATCGATTTTTATTTTTCTGGGGCTGGTTTTAACCCATCAGCTGTAACTATATGACCAAGAAATGTTACACTACTGCTTTCGAACTCACATTTGCTTTTATTTAGCTTTATCCCTTTAGTTTTCAGAGCAGATATAACTTTGGATGTGACTAATCTTAGCTCTTCTAAAGTTCTAGCGTGAACCAAGATGTCATCCATATAGAACATTCAACATTCAGAATGCCGTCCAGCGTTTGTGACATCAACTGCTGGAACACTTCCGGAGCTGAAGCCAACCCAAAAGGAAGTCTCAGGCAAGTATAAAACCCCCAAGGCGTTGCAAACGCCAAATACTTTTGTGTTCTGGTTGACACTGTACTTGCCAATACCCTTTCACCGAATCTAGTTTTGTGAAATATTTCGATCCACAAATCCTACTAGAAATTTCATCTATTGTTTTAAGGGGGTAATGTCTCCTTAGAATGTTTTTATTAACTTGTGATGGATCCATACAGAGGCGAAGTTTCTGGTTTTTGCGTACAATCACAATAGGTGACACCGCTATTGAAGGTTCTTTAATTGGCTTGATGACCCTCAATTTAACCATGTTGTCAAGTTCCGCTTTGACTTGGTATCGTAAAGCGTAAGGGATCTTACGGGGAGATATTATCTCAAATTTCACATTAGGAACGATATCTATATCGTAAATAAAGTCTTTTATACAACCTAGACCTGTGAAAATATCGTCAGTATTTACCGTCTTCTCAACGCGAGCTACCAAATTCAATGTAACACAGGCTTTTATTCCTAAGATTGGAACCGTGTCCATATTAATAATTTTAAAACTCAATGTATACTTATTATTGCCACAAAAGCAATCCAACTTATTTTGACCCAAGACATCTAATTTATGACCACTAAACGAAACTAATGACAGAGTGTCCGATTTTTCAATCACACTGCCCAAGTGAGCTGCCAGTTTGCTACTAATGACATTACACTGGGCGCCTGTGTCTAGTTTAAACCTTATAACCTTACTATTTATTACTAACTCCTGAAACCACAGGTCCTGGCCAACACTATTTACTTCCAAAATACATTCAACTAGAAATGATTCAGTAAAACCTTCCTGATCGAGATCGGACGAATCACCCTGTTCTATCTCATTGACTTGTTTATTATGTTGATTTCTATTGACTTTCTTGTTTGCACACGTTACAGCAAAATGCCCCCTCTTTTTACAAATTGCACAATTTTTTCGAAATGCCGGACAGCTTCTTGGTGCGTGTCTTTAATTGCACCGATTACAATCAAATTCAATGGTCGGGACATGGTGATTCCTCCGTCCGGATCCAGGCCTATCAATGCTTCTATTAATTAAATTTACTTCGGTTTCGGTTTTAAACATTTTCATTTGCTTTGTAGCTAGTTCATAGCCTTTACCCAACATCACCGCTTTATTTAGTGTTAAATCAGAATGGGTTAGTAATTTTTCCCTCAAATTTTCTGAATTAACCCCTATAACTATTTTATCTTTTAATAACTCATCCTCTAATTGTTCGAACTTACATTTAGCTATCTGAGTTTTACTTCTCGTTAAAAAATTATCAAATGCTTCACTAAGACTCTGAGTCATTTTGTTGAATACATAGTGCTCATACGTAACGTTGGATTTGGGTGTGAAATATCCCTCGAACATTGTCATCAATTCCTCCAAAGTCATTTTATCCTAATTTAATTTAAATGTCTGGAAGATTGGTATTGCCGCTGGACCTATGCACGTCATGAAAGTGGCAGCCTGGATATTGTTATCTTTTTTTTGATAACCCCGTTGCTGTTGCGTAGAATTTAAATTGCTGGACCCATAACTTCCAATCATTTTCCGGGTTGTCGCTTAACAAAAGTTGTTTAGGTGGTCGAAGGCTTTCCATGTTTTTCTTTTTTCTCTTGGAATTCCGTCTCCAAAATTGAAAATTTTAATTTTCGGTGTTTATTTAATTTATTGTTTCATACAATTTCACGTTTTTATTTTCGGATGGCTTATCCTTCCGGTAAATTTTTGAGATTACGCTTCTCCTTTTACTTTCTTTTACTCTAGTAAAATAAAGTATAGTAATCATGAAAATTTTGGACCTTGAGATTTTTAGAGATTTATTTGTTTTGAGGTCCCCTGAGTCCGAAAAAGTGGGTTTCGAAATGGTGTCTGTCTGTCTGTCTGTCAGTCTGTCAGTCTGTCAGTCTGTCAGTCTGTCAGTCTGTCAGTCTGTCAGTCTGTCAGTCTGTCAGTCTGTCAGTCTGTCAGTCTGTCAGTCTGTCAGTCTGTCAGTCTGTCAGTCTGTCAGTCTGTCTGTGTCCTCTCTACAGCCCAGATGGTTTAACCAATCGAACTGAAACTTCATATTTAAGCTTTTTTGATAAATTGGGAGGTCCCAGTGAATTTTACTCCAAATCAGCTAACCGGAAGTGGCCACTCCCTTGGTCCAGAAAATTTATTTTGCAAATATCTTAAAAAGTATAAGGTTTACAAAAAACTACTTAATTAAAAATGTTTCCAAAAATTAAAAACAAATAAAAATAAAAAATTAAAAATTAAAAAAAAAAATTTAATAATTTAAAAATTAAAAAAAAAAAAAATTAAAAAAAAAAAAATAAAATTTCTCAAAATTCTCTGTTCGTAAAACAAAGTCGTATGTTGGCTACACCTCCATTTTTTAACTAGGTATTTGAGGGACCTATTCTATGTGCTAGCCAAACTGTTGTCATCATTGTTGGCAATGGCCGATATTGGCCCTTGGGAGTTGAGTGCGATTTCCAAAAAATAATTTTGCAGAACTTTTACTAAACGAACGATTCGTATGGATTAGGGTTTTCTAACTAGGTATTTGAGGGACCTATTCTATGTGCTAGCCAAACCTTTGTCATCAACGTTGAGTGCGATCTCCAAAAAATAATTTCGTAGAACTTTTATTAAACGAACGATTCGTATGGATTAAGGTTTTTTAACTAGGTATTTGAGGGACCTATTCTATGTGCTAGCCAAACCTTTGTCATCATTGTTGGCAATGGCCGATATTGGCCCTTGGGAGTTGAGTGCAATTTCCAAAAAATAATTTTGCAGAAATTTACTAAACGAACGATTCGTATGGATTAGGGTTTTCTAACTAAGTATTTGAGGGACCTATTCTATGTGCTAGCCAAACCTTTGTCATCATTGTTGGCAATTGCCGATATTGGCCCTTGGGAGTTGAGTGCGATTTCCAAAATATAATTTTGCAGAACTTTTACTAAACGAACGATTCTTATAAATTAGGGTTTTCTAACTAGGTAATTAAGGGGCCTATTCCATGGGCTAGCGAAACCTTTGTCATCATTGTTGGCAATGGCCGATATTGGCCCTTGGGAGTTGAGTGCGATTTCCAAAAAAATTATTTTGCAGAACTTTTACTAAACGAACGATTCGTATGGATTAGGGTTTTTTACTTTCTTTTACTCTAGTAAAATAAAGTATAGAAATCATGAAAATTTTGAACCTTGAAATTTGTATAGATTTATTTGTTTTGAAGTCACCTGAGTCCGAAAAAGTGGGTTCGAAATGGTGTCTGTCTGTCTGTCTGTCAGTCTGTCAGTCTGTCTGTGTCCTCTCTACAGCCCATATGGTTTAATCAATCGAACTGAAACTTCAGATTTAAGCTTTTTTGATAAATTGGGAGGTCCCAGTGTTTTTTACTCCAAATCGGCTAACCGGAAGTGGCCACTCCCTTGGTCCAGAAAATTTGTTTTGCAAATATCTTAAAAAGTATAAGGTTTACAAAAAACTACTTAATACAAAATGTTTCCAAAAATTAAAAACAAATTAAAATAAAAAATAAAAAATTAAAAAAAAAAAATTAAGAAAAAAATTAAATTTCTCAAAATTCTCTGTTCGTAAAAGAAAGTTGTGTGTTGGCTACACCTCAATTTTTTTCTTTAAATTGATATTTTAATTAATAAACTTTTTCTTGTTTCGATTTTGTTTACCTCTGACACCATGTAATGACGTATAGACAAGAGAGTTGAGCGTAGACTGATTTATTAACAATATACAAATTGGTGTTACCACCTTAATACAATACAAGTACAATATATTTATGTTAGAGGGTGTCTTGTTATAATAATATTTCAACCTACGTTACAAATTTAGAATTTCCAAATCAGAAAAAGCTTTATAAGCTAAACTCGATCAGATGCTATAAGTAAGTTAGAATCGTTGTAGGAAATTTTCACTTTCGATTTAGTCTGTTAAAGAACAAGAAAAATCCCACCGCAACTCTTACATATTAAATCCTCACTTCCTATGGAAAACATCTGATCAACCCTCCTCAGAAGTACAAACTTTCAACAAATAATTACGCATTTGTTGCTTAAAATGTCAAAAACCTTACGCAAACAAAACATTCACCGATAAAATAAAAAAAACTCCCAATTTCCTTAAACAAGCATTCACCTTTAATATCCTGTCGCCAATTTCAAAATATCCAAAATCTTTGTCTGTCAATCAAAATACAAATAAACCACACAACCATATAACAAATAATATAGTCTTAAGTTCATTAGTCTTTAAGACCAAAAACAAACAAAAAAACTCAACTTCCTCAAATCATTAATTCATTGCTTATTACGAATAATTATTCTTTTTTTTTTTGTTTATTTTCGTTGAGTAATGACAAATTATTAAATCAGCTGATTAATATAAAAAAAACTAAATAATTAATAATTTTTGATTTTGCGCGAAATTAAAAATTCATTCCTGGTTTCAAGCGCGTACATATTTACACAATTGACTGGTCGCGATTTATTAAGCGTTTTAATTAGTAATTTACAAAACAATTGAAAGTGATTTCGTTAGTAATAATAATAATAATTAAACTGTAGTATAGAGGCTATAAATGACATAATTTATAAATTAATTACGTATTTATTTGTGTTGTACCTCCTCTATCTATGTATATAGACTCGAAAAATATTTAATTAAGGAAATGGGTATATATTACTTTAAATAGGTCATCATTATAAATATTTTAAAACAAAGAGATTTTCGATTTCATGAACAATTTTCTTTCGTTTGTTTTATAAAAGAAATATCATTATCATTATTTAATACTTCCGATCAATTTCCGTTCCATCAATTCAATCAACACACAATGTACATATGTACATATATACAAGTAAGTATTATGCATATATGCTATACAGTATGTCTAATGTAATTATAGATTCTGATCATATAATTTACATAAAAAACAAACGAAGATGTGATTATTTTATATACTTACATACAAACAACCGAGTAAAAGACTCAAGAATGAAAACACCAAGCGATGTAGAAAGAATACGGAATATGAAGATTAATGGCTTTTTGTGGTTAGATGATTTTATTTGAACAAAAAAAAAAAAAAGAAAAAGGATTTTTCTATTCGATCACGATCACCTTACAGTTGGATCAGTTCAATAAAATAATGATGATTTGACATGAATTTTGTACATTTCGAGTATGTATACTTCCTGTTTCTTTAAAGATGCTTGTTTGCATATGATCTATAATTTAAGTAAATTTTGTTTACACGAGGATACAATATTGTTGATTGTTTGATAAGATCAATATGTAACTATCTATGTACGTATATATGTATGTATGTAGCACGTTTGTCGGAATTTAAAAATTTTCTAGAATCAAGAAACATTTGACAAGACGTTGATAATTTATATCATTTTGATTGTAGCCTTTGTGGAGGTATATTTCCGGTTAGATATTTTGATAAATTTAACGCATTATTAGGGCTAATTCGGAACAGGGGAATTGTTGGTACTAAAAGAGGAGGTTTTTATCATATTTGCAAAAATTACTTATATCAGTTAAAACTAAAATATTACTTTGTTGCACGAGATAAAAGGGCAACCTTCCAAGCACGATAAAGCACTTTGTTCTATGTAATAGTATGTGTAGGCTTTGACTTTCAAGTCAGCATTTTCAATTTTTTTTATTTTTTTATTTTTTTTTTTTAAATGTTGCCAATGGCTTTATTCTTGAATCGTTCTACATAAGAAACTAACAAGAAGTAATCAAATCTTAAGCTAAAAATTATTACAAATTTTAAGTCTTAACCAATGTTAATACATATTGTTTACGACAGAAATCTGACGCTTCAAGAGATACAGTTACCCGCTTTTGAGGTGATTGAAGCAATTGCCGCCTCAACGACGAATTTGGAAAGAAATCTGTTACTAGTGAGCGTGTATATAACCCAGGTGCGTAATGAAGATGACAGGAAAAAAGCCTTGAGTGATTTTAAAAAATTGTTTCAGTGGGTGAGAGATAAACGTGACCTGATTGTATGTGGATGTTGTTTAGACAATTGCGCAAGAGGAAAACAGTTGGCCGAAATGATTCAAGACTCCGATATGGTGCTCTTGAATGATGGAAGGCCAACTAGAATGGCGAATGTAGGAGGCACGGCCAGCACAATAGATTTGTCTATGACAACTATTGAACTGGCCTGCCGGGTCACTTGGAATGTTGAAGAAGAGAATTTGGGTGGTGATCATTTCATGATCAAAATGATCATGAATGATAATCGAGTGTTTAGGAAAAAACGTGAATTAATGAATAACAGGAAATGGGTGAATGAGATGAATGAGATTCTCGGAGAAAATGAAATAAATCAAAGCCAGTTAGATAGTGAAATTGAACGGGTAAATAAATTGTGTACAAAAATTGTGGATATGAAAGAGATTAATGTGAATGGTTGGTGGAACAATGAAGTTCAATACTGGTATGAAAGGAAGCGAATAGCCTTGCGTGAATTTAATAGGAATAAGAGTAGTGAGAATAAGATTATGTATGGTAAAATGAATGGAAAATTGAAAAAGGCTATTCGCAGAGCAAAAAGGAAAAGTTGGCGGGAATATGTGTCCCAAATGACACATAGAACCACAACTAAGGATGTATGGAGTTTGTTTAATAGGGTGAATGGTAAATATTAGTATGCTTTGACTTTCAAGTCAAATAGTTGTATTTATTTTTTATTCTTTGAAAATTTTATTTTTTATTAAAAATAATTATTTTAATTGTTGTATATTATACATAGTTTTATTATCAATTATGAGTAAAACAAACTAAAATTGTAAGCCGTTGACCCGGATCATAACATTGCTGTAATGAGATTATCAGTACTTGTACGAGTGATGCAACAAACCTGTAGCTTTTGTGATAAAACAGGATATTTTAACCAAAAGATGCAGTATTATCGAGCGGATAATGGATATCCTTAATCATAACGTGCAGTATTATTAGTTCGGTGTGCGGGATTGCGGTGCCATAATTCTTACTTGGTTCTTTTTTTTTTTTTTTTTTGGAAAAGTTAGTATTTAGTACACTCTGTTATTAATGAGCCAATATGCTCAAAATAGAGTGCACCATAAATAATTTAAATTAATGTAAAATAAATAAATAAATAAATAAATAAATAAATAAATAAATATTTTAATATGAGCAATGTGGTATGTGAGAACAGAGAAAAAGGTGAAGAATTTGTAAGAATGATATTGAATGTAAGCAATGATTTGAATGTAATAAATGAAGTTGATAGAATGAGTAGAAATGAAAGAATGGATTGTAAGTATGAATGGGGAGAGTTCCTGAGAGTGTTAGATAGATCAAAGTCTACCACTCCAGGGACGAACCGAGTAAGTTATAAGATGATTCGGTTGTTGAGTGACTCAGCAAAACATAATTTGCTTGAGATACTCAACAAAGTGTGGATGGGTTCAAAAATACCGGACAAATGGAAAGAGAGCAGGGTGGTTCCTATCCCTAAACGGGATAGAGATCCAGATGTGGCAACAAATTATCGAGGCATATGTATGTTGAATGTTTTTATAAAAATCTTAAATGGAATGATGAAAGAGCGCATGGAAGATTTTGTGAATGAAAATAATTTGTTGCCATCGACAACATTTGGATTTCGAAAGAACCACTCTGCAATTGAGTGTGTGGAAAAGTTTGTTTGGGAAGTAAGAAAGGATAATTTGAAAGCTGTTGCGGTATTTTTGGACATCGAAAGAGCTTATGCTTATGTGGTTCCGTGGAAATTACAACAAATTCTATCGAATTTTGGATTTTCACGGAAAGTATGTATGTGGATAAGAGATTTTATGACTGAGAGAAAATTGGTTCTGAATGGAAGTGGTTTTAGGTTGGAGGGAGTTGCAAATGTTGGACTTCCGCAAGGAAGTAAAATATCTCCAGCTCTGTTCAACCTATATACCAGCGAGATACACCACATTAATACAGACAATCAAATCGTTCTGCAATTTGCAGACGATTTTGTAGTAATTGGAAAAGGGAGAAGTATTGATGTGGCGGCTCAAAGAGCGCAAAAAGGGGTAGATGATTTAATTCAAAAACTTAAAATGTTGAATCTGAGAGTGAATCCTAATAAGTGTGCTTATATGAGTTTCAGAACAAACGTTGCAAATGTTAATATAAGTGTTGATAGTCAAAGTATTGAGCAAGTAAATGCGTACAGGTATTTGGGTATTTGGATTGATAGACGTATGAATTTTGGGAAGCACATGAAGATTTTGGCAGATAACTGCAAGGAACGTTTAAATGTGGTTAAACGGGTGAGCAAACCTAAATGGGGCGCTCATCCGAGTGTGACTGACATGTTAAGGAAGGCCCTTATATCCTCCAAAATTGGATATGGTATTAGTGTGTATGGGAATGGTTCGAAAGGGGCTTTTAGCCAATTAATGAAAGTAGAAAATGCATGTGCAAGAGTGGTATTGGGGGCGATTAACTCAACCCCAATACACACTCTGTGGTCTGAAATGGGTGATTCACCTCTTGATTACAAGAGAGAGTGGATCACAGTGAGAGAGACAGTGCGAATGATAACTAAGAAAAATGAGTTTTGGAACGAGATGATAGTAAGCTTACAAAATAGGGCGGTGTACAAACCGACATATAGAACTAGTATTGCACTTGAAAACTTGAACATGTTTCTGAGTATAGGCAATGCTGGGCCGCAACCCGTTCCTAATAATCTTACTGTATGTTTGAATATGGAGGAATTTAATAAGGGAATGAATGAAGTTATCGCTAAAATTATGTTTGGGAAAATCAGTCAGCAGTATGTGCAAGATGATATAGTTTATACAGATGCTAGTCTGAATGAGAATGGAGTGGGTGTTGGTGTATTTATGCCTGGTAAGAATGTGGAAAAGTATTTTAAAGTGGACAAAAGCATCTGTATAATAAACGCTGAACTGATTGGAATGTTTGAAGGAATTAAACTGGCTGTGAATGAAGGGGAATCGGAAAATAGTAATATTTTCCGATTCCCAGAATGGTTTATGTTTGCTAAAATGTGGAGGTGGAAGGGAAGGCAATGTGTATGTTGATTTAATTTTTGAATGTGTTCGAGACTGTCAACGTGATGTGACCATACAATGGATCCCATCACATAGACAGATCGAAGGGAATGAAAGAGCCGATATGTTAGCTAAAAAGGGTACATTGAATGACACGGTTCAGGAGTACGGAAGTAAGGATGCAAGAGATGTACTTCGAATGTTTCAGATGAATCTTTGGAGAAAATGGGAGAGTGAATTTAACGAGAAAAGTCTAACGAAAGGAATGCAGTACAGAGTGCTCCGTGGTACTCCTTTAAGAATTCCGTTCTTTAAGGAGCTCAAAGGAGATACGCGAATGTTGCGAACGGTTGAGAGAATCAGGCTGAACCATGGAAACTGGAAGGAATGCTTGTGGAAACGTCATTTGAGTGAGGACAAAGATTGTGAGTTGTGTGGAAGTGTGGAGGATGTTGAACATCTCATATTGGCTTGTCCCAGATATAGCCAATATAGATCAAAGTTCAACATCCTTCGGAATGCAAGAAATCTAAGTGAATTGTATGAAGGAAATGTATGAATTTATTAGGATGAGTGGAATAACAATTTAATACGAAACAAATATTTACTAGCCAATAGAATATGTGAGGGGATAATCCGGTTCTTTTTAAGAGTGAGGAAAATATTATTAAAAATGTAAATTGAATTAAAATATGTAAACAGAGAATTATAAATATGATTTTTGGCGATATGGCTCTTTTTTATGTAGGAGCCAAGCCTAATAAAAAAAAAAAAAAAATGAAAATACTTATTGTTAGGGCTCACAATTTAATTAATTTAGACTATAGTATACTTATATGTATATATCGAATTAAATTTACAGGTTCACAGATTTAACAGTTCGAGTGGATCTGTTCTTCTCAGACGTCTAAATCGCGGCTGTTTTAGTATCTCCCTGGCCAATTCGTTGGGATGTGCTTCTAGTTTTGAGTAATATTTCGAACTGAATTCTTTAATTGTTTCTTTAACGGTTTTAATCCCAAGGTCGTGATGTATATTACTATTTCGAATGTACTAAGGAGCATTGGTAATACTGCGAAGTATTTTCGCTTGGGTTCGTTGCAGGAGTTCTCTGTTTGAAGCGCTGGTGGTATGGGGATCCATAATACCATATGTCCATATGGGCTTGAATATCGCTTTGTACTGTAAAACTTTATTGGCTAATGACAACTGAGATTTTCTTCCCATTAGCCAATACATTTTGGAAAATGTAATTTTTATTTGATTGCGCTTTGTTTCAATATCATTTTTCCACGTTAACCTTCTATCCAGATGCAAACCTAAGTATTTTACAAATGTTAGGTTTTGTCGGTACTTGACCAAATAATTATTTTTTACGAAGGGAGAAATTATCGAGAAATTTTGCCAGTTTCAGTTTCGATTTGAGTGAGAATAACGAAAAATTTAATTTTTTACCAGTCAATCTCATCAGGCTATAGCGACTGAAAATGCTAATTACACTTTAGATTATTTTCTATATATACAGGGTGTCCGGGTTTGGGATGCTGATCCGTCATGGGGTGATTCCTTGGTTCATTCTGAGAAACAAATCGTATGTGGAGGGAGGGGGGGGGGAAATCCACTTTTGATATCCTTTGAGATACAGGGTGTTTAAAAAATTTATTCTCCGATAAATATTTTCGAAGTTACTGTTTAATATTTGGGTGTACTTTTTTTCTGAACCAAATTTTTTAAACGCCCCTCTCAAAGGATATCAAAAATGGATCCCCCCTCCACATACGATTTGTTTCTCAGAATGAACCAAGTAATCACCCCATGACGGATCAGCATCCCAAACCCGGACACCCTGTATATGATATGATGAGATTAACTGGTAAAAAATTAAATTTTTCGTTATGCTCACTCAAATCGAAACTGAAACTGGCAAAATTTCTCGATAATTTCTCCCTTCGTAAAAAATAATTATTTGGTCAAGTACCGACAAAACCTAACATTTCAAAACAGAAATCGTATTCATGCGTTAAATAAAATTAAATTGAAATTTATTAAGAGTTTAATATGTGTGTTTGCGTATAATTCGCTAATACTTAACACAGAACTATGTTGGTTTCGGAATCCAAATTGATGCTCTGGAATAATGCGCCGTTCTTTTAATATTGGTTTCAATTTCGTTAGTAACATTTTTTCAAATAGCTTTGAGATTGTGGGCAGCATGCTTTTTGGACAATATGATCAGATTTGCGTTTCATTTTTCCCTGGCCTAAGTATTATTGTGATCAACGATATCTTCCATTTTTGAGGAATATAACTGGTTCGCATGATCGCGTTGAATACAAATGTTATTAGTTTTATGCATTTATCTGGCAATTCCCTTATCATTTTTCCAGTAATTAGATCATGTCTTGGTGCCTTTTTCGGGCTTATCGAAGTTTTAATTGTATTCTTAACTTTCTTTCAATTATACTTCATCATCATCCATTTGCTGGGGTGCACGAAATAATTATCTTCTTCGTGTGGGACGAATACTGTTGTTAGATGAGCAGCAAAAGCATTGGCTTTTTCTTCATCACTTCTCGCCCAATTTCCAGTTGGTAGTCTAATCGGTGGATTCGAATTTGTTGGCCTTTTTAAGTTTTTTGTTGCCTTTCACAAGGAATAATCTGTCCTCTCGGTTGCCGACAGATCACTTAAAATAGTTCTTTATGCGCTGGTTTCCTTCTTCCCGCAAAAGCAAATCTTAGGGCCTTAATAGCTCGATTCAATTTCCATTTCAATAACGGTGATTTTGTTTGCTGCCATTGCCGACGAATTTGTCGCTTTTCGTGGATTAGTTCCTGTATATTACGTGACAGTTTATTAACTTTTTCAGAACTGCTTATGTCGAGTGTAGTTTGTAGCTAATGTCATGACATGTTTTAGATTTTCTGCCGCCGCATCAATATCAGCCGGTGTGATCAGAGGAATATTAAGTAGACAATTTTGTTCGACTAGCCTCCTATATTGATCCCAATTAGTTTGCTTGTTTGTAAGACGGTTCGGTATTTCGTTCCTTAAGACATCAGTACTCACTGTTACTATTACCAATCGGTGGCCTTAGCATATGTACATGGAATGCCCTTAGTTACACAAAAGTCAATTAAATCAGGAATTTTTTTTTCTATCCGTGGGCCAGTAAGTTAGGTTACCGGCAGATAAATAATCCAGGGACTGTTCCTCTATAGCATCATAAAGTTGTTTGCCTTTCGGCGATGTTAATCTGGAACCCCAATGAGTATGTTTAGCATTGTAATCACTCCCCGCAAGAAATTTATTACCGAGCTGGCTGAAATAATCCAAGAACTGGTGTTTTTTTATAGCATGTTTTGGAGGACAGTAAACTGCCGATATGACACAGTTTCCAGATCCCTCCTGGAGACAGATGCTCGTTGATTGTATATGATCTTTCTCATACTTCGTAAGTTCCTTGTGTTTTAATCTTCGCTTAATCAATACAGCAGTGCCTCCATGTGCTTTACCATCTGGGTGCTTGGTGTCATAAATAGGGTACCCATTAATTTTGAAATAGCTATTTTTGGTGAAGCGTGTTTCTGATATTAACGTTATGTCAATATTGTGTTCAGTGAGGAATGCATGTACCTCCGCTTTATGTTGTGTTAGGCCGTTTGCATTCCATATGGCTATTTTGATGATGGTCATTTTTGGATTTTTACGACTATCTGCATCAGCGTGCTCATATTCTGCATCATTAGATCCATGGTTCTCTCCATCATCGCCATGAAGCTTTGCATGATATTAGTCAATTTGTTTAAAGCTGTTGTGATGTTTCCCTCTTCACTTGCTTGCACCTTAGGAGCGGTACCTTTAAGAACACTTGCGTATGAAACCCCTTGGTGCATGCTGCCGTTTTCAGTTGCTTACTGATTTCCATTTCGAACGTTTCTGTTTACAATTTCTGGCCGTGCTTCTTTTCTAACTGAAGAATGAAGATTAAGGATTTGCTGCTCTGCTCGCTGCTTTGGATTGATTTTCCTTTTCAATTCTAGATAAATTGGACACCCTCTATAATTAGCTGTGTGATTTCCATCGCAGTTGCTGCATTTTTTCACTGATGCTTCATTTTTTGATTTATTGCAAACCTTTGAATTACGGAGTTCACCACATATAACACAAACATCGTTCAAAGTGCAATATGCTCTAGTGTGCCCATATTCTTGGCACTTAACGCATTGTACCGGCCCATTTTTTTTTCTGGGTTCCTCGATGGTAACCATTCTGTGCAATAGATATTTTAGGTCAAATATTGTATGATTGCCTTTAACCTTTTTATTGTCTGGTTCTAACTCCAGACGAAACAATAGCTGAGGAACCCTCTCCCGATTAAAAATATAGTATTGGTAATAGTTTTGCACTGGAAACCTTTTTCAGTGAGCAGCAGCTTGAATTTCGTTTGCGTATTCACGTAACTCTCTATTCCTTTTAACACAACAACCAACCTTTTTTGGCTCTTTAGTTGATACGTGTAGTAATGTTTACTAACTTGGTCAAAATGTTTAATTAACGCTCTGTAAGCATCAGTATTGAGCGGTTGAATTTCCTCACATAAGTAATAAGTAAATTATTTAAATGTTTACTCGGTGGTAGCAAAATTGCAACAATATCTTAGTTAAATTAATTTTTGTACAAATGCCCCGCCCATGATGCCATCTTGTTGTTGAATGCATATCACCCTCTTGGTACTTTTTGAAGATGGAACATTGGTTTAGGATATTCAAGCTCTCAAATAGCCCTATTTGTACAAACAGTTTGTATTTATTATCAAAGCCGCTTAGCAACATGTTAATGTTCCCAAAAACAATTTGTTGCAAATGTTTGTGAAGCCGGAAATTCCTCAAAAGCACCCGATATAATCGAATTTAGCTGCCATGAGTTGCATTCCACCATTCGATCGTTATATTTTTTTAGAAAATTGATCTAAATTTTGCGTTTCAGAGCTTGGTTCCGTTGTTTGGTAATAAAATTGACAGAACTGCTCTCGCGCAGAAGCATCTCATAAAAATTCATTATTATTTGCACCAAATACCATGTTTTACGCAAAATATTTGTTTCAATTTCACAGCAATGCCACTCAGTGATTCATAAACTTGTGTCACTTTGATACGAAAAATTCGTTTGATTCGCGCACTTTAAAATAAGTTAGCTCGAGTTTGTTGATTTTGGCGCATTAATTTATAATCCAAAATACAAATATGTGTTGTACCTTCAGAATATTTACCTCACAAGTAAATTTTTCTTTATCACGATTAGGGTTTACCGGTTTTCGATTTTTTATTTTATGATATATCCTGTAAAACCTTGGTTTAAGAGGCTAATTGGGGGTAGGCCTGTCTCTTATTTCCAACTATTCCTTAGATCTGAATGCAGACAATTTGGATATTTCGTAAAGAAGTTTATAAATTAGGAAGGAACTTTGCTATTTCTTATCCGATTATGGTAAAATTGACCATAAATGTTGCACGATGGAAATGTTATTCTAAAATGATTTTTACATAAAGTTCTGGGAAATGGACAATTAGGGATGAACTTGGCTACTTTTTACCGGATTATTTTGGCTGTATTAGTTATAATTCGCTAATATAACCTGGACAGTAAATTCTATATATATAGAATGTGAATTGTCATATAATATTCCAGTCGCCGCGGCCTGATTAGAATAATGATTTTTCATAATCATAAGCTCATCAGTTCGAAACTGGTTTAAAATTCTCTTATAAACTTCAGAAGATAAAATCATAGATTTAATAAAAAATTATTGCCAGAAAGTTGCGTTTTATTTTCAATACAGGAAACTTTTCAGCCCATGTAGTACTTTGCTGCTGTCTAATAAGATTTTAAACTTAAATTCGTTCTGTGACGTTTTATTAACATTTTAGGAAACTTTATTGTTTGAAATCAAAGACATGTTAAGCTTGATTTCCATGCGAAAATCTTACTGACTTGAATATTTTACTGAAAAACACAGAGGAGTTAAGACAATCAAAAATTTCATTGGAGTGACAAAGATAGTAATTTTTTTTATAGCAAAATTGTATGGTTATATTTTGACAGATTTTTGTTAACATAACCAATAAATTTTGTAAATTTTTTTCAATTACAACATAGCTAAATATGTAGGTATTTAATATAAATAATAATTTAATATTTAATAATTAATAATTTACTTAATATATGTATGTCACAAAATATTTCTGTACATATATTAAATTTATTTGGAGTGTTTTTATCCAAACGTCACTTTACACCATAAAAATATCGAAGTGGGGTAAACTTAATTTTTTTATAGTATTTGCTTCAGTGTGCGAGAAAAATGTTCTATCCTTACACAATCTGTATGTTAGGGTGGCCCTTATTTTCGAAAGATCCAATATCTAACGGGACACCCCCTAGATATGTGAGGTTATGCTAAAAACTTAAACAGAAAAAATATTGGGTCAATCGAAGATGGTTATAGAGGTCGCGACTTGAGCGCGAAGTTCGATAAAAACGGTATTTTTTTAAATTTTTCAATTTCAAACGAGCATAAAAATGATTTAGAAAATTTTCTCAGTCTAAATCAAAATTGTGGTGAATAGAGGAGACCAAAACATCAAAGATATCAAAAATCGGTTCACAAATAGCGACTTTATGGCCAAATTTCAAAATACAAAAACTAGACAAATTTTTACTATTTTTACGCATAATGTTTCTTCTATACAATGATATTATGATTTAATTAATGAAAATAATCAATCTAGGATGATCTTCTACCCATTAAGGATGTTTTGGTATGGGTTGGAAACTTCTGTGTGTAGTCCTTTACGACTTGTAGTAAATACTGCATTTCATCTTCAATATTTGTTAATTTCTTGTTATAATCTTGTATTAACTTAACACCACGTTCTGCAATATCATTTACGACTTTTATTTGATTAATAATCTTCATTCCGTTCTTGAAATTATCATCCTGAGGCCACATATCCCGATCTTTCTTTGTTTAAGAAATCTGTGGAATTCTTGAACCGTTTAAAAAAATCGCCAGTGTTTGGTATAACAAAATCTGCCAGTTGTTTCGTAATGAATGTTTTCACATCATCAATTTTCAACTCGACGCGCTTACTAGGCTCAGTCTCTACATCCCTCATCATATTCAACTCTTTCACCATTCTTCTTTTCTCTGCACTAGAGACGTTTTCATCGAAAAAAGAGAATACGATGCTTTCGTCGGACAAATACCACAAATGACCACACATTTTATTTAGTACAGCTATCGCCAACTTTTCTTCATGTGTTTTGTAGAAATAAATATCTCGTAAATAGTTCAAATTCAGCTTTGGTGCTTTAGCTGCTTTAGTGCAATGGAACCAAATTTTCACATAAAATCGTACGACAAAAATGCAAATGTACCGTAAATTCTTCTTTTCTTGTGGTGTTAACTTAAATTCTTCACGAAAGATAAATAATTTCAATACATAAATGATACGTAGGCCCTGGCAGACGGAAACGGACATTTTCATTTGGTATCATGCCCAAAAAAAGGAGTGATTTCCAATAATTCTTTATAATCATCCCGAGCATGTTCCTTTACCAATTCGTTCTTACAAAAACCCGCTAATTCCGCTTTCACATCATTTAATTGTATATGAACGTTGGGATCATCTATGCCTGCTTTGAAATTACCTTTATTCAAGGAATTCCAGTCATTCTTGAATCTCACAAATAACGGAACATTTACTCCTGATGTATTGCCCATTTTTGATTCAATTGCCGCACGCAATGTAATTTCACATATGTGATGCCGACGTGGAAGATGTAATAAACTTCGTTCCAGTTTCTGCTCTAAAATAATAGCTGCTCCATTTAATCTTTCAGAATTTGAATATGTGGTATCGAAGCAAGCCGCCACGACATCGTCAGCTACTCTCCAATCGATTAAGCTTTGGAAAACAGCCTCCGCAATTTCCGAACCAGTTGATCTTGATATTTTGGGAACGCCCAATAATTGTTCTCGCCTGTTGTAAACTTGAAAGTCGACTTAACTAATGCTCCTATTTCTACTCTATTTGTTTCACGAAGACGCCTCAGTGTTGTTCGATTCAAAACGAGTTCATCAATAGAATGTCCAAAACTTTCAGCAACGGCACTGATTAAATGTATTGCTGCACGATCACTAATCTTCCACTTATCCAAAGCTGACAATATTCTAGGCGTAATAAAACATTTGCTTCCTCTAGGGGCTCCTTCTGCGCTTAGCACGGGCAAATCAATATTTTCAAAGCTCATGTCGTTATCAGGTATACTTTCGCTGTCACTCTCCGATGACGAAAATAATGCTTGTGAGTCTATTGGAATTGATTTACTTTTTCTTCAAGATATCTTCGTTTAAGATTTGTTTCTGCCTCCATACGTTCCGATTTCCGCTTTTCTCTTTCAATTTCATATTGTCTGGCTCCAGTCAAATTTCCGGGACGCCCTTTCCCACGCTGCGACAAGAGGAATCGCTTGTCGTCTGCACTGGTCATCATGGATAAGGGATTGATATGTGCGATATCAAAAATATCATCCAGTTTACTATTAAATGCATTTTCTCTTTCACGGTAAACTTTTGAAAATTTATTTTTATGCTTTAGGAGATTTTTCCACCCATCATGCAAGTTTTCCAATTTTTCAATGGAATGTTGTTCCTTTTTCACTGGGATTCGTGCTTTTGACCAAAAAATAGACACTTCTGGGATTGTCAAAACTACACTTTCGCGAATTGTTAATTTTACAGTACGGTGATTGTAAAAAAAAACACATCACTTGTTTATTTGAGGGTAACTTAGCACCAATAATTTGACAGTACTCATGACCAAGAAGATAAATTTCTGTAGTGGACCGTAAATTAGATGTCATTTTGTCAATTTGAGTAGCACTTTCTTAAAAATATTAATAAAACTCTTAAATGGACTAGATTTAGTTATTACAAATTTGTGTCCTTTATTCGCGAGATTTGGATTTAAACTGAAATTAATTTGCATTTCTCTTCTTTAAACATTATATGAACATATTGGCCATAGCAGGTCATAATTAATGCGGTAGGCGGATTTAAATCCAATAACTACTGAGATGAATCATAATGACATCATAAAACACAACTATGTTAAGTCCCATCATAAAATTTTCCTTTGTTTAGTCGTTACAACTCATTGCTATTTATTTATTAATTTTTTTGTAGTTTTGAATATAAAATCCAGGATTTAAAAAAAACCGTTTATTATTTGAGTTTTTATTAGTTTCGAAAATTGGCAATAATGTCGCCATTTGTTAACCGATTTTCGACATCTTTGATGTTTTGGGATATCTTCTATTCACCACAATTTTGATTTAGGCTGACAAAAAATTCTAAATCATTTTTCTGTTCGTTTGAAAGTGAAAAATTGAAAAAAATAATGTTTTTATCGAAATTCGTGCTCAAGTCGCGATCTCTAAACCATCTTCGATTGACCCAATATTTTTTCTGTTTAAGTTTTTAGCATAACCTCACGTTTCTAGGGGCTGTCCCGTTAGATATCTCTACATTTTTTTTTGCCCCATACAAACAAGGACCACCCTAATGTAGATGTATTGTAAAATATATACTTCGCTTCGTTTTTTCTTCAGTAAATTATGGTTATACACCAGTAAATTATCATAGTACAGTAGAAACAATTTTTTTCAGTACAGAAAAAAAAATTTCTCTCTCACACCTCAAGTAAATCTATATTTTTATCTCGCTTTATTTTTACTGATCAAAATAATTTCGTAATGGAAATCAGGCTTAAATCGATACATTATTTGTGAGTTGCTTTAATGGAATTGTCATTTATACTAATTTTACACCGTACGTTCTATGTTATCTCATTAGTATAATACTATCAAAGTATGCGGTGAAAACATATATAGTATTTACACCTTTATGCATTGCTACGCAACATTACAACAGTCGCGGGTGTGCACTATGATGTATTAACTGTTGTTATTTATCTAAGTACAAGTAACTTTTGATTGGTTTGTTTGTTTGTGTTCGTTCACCACATAAAATTTTTGTTGAAACGATGTAACACAAATTTTACCCCTCCAACAAAGTTTGTGGACAAAGAGATAAGAAATGAGGAAGCGTTGTGATGCACTTTATACAGGTGTAAATATCCTCAATAAGCGTATACATTTTTTTGTTTCAGATTGCAATAATAATTAGCCATTTTCCAGAATTTCATCCAAAACTCATTTTAAAATCCCATTTTCATCGTGCATCCTCAATTTCATCCTAATCGGCAAAGAAATCACCAAGTTCCTTCCTAATTGGCCATAATCCCATCGTGCAAATCGAATTTCATCATAATCGGTTAATAAATAACCAAGTTCATTCCTAACCGGCCTAAATTTGACTTGAAAATTGCTATTGATGAATAAACTTCTATACGGGATATTTAAACTTTCAAACAATCTGAAATCAGAGGCAGGCTAACCCCCAATAAGGTTCTTAAACCGAGGTTTTACTGTAATATATTATACCTATGCCGTTATACTGCAGGTGATCCATTTTAAAAGAACCACTCAAATAACTCCCAGGGGAAGGGCAACAAAAGAATCAAAAAAAGTGTGGATACAAAAGTTGCAAAATTTTTAGGGGGAAATCAAAAGATGAGCTTGAGTTTGACCTTGAGGACAAATGTCAAGGTCAAGTCGGTTTTTTTAAAATGTGAACACTTGTGAAATTCTACGTTCAGCCATACAGTATCATCTTTCAGAATCAAGAGTCAAAAACAAGTGTTTCCATTTAAAGAAACCGACTTAAACTTGAAATTACCCTGAAATTTAAGTTTAAAGTCAAATTCAAGCTCGTCATTTAATTTTTCCCCTAAAAATTGTGCAACTTTTGTATCTACACTATTTTTTATTTAGGCCTTCCACCTTCAATGGCTGTTTTAAAATGGGTCACCCTGTATAGTTAAATGAGTATATAAAAAACATTGAAAATCGGGAAATTCCGGGATTTCACGGTCACACGATAACTAGACACCTGTAGGTGTAGATGAAGCTTTTGTATTATAAATCAGACGAAGCTTTTGTATTATACATCAACGATTGGAAAGAGCATTCCTGCATCCCAAAAAATTTTGGGACCCTAAAAAGGTTGTTAAAGATTTTGTAATTTACTTAAAGAGTATAAAAACTGCAAGTAACTATGTGGAACTATACAAACAATTAATAACAAAAAAATAAATAATAATTGGCAAAAACTTTATTTTATCACTACAACTGCAATAAATAAATTTACGACGCGCGATCCCGCTACAAAGTAGAAGATTCAAATTAAAACATAATTTCGCATAGATCGAGAAGAAGACTCGAGAAAATTTAATTAATTTAAAATATTTTGTTCTCACTTTCACGTTTATTTTTTTTTGTTGATATAGTTTTATGATACATCACAGATTTCGCGTATATGTCTCGTGTAATACAGTAGAGAGAGAGGATGAAAGTGTTTTAAATGCCATTTGCCAAATTTGAATCGAACTAAAATTATCGCTGGCTCCAAATATGTTTTCATCTATTTTTGGTCGATATACAATTTAGTTTTGTGACGATTTGTTATTTACACTGGGGCATCAACCATATTTTAAACACTATAATAAACCGGAGGCTAAATGCGAGATAAATTATGCTGTGTGCGTTTTTACATATTTTTGTTTCTAAATGAAAAACGTTTTATGTTTTTGTTTACATTGTTGTAAAAATGATTGAACAGGTGCGATCTCACGATTCATTTAAAAATTCAAACAAATTTTTAATTTTTTTTTTATTCTAAAGTGAAAATTTTCACATCTACAGGTAATAAATTTTCAATGGTAACAGTTTTCTAAAAATTTGTTTATATGACGTGAATTATGGTAGACGGTTGAATATACTAAAAAGAAGAATATTTTGGAGATGTTTTGCGTGAATAGTTTGAGATGGCAGAAAGACAAATTCAAATGAAATGTGATATGCGCTTAGAAAAACGGTCATCAACACATTTTTATATTGTAAATACCACAAATCATAATAGGATTTATTGTGCAACTTTATTTAAATGTCAACCTGTCCGGCTCGACTCTATACAACTGGAGACAAATTTCTTCATTTAAATATGTCCACCCATCGAATGTCTGGAGGATGGTGGTGAAAATTAGAAATTCTGTGACATTTTCGGGTTGAATGATTTGTTTGTTTTGATTATACAACACGGTGTCTTTTTTATATAAATATTATTCGTACGACAAAATTGTTATTTACACATTTGCATGCTGAAGCTGAATGATTTTTAATTTCGCAGAAATTTGTTTAACAAACAAAATTTTATGGTATGACTCACACACAACATTCAACTTTATTCGCGCCGCGATGTTCATTTTTTTTTTTTTTTTCGTTTTCTTGTTTATATATTCTAAGAAGTCAAATGAGCTTTCACATCTGTATGATGATAACATTACAGATAATACGAAGAAGTGTGTTATCGTTTGGTATAGATTCGCTGACGTGGTGATATTTCGGCAAAAAAAAAAAAAAAAAAAAAAAATTGTGAATGAGCTAAATTTAGCTCGTTTTATATACAATAATCGATTATGCAGCACACATAAAGATCGCGTAACAAACCAAATCAATCTGTATACCGCAAAAAACACTTACTTACATAAAACTGAATAATTAATCAAATTGAATCGCACGCATGATTCTAATTTACGTTTTGGCCTTGGCATCGAACAACAAACCTTCGCTTTTTTTAAACACACAGCGAAACATTTTTTTTTTTTTTTGTTAATTTTATTGCAATTTGGTTAATTTTAACCAGAAGTTTTTTTTTTTATTTGATCGCGTTTGTATTTCATTTGAATAAATTTGAAATAAAAATGTGTACGGAATGGCATTACCATTACGATACGATGCCAAGACGAGATATACATATAACAACAACAGCAACAGAAAAACCAAATCGAGTTTTTATTTTTTTATTTTGATCGATTATTGGCGATTTAAATAAATTAGCAACCGCGCTAGGTTCAACAAACTTTTATGATGGATCTTTAATTTTTTATTTATTTTTTTGGATTCCAATATACAAATAGTTTTTGTTTTGGACATGGAAATTAATTAGAATTGAATAAATAAAAGCGAAAATAGAATTTGAAATTACAAAACAAAATGTATTAAAGTTAGTCAGTCATAGGTTAAAGGGAAAATGGATTCGATTTTTATTTTGTTTATTCGTATGTTAAGTAGATTATCTAAATCGGCTAAACCAGTAGAATTGATCTTGAACTCTATAGGCAAGGTGGCCTCAGGAATATTTGTTGTCTAAATATAAACTATCACTTTCCCTTTTATGTTATCAAAAGATTCTTAGTTAATTTCGATCAAAAGTTCAAAAATCTTGGAAATAATTTACACAAAAATTTCATCATCTAATTATCATTCGGTTATCAACCAACATTTTTTTTTTACCAAGGGAACTAATTCAATTATATACCAAACATTTGACCTCAATTAAACCAAGCGAACAAACGTATAACAACCAAAGATAGCCATACACACACACATACACTTCTATTTACTTTCAAAATTATGATCTAAATGAAATCTTTCGATTTTGAATTTTACAAGAGTCTCTAAAACATAATAAGAAATGCGATCTCATTTTTCTGCTGTTGAACTCTTAAAGATTTTTTTTTTTTTTTTGTTTCATTTTAATTATGATCGCGCATATATGATCGTGATTTATTTATTAAGATTTGAATATACCAAATGCATTAAAAAAATCGTCGATCGTTTATTCGTTCGCATTTCATTTGAAGTTCAAGTTCACGATTGTTTATTATTGATTTCTTGTGTATTTTGTATGACGTTCGTTGTATTCTTTTTTTGAACAATTTTTCGCGCGATCGCGATCAATGATGATGAGTAATTATCTTTTATACCACTCTCTTCTTGATCTGAATCATTTTTATTGTTTTTTGTTTTTGTTTTATTTATTTTTGTTGGTTTGTGAATTAAAATATTTCGTGGTTATTTCGAGGATTTGGTGTGCACAGAATATTAAGTAACTAGAATATTATAATTCGTGGATATGTTATATATGAATTGTTCATACCAGATGTTAGTCATTAAGATCGTAAGAGTATTATACAAACTCAACTTCCTCATTTAGATTTTGTGTGATAGGTTGATATATACGGGATTTTCCCATTATTAATAGTTTGCAATTAAAATGTTAAATGTATGATCGCACATCTTTATAAGATGTGATCTGGCGCCAAGTAAAAGACATGTACACGCATCAAGGTAATAATAGTATAGCAAAATATTTTACGCAAATCATATACAACATATTGCAAAATTTAGATTTGCCAATAAATGTGCTAATCTTTTTGAGGTGAATGGACTACTTTTCTGTAGATCTTGCAAGAAGAATGTGTACAAGAACAATGAAGAATATTTGTGATACAGCTATTAGAGCAGCCCTGTTTAAGCTTTGCTCGATTTTGGGCGTCAAATTAGTTCTTAACTAAACGAAACTCCCTGTTTTTAGTTTAGTTTTTAATAGATCAGGGATAAAACGCACGGATAAAATATTAGTTAGACTTCTATTCGTGGGTTAATGATCTAATTACTACTGTTCTTACTTAGGAATTTCCCAAACTTGAAAATGCAACTAAATTAATGAATGAAGGAATTCTCCTTAATTTGCGATTTAGATTTTCTCAAAATCCTTCTAAATTTTAAAACTCTTAAAATTCTAACAAATTTTAAGCTCAACGAAAACTTTAAATATTACTAAATTTGTTTAAAAAAACTCGCAATTTTTAAAGCATTAGGTATAATTTTTATGTTTCAAAAATTTATACTGTTATAATTACCTCAAAGTAAAAAGTCGGTAATGCAGAACCTTGGTAATGTCAGCTAGCCCAAAATAAAAAATTAAACCGTAATCAGTCGATAGTATTTGTCGATTGCCAAAACCAGCCTTCAGTTTCTCGTGGAAAATGGTCGAAAATTCACGAAACCCAAAAATATTTAAAATTGGTATAAAATTAGCTAGCTATTAGGTCAATAGCTATCGCAACAACAAAATTCAGTAAAAATTTCCTGTGGGAAACATGAACTGAATTTTTTTTCCTGCAATTAGCTATTGACAAGTTACATAAATGCAATCCATCTCAACACTCTAGAGGCTGATTTTGAAAAATGGAATTTTCCCAGATTTCTAGAGGCGTATTTTATTCCAATTTTTTAGATACTACTATCTTTCCCATATTTTCCAATATTTAGTTAGAACAAAGTTTTCCACGTAAGACTATTTACAAAAGTTTCCATATGTCCTGTTTACTTTCGGCTGAAAACCATAATTTTTTTTATTTTCAACTGGAAGTTAATAACGTAATCTGCATTATCGACATTTTACTTCCAGCTAACTTTAGCAGTGTCAAAAATTTATGGAATTATCGATTTGTTTAATTGGATCGAAATTTTAAACTTACTCATAAATTTTTATCGTACGAAATTGTGAATTTCTCAAAATTTTTAAACTCTTCTTAAAATTCAAAGATTAAAACTAAAGGCTTTCAAAACCAGAAAATTTCCCAAATTGAAAGAGGTTTAAGATATTTGAGATCTCTTTTGTTACAGTTAAAAAAATTCTTTTCTGTTTCTTAAAACGTTTTATTTAACATTTTTTTAAGACTCAAAAATTTCGAGTATTGAGGTGTGGCCAACACACGACTTTCTTTTATGAACAGAGAATTTTGAGAAATTTTATTTTTTTCTTAATTTTTTTTTAAATTTTTAAATTTTTTTTTTAATTTTTTCTTTTTTCTTTTTATTTGTTTTTAATTTTTGGAAACATTTTGTTTCTAGTAGTTTTTTGTAAACCTTATACTTTTTAAGATATTTGCAAAATAAATTTTCTGGACCAAGGGAGTGGCCACTTCCGGTTAGCCGATTTGGAGTAAAATTTACTGGGACCTCCCAATTTATCAAAAAAGCTTAAATCTGAAGTTTCAGTTCGATTGGTTAAACCATCTGGGCTGTAGAGAGGATACAGACAGACTGACAGACTGACAGACTGACAGACTGACAGACTGACAGACTGACAGACTGACAGACTGACAGACTGACAGACTGACAGACTGACAGACTGACAGACTGACAGACTGACAGACTGACAGACTGACAGACTGACAGACTGACAGACTGACAGACTGACAGACTGACAGACTGACAGACTGACAGACTGACAGACTGACAGACTGACAGACTGACAGACTGACAGACTGACAGACTGACAGACTGACAGACTGACAGACTGACAGACTGTCAGACTGACAGACTGACAGACTGACAGACTGACAGACTGACAGACTGACAGACTGAGAGACTGACAGACTGACAGACAGACAGACAGACACCATTTCGAAACCCACTTTTTCGGACTCAGGGGACCTCAAAACAAATAAATCTCTAAAAATCTCAAGGCCCAAAATTTTCATGATTATTATACTTTATTTTACTAGAGTAAAAGAAAGTAAAAGAATTGGCTGATGCGGGGAAATGTACCTTTGGAAATTTAATTAAATGAAGGTGTATCTTGACGGTAAGGATTTGTAGTGTATCTTGAGATATTAGGATGTCATGTTTATGTTTAGTCAACTGGAAGTTAATAACGTAATCTGCATTATCGACATTTTACTTCCAGCTAACTTTAGCAGTGTCAAAAATTTATGGAATTATCGATTTGTTTAATTGGATCGAAATTTTAAACTTACTCATAAATTTTTATCGTACGAAATTGTGAATTTCTCAAAATTTTTAAACTCTTCTTAAAATTCAAAGATTAAAACTAAAGGCTTTCAAAACCAGAAAATTTCCCAAATTGAAAGAGGTTTAAGATATTTGAGATCTCTTTTGTTACAGTTAAAAAAATTCTTTTCTGTTTCTTAAAACGTTTTATTTAACATTTTTTTAAGACTCAAAAATTTCGAATTGTGAGAGGTTTAATGAGTGTGGTGGAGGTTTAAGAATGAAATTTCCTAAGAGTCTAAAACCATATTACTGATGAATTATTTTTTAGATTTTTAAAAAGGTTAGACGATTCCTAATTGAATTTCTCCCGATTTGGAACATACTCATTCATTTTTAGGTAATGAAGTAGGAAGATTTATTAATTTTAATGTAATGTTTGAATATTTCATTTTTATTCTATTATACGTCAAACAAATCGTTTTTTATATTCGTTTTTGCCAACAAATGAAAGATACATATACATACATTGCGTCAACAAGCGAGGGTTTTTTTTGGCAAAAAATAATAAATTTCGGATTTCTTCTTTAATTTCGTCATATACAAACGGAATTTTTTGGTCACCTTTGTTTAGCACAACTCCTTCAAAATTCGCATTTACATAATTGGTTTGTTCGGATAATTGGTAAACAACGACATCTTTAGTTGCACAATTTATTTAATATTTTTTGTCATCTGCAACATGTTACTTGCTTTTCCAAATTATCCAATTTATCGTGGTCGTTGGTGCGATAAAAAATATTGAGGTGTGGCCAACACACGACTTTCTTTTATGAACAGAGAATTTTGAGAAATTTTATTTTTTTCTTAATTTTTTTTTAAATTTTTAAATTTTTTTTTTTAATTTTTTCTTTTTTCTTTTTATTTGTTTTTAATTTTTGGAAACATTTTGTTTCTAGTAGTTTTTTGTAAACCTTATACTTTTTAAGATATTTGCAAAATAAATTTTCTGGACCAAGGGAGTGGCCACTTCCGGTTAGCCGATTTGGAGTAAAATTTACTGGGACCTCCCAATTTATCAAAAAAGCTTAAATCTGAAGTTTCAGTTCGATTGGTTAAACCATCTGGGCTGTAGAGAGGATACAGACAGACTGACAGACTGACAGACTGACAGACTGACAGACTGACAGACTGACAGACTGACAGACTGACAGACTGACAGACTGACAGACTGACAGACTGACAGACTGACAGACTGACAGACTGACAGACTGACAGACTGACAGACTGACAGACTGACAGACTGACAGACTGACAGACTGACAGACTGACAGACTGACAGACTGACAGACTGACAGACTGACAGACTGACAGACTGACAGACTGTCAGACTGACAGACTGACAGACTGACAGACTGACAGACTGACAGACTGACAGACTGAGAGACTGACAGACTGACAGACAGACAGACAGACACCATTTCGAAACCCACTTTTTCGGACTCAGGGGACCTCAAAACAAATAAATCTCTAAAAATCTCAAGGCCCAAAATTTTCATGATTATTATACTTTATTTTACTAGAGTAAAAGAAAGTAAAAGAATTGGCTGATGCGGGGAAATGTACCTTTGGAAATTTAATTAAATGAAGGTGTATCTTGACGGTAAGGATTTGTAGTGTATCTTGAGATATTAGGATGTCATGTTTATGTTTAGTTTGCTTAGAATTTAATTAGTAAATATTTTTTACATTTTTTGTACATTACTTACCTTTTTTACTTTTACTTTCTTTTACTCTAGTAAAATAAAGTATAGTAATCATGAAAATTTTGGACCTGGGGATTTTTAGAGATTTATTTGTTTTGAGGTCCTTTGAGTCCGAAAAAGTGGGTTTCGAAATGGTGTCTGTCTGTCTGTCTGTCAGTCTGTCAGTCTGTCAGTCTGTCAGTCTGTCAGTCTGTCAGTCTGTCAGTCTGTCAGTCTGTCAGTCTGTCAGTCTGTCAGTCTGTCAGTATGTCAGTCTGTCAGTATGTCAGTCTGTCAGTCTGTCAGTCTGTCAGTCTGTCAGTCTGTCAGTCTGTCAGTCTGTCAGTCTGTCAGTCTGTCAGTCTGTCAGTCTGTCAGTCTGTCAGTCTGTCAGTCTGGCAGTCTGTCAGTCTGTCAGTCTGTCAGTCTGTCAGTCTGTCAGTCTGTCAGTCTGTCAGTCTGTCAGTCTGTCAGTCTGTCAGTCTGTCAGTCTGTCAGTCTGTCAGTCTGTCAGTCTGTCAGTCTGTCAGTCTGTCAGTCTGTCAGTCTGTCAGTCTGTCAGCCTGTCAGTCTGTCAGTCTGTCAGTCTGTCAGTCTGTCAGTCTGTCAGTCTGTCAGTCTGTCAGTCTGTCAGTCTGTCAGTCTGTCAGTCTGTCAGTCTGTCAGTCTGTCAGTCTGTCAGTCTGTCAGTCTGTCAGTCTGTCAGTCTGTCAGTCTGTCAGTCTGTCAGTCTGTCAGTCTGTCAGTCTGTCAGTCTGTCAGTCTGTCAGTCTGTCAGTCTGTCAGTCTGTCAGTCTGTCAGTCTGTCAGTCTGTCAGTCTGTCAGTCTGTCAGTCTGTCAGTCTGTCAGTCTATCAGTCTGTCAGTCTGTCAGTCTGTCAGTCTGTCAGTCTGTCAGTCTGTCAGTCTGTCAATCTGTCAGTCTGTCAGTCTGTCAGTCTGTCAGTCTGTCAGTCTGTCAGTCTGTCAGTCTGTCAGTCTGTCAGTCTGTCAGTCTGTCAGTCTGTCAGTCTGTCAGTCTGTCAGTCTGTCAGTCTGTCAGTCTGTCAGTCTGTCAGTCTGTCAGTCTGTCAGTCTGTCAGTCTGTCAGTCTGTCAGTCTGTCAGTCTGTCAGTCTGTCAGTCTGTCAGTCTGTCAGTCTGTTAGTCTGTCAGTCTGTCAGTCTGTCAGTCTGTCAGTCTGTCAGTCTGTCAGTCTGTCAGTCTGTCAGTCTGTCAGTCTGTCAGTCTGTCAGTCTGTCTGTGTCCTCTCTACAGCCCAGATGGTTTAACCAATCGAACTGAAACTTCAGATTTAAGCTTTTTTGATAAATTGGGAGGTCCCAGTGAATTTTACTCCAAATCGGCTAACCGGAAGTGGCCACTCCCTTGGTCCAGAAAATTTATTTTTCAAATATCTTAAAAAGTATAAGGTTTACAAAAAACTACTAGAAACAAAATGTTTCCAAAAATTAAAAACAAATAAAAATAAAAAATAAAAAATTTAAAAAAAAAATTTAAAAATTTGAAAATTAAAAAAAAAAATTAAGAAAAAAATAAAATTTCACAAAATTCTCTGTTCGTAAAAGAATGTCGTGTGTTGGCCACACCTCAATTTTTTACCATATTTTAGTTTATTTTCGTTTTCTACATTTTTTTACGTTAATCATCTCAACACTGGCAGTAATAAATAGTTTCAACATTTTATGAATTATAACAGCCCTTGACTTGTGATCGAAATCTCAATAATTTAAATACAATTAATACATTTATTCTATAATTTTGATTTTACACCAAATTTTGTCTAAAATTTCGATTAGCTTAAAATTCTAACTTTAAAAGTTGTGAAATTCTTACAGTTTAGAAGTCCACACAAAAATTCCGGGCCTCATTGTTACCTGAAGGCGTTCAAATTAATCAGCAAAATTCCAAATGTTTTAGTATCTGTTACAATGTTTGACGGACGTTATTCCCGCACCTGTTAAACTGTTTAATTATGAAAATTGTGGGTTTATAGATTGGTTAACTTAAATCAAGCTTTCTATTTTTGAATTACCATGTAAAAGTTTCACAATTTGCATCGTGTTGGAATATATGCGGCCGAATTCTACATCAAAATTCTACATCATATAATTCTGACAAACTAAAACAAATCAGATGAAGGTGACTTATTTTCTCGGGATTAGATACGTAAATTTGAAGGCTTTGAAATGGGTCCTATGCATTCGTCGTGGTTATTCGCCGGTCAGATCGCCTATAATTGCAAAAATTAAGTAAATAGAATTATGGAAAATTTGCGACTTATTTTGGAAATAAACTAATAGGCCCAATACCTAAAAATTCCAAGAAAATGTCTAACCAATTTAAAAATTCTTAAAATCTAAAAATTTATTCACTAATGCGTATTTTAAATTTTTTTTTGTTCAAATTCTAAATTGTTTCGGCCAAAATTTTAAAAATCAAATTCTCATGTTATTATTTTAACTAAATAAATTAAGTTTAAAATTATTAAACCTTTTAATATCCGTAAAAATTGGATTTTATAAATTTTAGAAACATATTAAATCTACAAAATATTTGAAAGTCGTAATTTTAGAAAATTTTCTATAATTTAAATTTTTCATCCTTTATGAAATATTCAGGTTTTCAATGTTTAAATTTTTAAATAATTATCAAGTTCTTAAAAATTATTTCGTTTAAGAATTTGACAGTTTCAAAATATCTTTTCGAAAATTGTGACGACTACGCATTTTAGTTTTCTACTATGAAATAGGACCATTTGTTGGTGACCTCGAAAGTGGATAATTTTCATAAGATATACATATTGAAGTTTTGAGGTTTACTGTATTGGCGATTGTCCAGTTCCCAGAGATGTTCCGCGGATTCAACGTATATGATAAACTAGATACAGGCATTCGCTTTAGAATACGTATAGCAAAATAGGACCGTTTGCTGTTGATCTCGAATGTTAGTAATTTTAATACGATATGGCTATACGTAGTTTATCTAGGATACCTTTATAGCGTTTATCTAGGATACCTTTATCTCTGTGAATTGTCCAATCTTCAATATAGTGAACCTCAACAATTTTTGTATATCGTATGAAAATTACCGACTTTCGAGCTAACAACAAATGTACCTATTTAATCGTATTGAAATGAAGCTGTATGTAATCTAAAGAGGATGCCTATTGTATTGCTTAATATATCTTATTAATTTCAATTTAACTCAATTAAGTTTCCTCTAACTAAATATTTTAATTACTCATACCATTTTACAAACTGGCAGATTTTGATACGTTATGCACTTCAAGACTGAAACTGTGTACTAAAAATTCAAAATTTTGAAACCACGAAGGAAATTCTTCTTAAAGATTGAAAAGTTCAATCAATACGATCAATTGTTCACGAAATTGCTAAATTTGTAAGAATTCAAGACTAGGTTGAATGTTTTATAGATTTTAGAATTTAGGGAGTTTGCTTTCTCTGAAGCTTCTTTGAAGCGCTTCTTTGAATTTGATGATACATACATTCACATTTTTAAAGCTTCACCCAAATTTAAAAAAATATTTTATAATTTTGGAAAATATTCTGACATTTTAAACGTTTTATACTTCAATCTCTGACGGTTCAAGAAATATTCTGGTTTATTAAAACTAAAATTCATGATCAATTTTTTTAACAATCTCACGTGTAACTTATTTTGAAAAATTATGGCGATTCTAGAAATATTTAAAATTATTCAGCATTTTACGGATGAGACATTTTAATTTCACAAATGCTAAATTGTTAGAACAGTTAAAATTCTGAAAAATACTCATCTCAAAATTTAATATGTGGTTCTACAACTACTTGATGTGGCCGGTTGTTGCTCGCAAAACAATTCTAAGTTTTTAAAAAAAATTTAAAATTTTTGAAATTTTTAGTTTTAAATTTTTAAGGCTTTTAAATTAAATTTTTAAAATCAAAACGTTTAAAAATTATTTGATTTAAAACTTTTTAAATTTGATAAATTAAATTTAATTTTTTCTATCAAATTGTTGCTTACTTCCAAAAATAACAAAAATTAATTATGAAACCTTTATTTGCATAATTCTTAAACTATTAATATTTCAAAATTTCTTTGAGAATTAAAATTTTTAATAGAGTTTAAGATTTTTAAAAAATTGATATTATATAAGGTTTACGAATTTTGAGGTGTATGAAAAATTCTAAACTATTTGAAATCCCAAAACTCGAAAAAAATGTTTAACCTCGTGTGAAAATGCCAAAATTTAAAAACCTGTAAATCTCTTGTAATTTTTTTTTCATATTTTCATTTTTCAAAATTACACTTTGATTAAAATTTGAAAAATTCTTAAAAATTTTCACATTTCGCATATTTCAAATATCACACTTATTTTAAAATTTGAAATGAGCAAAATTCTGACCAAAAGCGTCGAGGCCCACGGGTGATATTGTAACTAGATCTGTATTATAGAATTGATTCCGTTATATTTTCTAATTCCTCTCTAATGTGTATCAAAACGATCGAAGAGTTCACATAGGCGTGCAATGTTCTTTCTTGTATAAACGTATATAGTAATACAGATTAATCCTAATCTTACGTACCAAATCTTTCAATTAATTAAATTTTTTTTGATTCATTTCTTAAATTTTGACTTATTGCAGGAAATTATATACGAATTTGTTTTGTTTTGTGCCCGGATCGCAGCATTCGTACACATAGACACACACACACACTGAAGTACAATACAATTATTGCGCCAGTGCACTTATATGCTTTAATCTTAAGTTTAAATCGTAATTTGGTTTTTTTCGCGTTGTTTTGTTTGGATTTTTGTTGTTGTTGGTTTTTTTTTTTTGGTGTGTGAATTGTGTAAAGTGTAGAAAATCAATTTCAATGTCAGACATTATAAGAGGATGTACAATGACCTAAAATTATTGTATTCGTTTATACACATATGTACATATGTATATGATGAAAATATTTTTGCAGAAGCATTAATTGAAGTTGATCTAAAAATAGTAACAGAATAATTAAAAAAAATGATTAATTGTGGACTTGGTACGGTGGAAGTCAATGAGATGATATTCCTTAGTGGTTTGTTTTGTGTACGATTTAAAATTTTGGAGCAAGATTTTTTTCCTATTACATGACCAACCGTATTCTAATATTATTATAATACGCGTAGAGTGTGTCACCTGCAGCTCTGTATATTAATAAGACATCAATTGACATCTGATTGAAATCAACACTCACCAAACATGTACGATTTAGAAAGGGAAACTAATTAATTGTGCGATGGGATAAAAATTTCTTAGGCAAGACACACATTTCTCAATGAAAAGCCTTTAAGCTTGTCACACTTTAATCGAAATTAAATTTTTTTGTTTTCGCTCTGCTCAATGTTGTATTGTATTTATGTTGTTATGTCTTGTGTGTGCCTGTGTACGATTCAAACCGAACCAAAACAACAACAACAACAAGAAAAATAATTATTTGATAGATTATTGCCGATTAAATACGTGATTTTCAGATCAATCGATGTGTTATGCAATATTTACGTGATTTCGTATGAATTAGGTTACTAGGTTTCGACTGTACGTTTATTTTATGATTATTTCTAGCTGTGTACTTGGGTTTATGGACGACGACACAAACTTCTGCTTTTCGTTTCGAGCTATTTATTAGAATTAATTTATTCTAGGATTATCATCATTAGCCTTCCCTCTTATTATTTTCAATATTCTTTTTTTTAAAGTAGCCACTTGAGTCACCTTTTTTTCTGGTCTCGTATTTTCTCGTTGCTGTGTTTGCTGTATCTATAAATATAAGGTAAGAAAAATATTAAAAATATAAAAGTTTAATCCTTTTTTTTTGCCTAAATAAATAATTACAATAATTTTTTTTTTTTTTTGCTTTGGGTTGGTAAAAATTAGGGGATGATTTTTAGAAAACCAACGAAAAAAAGAACGAAAAGTTATCGGCTTTTAAAATCTAAAAAGTTATTTGAAGAATTAAATATGTAAAAGGGTTGTTTTAGTGGTTTTATTGATGATAGTTTCTAGTTCACGTAAAGCATTAATTTAAACTCAATCGATTTGGGTCAAATACTGTAAATGCGCCAAAACACGTTTTAGATATTAAAATAGCTCATCAAATTGACAGAAACTATGTTTCTTTTCTACACACACTATGTTTAGCATTTTTATGATTGGCTCATCAAAACCCATGCGGTATTTAAACTCGAGTTTACGCTTGAATCTATATTTTCTGTTTAACCTTCTGAGAAATAGGATTTGTGGCTTACGTTCCAGGGAAAATTACATAAAAGGTTCATCCGCCATAAAATCTGTAAAGTTGATAGGAAGGAAAATAATTTCCATCAGTTCTACTGATATTTAATATTTATTGCAACTGAATTCAGATTCACATTCTGTGCCTAAAAAATGGCATCTGCCAGACTAAGGAAGTGTATAATTTACTATTAGAACCAGCAGTTTCCTCAAATGCTCTTATACATTGCCAAGAGATGGCATAGACAAATGTGTATTTGAAAAAGGGGGCATAGACGGCCAACATTTCAATGCCGGCCAGAAAAATTCAATGACTTTTATGCTACTGATAATGTGTCATAGTTAACCATAGTTAAGGTGTTTTTCAGCATTTGCTTTACTTAAATCACCAGTAGAACGCGATGAAGAATAAAGGATAACAGTTTCGGGTATTGCTACCTTAAGGGGTGTTCATTAATCGCCATTGGTACAACAGGCATTAGAAAATACAAACAAGAAAATCTTTAAAATTTATTTATAAAATTTGTAGGCCTATTACATGATGTTCATAGTATCGCGAGCAAGTTAGAGGATCATCGACAATTCTTTTACATGCTTTAAGAAAAGTTGAGGACAAATTTACGAAATTCCATAGGGTGAGTGCTTGTTGTGATCCGATTTGCCAGATTCCGATATAAAAACAACATGAGTAAAGCTCTAAGATTGTTAAACAGTGCTAAGAAATACACGCTTGGGAAAAGTATCGAGAAATGAGAACAAAAGAACAGTTGTTTGCAAACTGAACTAAAAGCCTTAGAGTTTTGCCGGTTTAGTTGGATTATTGTTGACACAATGGATTTGGTAATCTTTATCAGATATAATGTCTTGCAAGTTTGATCATCAATTACAAGTACACTTTTGGCATCTAAAACACACAAACTACACATCTAAAAATCCATCAAATCAATTCAAAATAATTATTTGAGAAAACGAAAGGCAAATGCCATTCCAAGCTTTCAATTATTAATCGATTTCTTGGTGAAAAGAGCTGTGGCCCTGGATCTGGTAAAAAGTTTTATATGAAACTCAGCTCCAAAAACATTACATTCCTTAATTAAATGTCTTGTGTTGAAGGAGTGGAAAGCTGAGGAGCGAATAGAGTTATAGTCAGGTAGTAAAAAACAAAAATCGTTATTTGTTTCGGCAAATCACAGTCCTATGATTCATACCATAAGATTTTTACCAGCTGCGATAGTCAAAGTGCAAGACAGAAGCTTTGGTTTAGCGACTGATATAGTATCAAGCAATCAGTAGTGACTTTTTGAAAGTCAGCTTCCAAAAACAATGGGCATAAACTTGGTTTCAATTAAATGACATTTGTTACTGAATGGTCGTATTCTGCAGCTGAGGCAGAAATTCAAATAATTTATTCCATTATGCTGCAAATTAGCACCTAATAAACTTAAAAAAGAGGAGAAAAATGAACACATATCGAGCAATGAAGTAACAGGTATTAGACAGTAATGAAGAAAGGCCAACTGTTGCGTCAAACTGATTAGGTTCAATGGTTTTTTATCTAAAAATGCCTTAGCTGTTACTTTCTTTCGATTTTTAGAAAATGTTAAGTGATCGAAAAGCATGTTTAGAGCATCCGTCATCGATTTTTTTAGGGATGAAGCCAAACGGTTCTGTTGGTAATATATTCTGTGTACATTCTCAATGATCTTGCCGAATGAGCTTAACCAATTTATAGTTTGGCCCTAGTAGTTTCGACAGTACACTCCTTTCCAGGAGTAGTAATCTTTATTAAAGAAATAATCTCCTCTGGTAACTACCTGGTTTTATTTGTGCTAATAGGGATAATTTGCTCGTGGCCAATCTAATAGCTTCCGTAAACATCAAATCACCATCATATATCTCTGGACTAGTCGCGATTGGAACAAATATCCTAATCTTAATTTTGTTGTTTTGGGTTATCCTGCACTTTGAAACTATATCTCCACGAATATTAAATACCAATGGTCAATTCGCCTTGCCCCTCATATGACCATTTAGTGCTAACAACCGCAGCCGGTTCCTTTTAATGTAGTTAAGAGAATTCTTCCGTTTTGATTTGTCCCAGCACAGTTCCTTTGAACATGGTGTACGTTAAGATTATTTGAATATTAAAGGTTTGATTTTCACTTCCAATTACTAAAGATGTACCAATGAAATTTTCGCTAATATACGCCTTAAGTTGGAAATGCTTTCTTTGTTTGAAATACCAATAGCCGTAGCCCCAGGAAGAACCGTTATATACCTGTTCGATAGTTTTGTCTCGTTCAGACATGGAATATGCGATGAAATCAGGGTACAAGCTTCTTCGCATTTCTCGATCTGGAATTTTTTTAATTTCGAAAGACTGATTGAAGTGACCTTTAACATGGCCTCGGGATATTTTGCAGTAATTCCCTGTTTTATCTCAGATTGCTTTTTTTGGGAAGTATTTTAAAATCATAGGCAGAAGCTTGATTTTTTTAGGCAATGTGGCACTATTATTAAAATTCTTGACTTGTTCGGTAGGCTTTGAGGTTTCATTGCATGACTCATAAATTGTTAGAGGAACTCAACCTGGAATAAAAAAACCTGGAACTTAAATCCGGATATTCGTTGTTGTCCATTTAAAATTCAGAGTAATAATCGTTGCTAGGCTCGGTAGTCTCTTTCACCTGCCTACCATGCTTAGCTGAATTAATATTGCTCGAGTTCGCCAGAATCATACTTTGGACATTCGCATTAGATTGCTAAAAATTACTTTACCCATGGCTTATACTGACTTGACGTCCTTTGCCTTAACTTTAATTTTGATCAGTTTCACTAAAACTAGACTTTTATTATAAATTACTCACTTTTACTCATGAAAACCACTCACTTTTTACTGTTTATACATGAATGAAAAACAAGCTTTCAGTTCTGAAAATAAATTTATTCTTCAATATATTCTCCTGTAAGCTCAATAGATTTTGCCCAGCTATTTTCCAATTTGGGAACAGATGGAAGTCAGAGGGAGCCAGATCTGGTGAACAAGGTGAATGTTTATAATTGTATTGTAATTCCTTAGTCCACTCTGCAGTTTGCTCGCTTAAAATCAGTTTAATCCTTTCGAAAACGATCAAAATGTTGTTGAGAAAGTCGTACTCGAAGTTGCTTTTCCATCTTGTTAAGAGCTTACAGGAGAATATGAATATCGGAACCAAGTATTTTTTGCGATTACCACACTTAGGCTGTTTGATAAAATTCTGATAGAATAGGCGTGATTAATATCAGTGCCGCACTAATGTCTCTAATAAATTTCCTGCAAGGGTGGAACAATATTATTAATTTTTTCAGTTTTAAATTTCTTGTTCATTTCCCTAAACAGCATTATGAGGTTATGAATTTTGAGCCTGTACGATTACCCACTACTGGATGGACGCTATCAAAGAGAAGATCTGTTACTGGAGGAATAACTGTGAACGATCCAGAATAAAAGTTGCTAATCGGCATTTGAAATGAGCACCTAAATCTTTTATTTCACAAATATAATTTTTCGTGCAAAAGACCCATTAGGAATGTTCATCGATTAGGCAGCCAAAAACCAAGGTTTAAAGGTTTAAGAATAGTTGGTTCCCATTGGTATAACTGTGATGGAAGCAACCGAATTAAATGCGATTGAAAGTCATCTTGGTTTATTAGTTAATAACACGTGGTGAACAGTAAGAAAACCAAACAAAATCAATTACGTGAAAATCCCATATAAATATTTTGTACGAACCTACATTACTTTCGAAAACCTTAAAAAATCGAATTATCGCCAAAATTTTTAAAATGCCAAACAAAATTGAAACGTCAGCGGACTAAGCTGTTTGCCAAAAAAATATTCAAGTTCATGATGTACCTTAATAAGTTTATTAGCACCAGACACATATTTTATAGGCTTTGCAGAAATACGTTCAACATATTCATGCCGACATATACCCTAATCGATTAAATATTAAACCTTTCATCCAATTTTTTTATTTTTTTTTTCGTTGCGCCTATAAGTTCCATTGGTTAATCCATCTCCTAAACAACATCTCGATATTATAATGTTTATAACCAAAACACTAACTCTCGCACATAAACTTTTAGAAAAAAAAAAAAAATAAACGAGTGAGATGAAAAGCTTAACGAAAAATGTGAATTTCTACATATTTCAAGTTCAAGCACCCCCAAGAAAAACAAATAAAATAAAAGGAAAATCATTTTCGATTCGGGTTGATTGTATTTTTTAGGTGATGTTAGTTAAGTCCTTTTTTTTCTTATACACATTCTATGAATTACTGCTGTTGTTCCTTCTCGAAAATTCCGACTATAGACACATTGTACATATAGCTACTGTATTTATAAGAAAAGCTGTTTTTCTCTCTCGAGTGTAATTTTCATTTAGACACCAGACACACAAAAAAAAAAAAAGTTTTTTATGTTTTTTTTTGCTTTTTGGGGTTGTTGCTCGCTTAGTGGATTTTTTTTTTTTTTTGTATTAGTGTATATTGTGTTCCATGTTGTTTGTACGAGCATAACATACATTAACCATATAGGCGCAATTATATTGTTATTATTTTAGTTCCTTTTTATTTGTTGTTTAAATTCTAAGAATTTATTAAATTTTCCCATAACCGAACGAAAATGTGTGCAGAAGAAACCGAAATTTGAGGGGAAATAAATGCGCTGTGCTGCTTGCTACACAGAGGAAAGTTTTTAGCGTGTTTTGAAACCATAAACGATTTTTTTTTGTTATTATTAATGATAGACGCCTAATTTTAATAAAATAAAAAAAATGAAAAAAAAAAACATTGCAAAAATAATTAAAGGGTTTTTTAATGGTTTAAAAAAAATGTATTTGAAAAATTATTCGAATTTCCTTTTTATTTTTAATTTAATTTTTGCAGAATTTATTTTTATTTGGTTTTTGAACTTTCGTCTTTCTCGTATATTCGAGTGTACGTATATAGTAAGAGTAGCACCTAATTGAAATAACATATATTTTGTATACAACTGAATCGGAAGTGAATACTTGTACATATCGATTTTACATAAAGTTAAAATGATACGCGGTAGATGATTAAATGGGGTGGAACTATAGGTACAGGGTTGTCTTAACAAATTTTTGCGTTCTGAAAAAATAGGAACTACGATAATAACATTTTAATTTTTAATTATATATGAACATATTTTTAAAATTGTTTCGTTACATTTGATTATTTTTTTGTTCACATACTGAGTTTCGGAATTTTTCCGTTACGATATTATACTGTTAATTTTTATCAAAATCAAACTTCCAGTTGAGCTAAATCAATTTACAGAGTAAAGCGGTACTTCAAGTTTATTAACTATATAGCGAGTATTTTAAGAATATTACTTTCTTTTACTCTAGTAAAATAAAGTAAAGTATTCATGAAAATTTTGGACCTTGAGATTTTTAGAGATTTATTTGTTTTGAGGTCCCCTGAGTCCGAAAAAGTGGGTTTCGAAATGGTGTCTGTCTGTCAGCCTGTCTGTGTCCTCTCTACAGCCCATATGGTTTAATCAATCGAACTGAAACTTCAGATTTAAGCTTTTTTGATAAATTGGGAGGTCCCAGTGAATTTTACTCCAAATCGGCTAACCGGAAGTGGCCACACCCTTGGTCCAGTAAATTTGTTTTGCAAATATCTTAAAAAGTATAAGGTTTACAAAAAACAACTGAATTCAAATTGTTTCCAAAAATTAAAAACAAATAAAAAAAAAAAAATAAAAAATTAAAAAAAAAAATTTAAAAATTTAAAAATTAAAAAAAAAAATTAAGAAAAAAATAAAATTTCTCAAAATTCTCTGTTCATAAAAGAAAGTCGTGTGTTGGCCACACCTCAATTTTAACTAGGTAATTAAGGAACCTTTTCCATGTGCTAGCGATATCTTTATCATCTTTGTTGAGTGCGATTTCCAAAAAATAATTTCGTAGAACTTTTATTAAACGAACGATTCGTATGGATTAGGGTTTTCTAACTAGGTAATTGAGCTAACTATTCTATGGGCCAGCCAAACCTTTGTCATCATTGTTGGCAATGGCCGATATTGGCCCTTGGGGGTTGAGTGCGATTTCCAAAAAATAATTTTGCAGAACTTTTACTAAACGAACGATCCGTTTGGATTAAGGTTTTTAACTAGGTAATTAAAGGACCTATTCCATGTGCTAGTGAAACCTTTGTCATCATTGTTGGCAATGGCCGATATTGGCCCTTGGGATTTGAGTGCGATTTCCAAAAAATAATTTTGCAGAACTTTTACTAAACGAACGATTCGTATGGATTAGGGTTTTCTAACTAGGTAATTAAGGAACCTATTCCATGTGCTAGCGAAACCTTTGTCATCATTGTTGGCAATGGCCGATATTGGCCCTTGGGGGTTGCGTGCGATTTCCAAAAAATAATTTCGTAGAACTTTTACTAAACGAAGGATCCGTATGGATTAGGGTTTTCTAACTAGGTAATTAAGGAACCTATTCCATGTGCTAGCAAAACCTTTATCATCATTGTTGGCAATGGCCGATATTGGCCCTTGGGATTTGTGTGCGATTTCCAAAAAATAATTTTGCAGAACTTTTACTAAACGAACGATTCGTATGGATTATGGTTTTTTATTTTCTTTTACTCTCGTAAAATAAAGTATAGTAATCCTGAAAATTTTGGACCTTGAGATTTCTAGAGATTTATTTGTTTTGAGGTCCCCTGAGTCCGAAAAAGTGGGTTTCGGAATAGTGTCTGTCTGTCTGTCTGTCAGTCTGTCAGTCTGTCAGTCTGTCAGTCTGTCAGTCTGTCAGTCTGTCAGTTTGTCAGTCTGTCAGTCTGTCAGTCTGTCAGTCTGTCAGTCTGTCAGTCTGTCAGTCTGTCAGTCTGTCAGTCTGTCAGTCTGTCAGTCTGTCAGTCTGTCAGTCTGTCAGTCTGTCAGTCTGTCAGTCTGTCAGTCTGTCAGTCTGTCAGTCTGTCAGTCTGTCAGTCTGTCAGTCTGTCAGTCTGTCAGTCTGTCAGTCTGTCAGTCTGTCAGTCTGTCAGTCTGTCAGTCTGTCAGTCTGTCAGTCTGTCAGTCTGTCAGTCTGTCAGTCTGTCAGTCTGTCAGTCTGTCAGTCTGTCAGTCTGTCAGTCTGTCAGTCTGTCAGTCTGTCAGTCTGTCAGTCTGTCAGTCTGTCAGTCTGTCAGTCTGTCAGTCTGTCAGTCTGTCTGTGTCCTCTCTACAGCCCATATGATTTAATTAATCGAACTGAAACTTCCAATTTAAGCTTTTTTGATAAATTGGGAGGTCCCAGTGGGTGTTACTCCAAATCGGCTAACCGGAAGTGGCCACTCCCTTGGTCCAGAAAATTTGTTTTGCAAATATCTTAAAAAGTATAAGGTTTACAAAATACTAATTTATACAAAATGTTTCCAAAAATTAAAAACAAATAAAAATAAAAAATAAAAAATTAAAAAAAAAATTTCTCAAAATTCTCTGTTCGTAAAAGAAAGTCGAGTGTTGGCCACACCTCAATTTTTTTAATTTTAGATTTATTCCTTACGGGTTTTCAGGTTCAAATATAAAACTCCATAAAGCCGCTTATCACTGGACCTCTTTGCGCAAGGATAACATGTAAGTGCCAAAGATTCAGCGATGGGAAATATTTCGTGTAACATGGTGTAACGTAACGACATAACAGGAATGATTTTTTAAAATAGCGTACGATACTCACTTTTATAAGTGCAATGTGCTGTAAAAAACCAAACAGAAAAAGAAAGGCTACAGTTAGATATACTCCTTGTTTTTCTTTCTTTAATTTGAAACTGAATCTTTCTCATTCATTGGGAAAAATTGAGAAAAAAAAACAAATTTATGTTACAAATATTTGAACTTAGCACAACAGAATTTCAGCAATCGAAAACAACTCGGTGTCTATGGAAAGAATATTTTCAATCTTAACGAAATGGGATTTTCTTTAGCGTTAAACGTTTGGCGAGTTATTTAATATAATTAATATACTTTAGCGGCAATTAGGCAGCTGGTGAATTTAGCTATAATTTAAGGGGGACCAATAGTTTCCAAAAAATTAGAATCTCTTAAGATTGGGAGAGGACCTTTCATAACTACAATTGTTGTTGTTTAAAATTTAAATATTCTTAATTAAAACTTCTTCTAGAACATTTTGGTTTTCAGAACATAAAATTGTTGCTTGAACACATTTACAAGATGGAAGTGAGAGATGGGATGATGGAAGTCTTCGCTTATTTTTCACGGTTAAAATCTAACGATTGTAATAATGCTGTAAAACACCATATTTTCTCGTGGAAGAAATTATTAACGGGCATTTGTAAGAGAACGTCTCAAGGTATTAATCCTATTATTTCTAGTTTTGGAAAATAAATATTACGATGATCTTTTTACCGACCTTGTAGATTACTATATTGTTGTGAAGCAATCCTTTTGACACACATTAATATTTCACTCATTGGCCATCTTGTAGGAACTAACCCTAAATTGTTAATACAAGTGGATTCCTAGATATCTTAACATTTTAACCCTTTTAAGGTTTCGATTATTTGGCGATACCGTCGTTAGTTAACGAGAGCCTAATTTGCCTTATAACTATAGCATCACAATTTTCTTCATTCCATACTTGTGAACCACATTGTATAGATCGTTAAGGACATCCTTTCGTAATATTTTCAGTTCGATTGGCTAAAGCTTAAACCATCTATACTTTAGAGAGGAGACAGATATACCGACAGATACCACTTCGAAACGTAATTTTTTGTACTCAAGAATCCCAAAATATAAAGTTGCGATCGTAAAAGAAATTACAAAATTGAGGTGTGACTAATACACGAGTTTTTTTTACGAACGGGGAATTTTGGAGAAGTAACTTAATAGAATGTAAAAAGGAACATTAACACTGATGCGTTCGAATTATTTTCGTTATGGGGGTACATTTATTTGGAAAGCGAAAATTCGTGTTTTATTTATATTTAAATTCGAATTTTCGTTAGAGAACATAACATTTTCTTCAAAAACAACCAAAAGTATTCTCTTTGCTATAATACGACGATACAAACAAATTATTTGAAAATGTGACATAGGTTGCTTAGAGATCTCAACGGTATAGCAGTTGAAGACATTTCTGGTAGGGAAATCAAAACCGGGATTGTTTTGATCGATTAATTTCAACTTTTCGGTTAATCGATCCGTTATTAACCGATTTTCTCAAAGTCGCAATTCAGAAAAAACACAATTATGTAAGCGTTAGTATGAGAATTTGAAATGTTTTACATAATCGCGTTTTGCCACGAAAATCTCAAACTATAATTCTTACATAATCGACCACCAGCCATCTCGATTTTGGGGTTTGCTGATTTTGTATTATTTTTTAAATAAAGTCAATTTCAAAAGAATTGTCTCTACAAGGATTATTCTGGTTTCTCGAATTTTGATATTAACTTGCGTCATGTTACTGGATCAGAATTTTGGAAATTGTAAGTGATTTTTCGAGGTCGATTACTCGGTTGTTAATCGAACGAAAAAAATTTTATTTCAGTTGCTTTTTATGAAATAGTATATTATTACATCCGATAGGCGAGTGTCGTAAATCATCTGATTGAATAACACCCTTTTAAAGTTAGCCGGAAGTTTCCAGCCGAAAGTAAAAAGTCGATAATGCAGATTATGTTATTAACATTCCAGCCGAAAATAAACAATTTGGTGGTTGACAGCCAAAAGTAAATAGGATACATGGATTGCATTAAAATTTTTGTTAATAGTCTTACGTGTAAAACTTTGTTTAACATAGAGGGAAAATATCGGAAAATCAGAAGAATCCACAAAATTGGAATAAAATCAGCCTCTAGAGTGTATATATGAAGTCGAATCGTTTTTATGTGATTTTTCAATAGCTATCGCAGAAAAAAATTCAGTTTAAGTTTCCCGTGGGAAATCTCGGAAAATTCGATTTTCCAAAAATCTTTAGAAAATTTGTATAAAATCAGCCGCTAGAGTGTTGTCTGGGGATGGATTGCATTGACATGATTTGTCAATAGCTATCGCAGGAAAATAATTCAGTTTATGTTTCCCGTGGGAAATCTCGGAAAATTCGATTTTCCAAAAATTATTTCAAAATTTGTATAAATTCAGCTAGTAGAGTGTTATCTCAGGAGATGGATTGCATTGATGTGATTTGTCAATAGCTATCGCAGGAAAAAAATTCAATTCAAGTTTCCCGTGGGAAATCTCGAAAAATTCGATTTATTCGAATAATTTTTGGTAACTCGAATTTTCCGAGATTTCCCACGGGAAACTTGAACTGAATATTTTCCTGCGATAGCTTTGGACAAATCACATCAATGCAATCCATCTCCAGACATAACACTCTAGAGGCTGATTTTATACAAATTTTCTAATAATTTTTGGAAAATCGAATTTTCCAAGATTTCCCACCGGAAACTTGAACTGAATTTTTTTCATGCGATAGCTATTGAGTATTGACATCAATTGAATCCAACTCCAGACATAACACTCTAGAGGCTGATTTTATATAAATTTTGAAATATTTTTTGGAAAATCGAATTTTCCGAGATTTCCCACGGGAAACTTGAACTGAATTTTTTCCTGCGATAGACATAACACTCTAGAGGCTAATTTATTTTCGGCTGAAATGTCAATAACATAATGTGCATTATCGACTTTTTACTTTCGGCAGGAAACTTTCGGCTAACTTTAACAGGGTCATAAATAATACAACTACAGTTTCTTTAATTGAATTTCTTGACATTAATGTATCTAGCCCTATAAGTCTTTCTTCAGATGAAGTTGAAGCTGTCGCTGAATTCTCTACAAATGAAATTCCTTGCAACTTTCTTAAATAATTGTGTAAATAACAACATGCTAGCACAGTAGTGGTAACTTTCTCGAGAGTTAAATTGATAGTTGTGTGCAGTAAACGAAAACGCGATGCCAGAATACCAAATGCATTTTCGACTCTGACTCTGGCCGAGCTAGGTTTTCTATTAAAATTAACCTCGTCACTTGTCAGGTTATTGTGCGCATATGGCTTCATCAAATCTGATCGGAGTGGAAATGCGCATCGTCACCCACGAACACGTATGGTAAAATTTGTGCTTCTGAAAAAGGAGCGGAGGGATCTGGTAAACCGAGTTCTTCATTATTTAATTTCTGATAAAATTTTGTGTTCGAGAATACGCCTGCCTCAGAAATTCTTCCATTAGTTCCAACGTCTACCATTAGGAACTCACAATCCGCGTTAACTACCGCCATAAGGACTACACTAAACATCTTTTTATAAGTAAAATAAAAATATCCCGATTTTGACGGCTTTTTGATATGGATATGTTTACCATCTATGGCTCCTAGGCAGTGCGGATATCCAGTTTTTTCAAAAAACTTTATTGATTCTCTTTTCCAGTTGTCAGCAGTTCTGGGTAACTAAAATTTAATAATATATAGTTATAAAATTATAGATTATTTTCGTTAAAACTTAAAAAGCTACAAACAATTTTTTAATTCTTTTTTAAAATTTTAAATTGTTAATTTGTACTTCAAAATTTTTGTAACTTTCTTATTTATTCAAAACACTATTGAATGGTGCATTATTTTCGTAACTTAATTATGGTAAAGAAAAAAAATTACCAATTTGAATAATGCGTTAATAACAATTGCCAATAAAATGTTTCAAAACTTACCATGACGTATTGTTTTAACACCACATTAATTGCTCGGCAGGTTTCAATTACAATTTTTCCGATTGCTTGTGGAGATACCGTATAGGCAAACTTTAAATCTTCGAAGGCATTCCCTGTTGCTAAAAATCTCAAGGTAATTGATAAGCTTCGTGCCAGCTTATTCAAAAGATCCATAAAACTTGCTTCACTCATCCTCATGTAATTCTTGTAATCCAATGGGTCTGACTGTCTAATTTGTTTTAATAATTTTGTATTTGATAATTTTTCTTTATCTGCTAGCCACTCTTTTCGCTATTTTCTTTTTTTCCCATTCTTTTCTTTAATGTCGAACAATTCTGCAATCACCATTATCGCGATAACTATTTCCATAGTATTAAATAATGCAGTATCAATTAAACAAAACATGATGTACATGCTGCCAAAAACAAACAAAACTAAAGTTGTACAACTTGTCAATAAATGTATGGCAAACACACAACCAAGTTGATCAACCAAATTGAACAACATGTTGAATAATGTAAAATACTGTTCGGTCATACTGTTCGGTGTCCTGATAATTTTTTTAAAATTTAACTGAAAGTAAATCCTGCTTTTCAAATAATAATTCCGTAGCCACTGTGAATCCTACAGAACTAAAATTAATTCCTAGTCCGCCCTTGTTGTAATTATAAAAATCATTTGCGTGCATCTGCATCAATCTTAAATGAATTTTGTCATAGTCCATTGCCCTTAAATACCGCAAAAGAGAGACAGGACTATGATATTCTATGTGCTTCAGATGCCTTTCAATTACACTGTGCACTTCGTCGACTTCTTGTACCCGGGAATGACCTGGTACAGAAAAATGTTGAATTATTGTATGCACGTGATTATTTTCACAAAATTTCAACAACGCTAGTGATGTGATACGATTCCAATTCTGCGGAACACAAGAATCAGGCCACAGAATAATTTTTCTCGTCGTTGGAATATCTTTCACAACAGCATTCAAAATTTTTATTAACGCGCTGGCGATGTCATTTCCTGTACGTCCGCTTTGGCTCTCATACCAAATGGAACAGTATATTACGCCGTTTAAATAACAATATCCAGTTAAATTGTACAAATTCAGCTTTCTTTTATAACAAAATCGGATACATTTCCCTTTGGCAGGTTAAAATCATTTTGTAGATCGTAAGAAATAATTGCCACAGTTAAATCGAGTTGAGCTAACTCCTTATCTGCCTTTTTGCGTTCTTTGGCACTTTCATTAAGTTCCTTGTGTTTTAAATATTCCGCGGTTTGTTTGTCATTTAAATCTGATGCACTTTGAAACTTACAGCACGTGTCGCATATATCCTTTTTTGGCACGAAAAATGATAGGTTGTACTCAGTGTCAAAGATTTTTCTATAGGTATGATATTTAATATTATCTAATCCAATTTCCGATTTGAACAACTTAAACATTTTTTTAATAGAAAAACCAGCTTCGAGATATTGGGCGCTTTCAGAGCACCAAACAGTTGGCAACATGTTAAGTAAAATCACGGCCAACGCTATGAAATTTAAGAACTTTATTAGTAATTCAAATCAAATTAGCAATGATTTCACTAAACATGATGCCAACAGTTTACGGATCTGAAAGCGCCCATTGCCTCTGTGTATCAGCTCTCAAATAATGGGAATCGATGCAAGGAAACGATTCAATATGACCTCGAATTATTTTGATAAGTTCATTACTCACAGTTTTCTTCGTATGCTTCCCTTTTATGGATGGTTTTGGTACCCCAGTGGCCGGATCAAAATTATTTTAAAAAAAATAATAGAGATATGGTCAATGTGGTTAGAAAAAATTATCGACCTACTCTCAGCCGGATCAAAATTATTTTAAAAAAAATAATAGAGATATGGTCAATGTGGTTAGAAAAAATTATCGACCTACTCTCAGCTGCTGTTTGCCATGTTGCAGGAAATAATTGAACGAATTTTGTTTTCGCGATGTTTCGGAAGTCGTTCTCTTTCGTTTAATAGGTACCACAGTTACATATTTTGTATAAAATATTTTTTTTCCACATCAGACAATACCCAGAAATCACTGTGGATTTGTTTTCTGAATGATTCCGTAAAGCTTGTTGTACAGTTATTTGGACTTTTGCATTGGATATGGGTCAAAAGCAAAAAAACAACAATTTAGTGAATTAAAAATGTTGAGGAGTCCTATATCCAATTTTTATATGGATATAGTTTAAAACGTTTTGGGATATGGGACATTTAATAATAAAAGCACATTCATATGAAAGTGTTATGGAAACTTGTACTGATTTCACAGTAAAATGAGTTATAGGACAATTAAATACAAAACATCATGAAAAAAACAAGCATTTTTGGTCTAGTAGGGCAAACAAATAAAAATATATTTTGAAAACTATACTAGATATGACAATTTTGATTAGAGATTCTGAAAGAGCGCAGTCGAATTAGTAGGAATACATTCATAACGCATTTTCGGAAAAAGTGGTCTATATGACACTTTAATACTCACACGGCGATTAGTCTTTCTTTAAACATGCGTGCGGTTTCAAGTTTTGTCACACGTTTGTAAGAGAAACGTGTGGCAAAGTAATTTATTTATTAACTGTCAAAAAAACAGACACTTTGGGCTTTGAAAACAGAGAAAAAAAGCCTGCTTTTCACGGCGATTGTAGGAAAATTTTTTTATTTTCGGCTGGAATATTAATATCATAATATGCATTATCGACTTTGTTACTTTCGGTGCATTACCATTTCTTTACTTTCAGCTGGACAAACATAATCTGCATTATCGACTTTTCACTTTCGGCTAACTTTAACAGTATGTGAATAACAGATAAAAAATTTTATTTTATTATCAAATCCTTTAAATAAACCTAAAATAATTTACGTCGACATTTTGACGTCTCAATTTAATAATAATGAAAATAGCAAGAGACTACTAGATAAAATTTCAAAAATGAAATTTTTATTTGGTAGTAGTGAATAATGGAATAAGGGTCTACTAGATAAACTAGCAGTGAATAATGGATATCATTATAATTGAAGAAACACACGTATAATGAGTATATTATACGTTAGTCGTGGACAAAATCATTTTTTGGTATGCTTTCCGATGCGGCGTCGCGAAATTTATTTTTTGGAGGCTTGAATTGCTGAACATACTTAAACCTCCATTCTATATTTTGTTATTGGCATACCTTAGTTTATGGTTCTGACCGTTGCTATGGATTCTAAAATTTGTTCGAAATATGTTAATGAATTGGTCGATTTCCCTTGACAAATGACAATCATAATGATTCGAGTTTGTCTCACTTACGTAGATTATTCGAGATTTTATAGATTTGTTGAGATTATTCGATTAAATTAAGAAGCGTATAGCATTGGGTTAGGAGAGACCCTTGAAATTCGAGATTTTGAGATGTTTAGATTAACCTAGATTTCTGGGGTTGGCGTTAAGTGTTAAGCGTTAAGTGCTCTGGCATCGAAGTTATTCGATATTTTCGAAATTATGCGACATTTTCCAGTTATTGATGGATGATGTTTTTTTGTGCTTTTGAATTGCTTAGCCATAGCCATAGATGTCTTTTTACTACATATTGTAATTGTTAGTGATTTATTGATTTTTTAAGATTATTTTAGAATTCCAATTTTTCCAATTTCTCTCACTTAGTTTTATGTAACAGTTATTATTGAGTATTTAATACATTTTTGACTTTTTTAATTTTCCTCAAGATTCTTGAAATTATTCAGATTACCGGATTTAAATAGCGCGAAGTTGCTTGGTACCGAAGTTATTTTCGATATTATTCGTGAGAATGTCTGCATAATATTTTTCTGATTATTAGAGACTCTTAGTGATTTATTAGTAATATTGATTTACATATGTTACATTTTTTGAGAATATTTGAGACTATCCCAGTTCGATGAAATAATTTTGGATTATTCCGGATATTATGAATTTGAACGGGTGAATTGGGTTGCTTGGTGTTAGATAATTCGAAATATTTGAGATTTTCGAGATTACCTGCCCATTGATATTACTCACATGATGTTACAGTTAATTCAAAACTTTTGATGGTGATGATGGTAATTCTTCGAGTTTTTTTGTAATTTTGCAGATTCGAAGAGAATCAGATTCGAAATTTCGAAACGTATTGATCATCTTACAGTGTTCTTAGTTTTTTGTAGGTAATGTTGAAATATTATGAATAGAAGCAAGTAGGTAACAGTAATGTCTTATGGACCTTGGGACTATATGTATTGTTTTTTAATCAATTGATTTAGCATTTATTCAGCTTTCTCAAGAACTTGTTGGTGAAATAAAATAAAATTATTTTTGCTTCGCGCTATGTTAAACAGAATATCTTATGTCAACCGGCTCTGGTAATAAATCTACAGAAATTTTTATTAGACCACTTCGAATTTACAATTTCGATTTTACGAGTACCAAATAAATTGGCAGACACACTATCCCACCTAGCTTATTGAGAGGTGATTGATACATTACGAAGATAAAGCATAAACAATCACCCAATGAAATCCCCAGAGCATGGCAAACAATTCTATTTCGAAACCACCTGGTATGTCCATTTTAACATCTTTCGACTATCTCGACAGTTTAACAACGGTAGAAGAACGTGTGGTTGCAAGTTTCCGAGCATTTCGCTTGGCTCACATTAAGTAACTCACCCTGTATATTCACTATTTATTTACACATTCACCATTCTACAAAATATGCGTCGACTATTCAACATACCAGTCAAAAGTTGGTTGATTTTACAATAGGTACAGTCGACAAAGATCATTTTTCTAATTTTGTTAATAAATGAACGACTTTTCAAAATCGTAGTATAGGTTGCGAAAATGGCATATTTTCCAGAGATAAAAAATATACATACATTCCGTTGCAACTTCGTGAATGTATTTTCGTTTTTTTTCTCTTTAAAACTTTGCGTATTGTATTCTACTTTTTATAAAAACATCACAAATATTCAGGAATAATTTTTGAATTTCATTATATTGAATGTTCTTATTTGAGCTTCGTGTTTTTATTTTTTTTTAAATACAGTATTCCGTTTTTTCTATTCTTGTATTTCATTTTGCATTATACATGTATTATGAACAAAGACCAAAATTTAAATACTTTACAGAATGAATTAACAATTTACATATTCAAAAATTTTTGTATTATGATTTTACTTATTCGCCACGTGATGAATTTGGGATTTTTCGATTCATGAATTTCAAAATCGTAAATACAGTATTTCAAAGAACGAATATTCAGTATAATAAACGTATGAAGAATGCAATGAAGCTAAAATAAAAGTACGAACTCCATCGTTATCTTAGTTATTTATATTTTATATTTTTACAATAATTTTTAGGTGCGTAAGTACACCTTTTGGGGTAAGGTTGGTTAAATGGCCAAAAATATAATTAAATGACTCAGTTCATTTATCTTCGCTCCCAAAACCATCTAATGTACAATATTAATTTGTTTTTACTGCCAAAACTTTAAATATGGCCGAGTATGATGAAACTGGTCTATTTCCCTACCGACTATGATGAATTTTGACACGTGCTTTGGAAATGGTATTCTTTAATGATTTTTACATGAAGTGATGATGGCCAATTAGGACGGAAGTTATCTATTTCTCAACGGATTTCAGTGGAATTTGGCATATGCGATAGAAATGGGATTCTAAAATGATTTTAGATGAAGTTTTGGAATATGACTAAATATGATGGAATTTCCCTATTCCTGAACCGATTATGATGAAATGCTACATGTGCTTTGAAAATGGGATTCTAAAATGATTTTAGATGAAGTTCTGGAATATGGCGAACTATGATGCAACTTGCCTATTCCTGAACCGATTATGATGAAATGCGACGTGTGCTTTGGAAATGGGACTCTAAAATGATTTTTAGATGAAGTTCTTGAATGTGGCCAAATATGATGTAACTTGCCTATTCCTTAACCGATTACGATGAAATTTGACATGTGCATTGAAAATGGTATTCTTAAATTATTTCTAGATAAAGTTCTGAAATATGGTCAGGTATGAACTTACATTTTTATCAAGCGGTTATGATGAAATTCGATTTTTACGCTGGAAATGGGATTCTATGATTATCTTTAGATGAAATTCTGGAATATGGCCAATTATGATGGAACTTATCTTTTTTTCAACGGATTTCAGTGGAATTTGGCAATGGGATTCTAAAATGATTTTAGATGAAGTTCTGGAAAAAAAATCGAATAAAATCGAATGGTTTTCATATTCGTTCATTTATTTTCTCTTAGCATACTGAGATCATACGTATTAAAATATTTTATTGAATATTGATATTGACTTGAGTGCGAGTTTACGACCATTTTCTGAAGAAAAATTTTCGGCAGATTCAATATATTTTAAATGGAAAACAAAAGAATTATGTTCGGAAGGAGAAATTTGTTTACAAAATAGACTACGTCGATTGGTTGCCTGTTGAAAATTTTTCTTCAGAAAATGGTCGTAAACTCGGCATGAACGAATTAAAAATAGAGTTTATAATTTAAAATTTTGTATGTTTCCTGTAAATTTATTTTCTTAGTGTACAATAGGCCATGACAAGCTGCTCTGATATTTTTAATTATTCTCCGTCTGTTCAGTTATATTGTAGATGTGAACCCCTTTATTATTAACAGCAAGCGTGTAGGATTTTAAACGTTTGTCCTTTATAAATTTCATCGAATTTTACCCAACCTTTTGATAAACGCCTGGCAAACTCATATTCTTGGTCATCAATTCCATATCGTACTCCTGCAATAAATTACCCTGTTTGTTGGTGATTGCTGGATAGAAAAGCATACATATACAATTTGAATGCACCAGTAGCTTTCTATAAAATAAAAGCTCTAATTTATCGTCGTCAATCAATTTAATAAAACCACTTGTCATAACAAATTGATTTATTTTTATCGAACCACGAATAGTCCAATCCTAATTGTCACATCAATTGCCTTTAAATCAATTTTCCAAAGGATAATGTCTTGTTTCGACCAAACGGAGGAGGAGCAGATTGAATTTTTTCTAGTCCTCTACTCCTTATCGCAACAAATCAAAATTTTTATTGTACCTATACGTTTTAATTTTGTGTATAAGTGGGTTCAGTAAGTAGTTGAGTTGTTATTTTCTTTTTCAACTCTAGTAAGGCAATTTTTTTATTTTCTACTGTTTTTTTGCTGCTTTCTCGAACAAACAATAAAAAATTTTCCACTGATAACAGGAACATTTTTATAAAATAAAAAATCCAAACGGAAAATAATTTAATTTAATTTTTGATAAAAATCTACTTAGTTGTTGTTGTGTCTGTTTTGAACGGAAAATGCGGAACGATGATGATGATGATGATAATTTTTTATTTTGGTATTGCCACCCCTTTTTCCTCCGTTCAAATTTTCCTTTTAACTTTTTTTTTCTATATCAAATTTTATTTTACGATGATATGGTTAATTATTATTATTTAAGGGAAATATATACACACACACACATACACACTATAAAAATAAGACAACAACAAACGGACGCGAGTTATAAGAAATAATTAAAATTATAATGAGATGAAAATGGGAAGCGCTATGGGCAGGGTTCAAGGTTAAATGAGCGCATTATTGTTAAATATGTACATACGAGTATATATGATATATACAAAGTAGCTAAGTATCGTGTCGACTGTATATAAGATTAGCAACAATTAAATAAATTTATTTGCTGCCATAAACCTTGATTTCTTAATTATAATTTTTTTTTGCTTTTTTTTGTTTTTCTGTTGCGTCGCTCTGGGGTGATGATAAGAAAAAAAAAAGGTGCAATTAATTTTTAGCGCCATCACACGTCACGAGCGTGCAAAAACCAAGTTTATTGACCCCTCGCTTTTATTTTTTTTTTTTTAATGTGGCGTTAAAATTGATTACGTGTAGCAATTGAAGGTGAAATCGCGCGTCGTTTATAAAAATTTAAATGTTTCTAAGTGTCATTTGGACTATGACCCAAAACAATTATGTCAGCTTTTGGTAATTTTCCTTATCAACATCATTTTCAGTTATATGGTTCATTGTTACAGCGACGTTCAACTACATTTTTGATTTTTTGTTGTCATTCTGGTACGATGATAAGAAATTTAATTGATGCGAGAGCAATGATTTTTCAATTTCCGTTTATTTTCAATATGAAATTTCCTACCACAGCATCTCTGTTCACTACAAAAAATATCACGACAACACAACAACTTTTTTTCTTTTGCATCAACGGAGACTAATTGTCACCAAAACACTTTCCATACGACTTGTCTTGTAAGTAACCAGTTTTATGTGTATGTATGTTGCATGCCAGTAAAATATAAAAAAAGTTTTATAAATTTATTCAAATCAACAACGAGAAATTATAAAAATTAAAAATATTTACATTGCATCCGATAATAAAATAGGTTAGCTATATACACGATCATCTGGTTTGTAATTAACGCTTATTTGCATATGGACGTAACGCACCTGCCTAATTGACGTGCTCATAAATTAAAACCCCTTGCCTACCTGAAACCAGACTAAGCCTTAAATTATTTTGTTTGTTCTTAGAAACACAAAAATTTTTACAAAACCAACATATTCGTCATCGTATATCAAGATGTGTTATAAATACCCATTAGCAAGTTTAATTCTATTTGTGAAGAGAACAACACAAGACAAATTCCAAATTAATGACAATCTAATCGAAGAACCTGCTTTCGTATAGTAGGGAATTTACAAAAAAAAAAAAAAAAAAAATGTTTTAACTAAACTAATTTGCATAATATGTACACAAAACACACATACACACACACACACACAGACATACACACTAAAGAGTTATTTAATTAACGATCAATTTAGCGATATATGCAACAAACAATTTGATTCTCTATAAAATGATTTAATGATTGTTGTTGGTGTTGTAAATTTGCAGGCGCAGTAAAATCCCAGGTCATGATGATGACTTTTTATTATTATAATTGAAAGTTGCGGTTTTCTTATTCTTGATTTAAGAATGCAGATTGTGGGTGAATTTTATATTTTGATGTCACGATTATTCAAGTTTACATATGATATCAGTTTTAAGAATTATTTTATTTCACTCTATAATGATGCTAGATGTGGTATTTAGCGTAACGATTTCAATGACCCAACAAGTGATCCGCGGTTAATTTACTTTATAGCCAAAAACTATATAGTTAAAGTTGGATCATATAGACGGCAGAAATGAATAATCCCGCAATTCAAACTATTAGGGGCCGGTCGAAACGATGACGAAGTAAAGGAAAATTATTCATTCATTTTAAAGTAATCCCATTGGCGACTATCGGAAATCCTCTAATTTACAATAATCCCCAAAAAATCCTATCCAAATGTCACACAAGGCTTAACAGTTTGCTACACATGTAAGATAAGGAGCTAACAATTAAATTCCGAGTTCACAAACGCTACAAGATAAACACGATCGGCAAAGACCAATTCTTTAAAATGTTAGCGTAAGGAGATGAAAATCTACGTAAGGAGATGAAAATTGGCCGATCACTTCTTAAGTTTTGGGAGCTAAAGGAAATATTTTGGAAAATTGCTGTTGAAGGATAAAAACGTGATTCTAGAAAATCTTTCGTGAGAATCATAAATGACTGTGGAACGGTTCAACATAATGATGAGAACCGATTGTTGAGCTGCTATAAACGCGTAGCAAACAGAATTAAAAGAATGTTGAAAAATACTCCAAGGAAACCGCTAAATGAATACTAGGCAGTCAAGGTCTCGATTTGAAATGGGAAACGAGACATGACTTATATTCTGACGTATATTTGTTACCGAAAGACAAATAATTTTTCAATCATCAGGAAACTATGATCAACTCAGTTACTTGTAGCCAACTCTATTAAAAGAATCAAAATCAAATCGCAAAAATTGTGGATTAAAATTTTTAATTTGGAATTGAATTCATTGGAAGTTGCCAGAAGATGTCAAAATAAATTACTTCGACTTCAAGAAATTTTCATAATAAATATATGTTGTGTTATAGAATATATGTTGTGTAGAAACTGACACGTTTCTACACAACAAAAATAATCTTAACCAATAAAACCATGAACCTCAATTAAGATTTTATTCAAAAATCCAATCACAAATTCCAGCTTCAAATGTTTCGAAAACTCACCAGAATCCCTAATAGAACTTACAAGTGGCACCCCTTGCCGGATTCACTTAATCAAAAAGGTTATGATTCATATGCAAAAACTATTAGATTTGAATATAGTATTATTACCGAAAGTCAAATATTAAATCCGTTCTTGTATCAAATAATAATTGAAATAAAGTTTAGGTCATGGTCTGTCTAAATATTGGTAATTGGAACCTTCAAAAATTTTTATTGGATACTGGGGGAGATATGAATTGCAGTTTATTGTGGCGAATAACCGATGAAGAATCAAAAACTCTAGAACGCTGTGATGCTCGTTACTCCAAATATAATCACTCATTTCACATTGTTAATGCCAATTTCCCTATTATGTGCGACAAAATTTTAGGGAAGGATTTCGTTGATATTCCATTGAAATCAGACCATTACCATAAACCATATCGTATTCCTAAAACAATAAAGATAGAAATCCACAAGTAAGTACACGAAATGCTACAGAATGACGTTGTTGAAGAAAGTAATAGTCCGTGGAACTTTCCATTATTAGTATTGCCAAGTGGGCTTCAGATGTATATTAGTATATTATTTATAATAGTGAAATTTGGATCAGCTTGGTCGTGCTGTTTATTTTAGTACCCTCGACTGAAAAATGACAAAAATATTGTCTATCATTTTAAACGAATGCCGTTTGGTTTGAAAGGTGCATCAGCGACGTTCCAGCACATGATGATTAATGTAATGGACGATATTGTTGTCTATGGTAAAATACTGGAACACAATCAGAAATTAGAAGAAGTGTACAAAAATGTCCATTCCTGAAAAAGGTAATTGTACACTTAGGGCATATTGTTAACCAGAACGGCGTTTCTACCAATTCTGCAAAATTAGGCTATCGATGAATATCGTACACCCAAAAACGTTACGGACCTTTTGTAATGAATTGTACAAATTACTTAAATCATTTATAGTTTAAAACCTATTTTAAAAATATCCAGATTTCGCAAAGCTGTTTACAATAACCTGTGATACCAGAAAATTGAATGGATAGAATTGATCATCCTGTATCTTTTGCAAATCGGACATTGTCGAAAGCTGAATAAAATTACCAAACTACTTGCAATCTTTTGGGCAATTTAAAATTTTCGTTCTTATACGTTTATGGTCGGGAATTCATCGTCATAACTTCATGGAAAGTTAATTAGATGAGCTTGACTTAGAAATTAAGTATAAACCTGGAGCTTTGAATAAAAATGCAGATGCTTTAAGCAAAATAAAAAAAATTAACGATAATGACAAGAATAAATCAGATTCAAATCTTTCTAATAATCATACGTTTAATAATTCTGATCTTAATTTAAATCATGATTCATGATAAGTCAGCATTAAATCCAAAATCTTTTTCTCATGATTTAGAAAGTCTAGATGTGAATATTAACAATGAATCTAATCAAATAAATTTTCCCGAAGAATTCCAAATCCACCATTAGGCGGCGATCAAGGAATTAGTCACACATTTCCTAAGCCTACTTGTCATGTCAGAAAACTAAGGTTAGTTCATAATTACCACAAGCTCTAACGAACCACTTGAGAAAGTTTTCATGGATATCGTAGGACCACTATTGTTAATATATTCAGGACGATTTGTCAAAATATTTCTTGGCAATTACCAATTCAAAATCAAGATGCTAAAACTGTCGCTAGCAGTTTCAAAAAACCATTTTACTGATCAAGGATCAAAGGACAATGTTAAAAATAGCCGATTTTTGGCTTATCCGGGGGAACGCATAAATCATAAAAAAATCAATTGATTATTATTAATTAACATTAGAAATGACCCAGAAATACGTCAGATAGCTGGGGAAATGTCGCTACTACCCCTAAACCTATATAAACTACCCTTAAATAGCTTTAAATTGATAATCATTAATTATTGTTATAAAATTCGTGTAAAATGAAAAAATGCTTGAAAATGATTTGAACAGACAGTATTATGTCAATATAAAAAGTGATAAATAATTGTAAAAATGTCCATTCCACCCCTAAAAATTAATAAAACTACTTTAAAAAGCTTAGTGAGCTTATTTTGACATCAAAAATAGATAATGCTTAAATGTTCAAGGGAACGCTTATTGCTAGAAAATAATTATAGATTACTGTCAGAAAATGCAAAAAGTGATACTAGAGTACACTAAGTAACTGGGGAAATATTAATTGCACCCCTAAATCTATATAAACTACTCTCAAATAGCGCTTAAAATAGATAATCATTAATTATTGTTATAAAATTCGTGTAAAATGAAAAAAAATGGTTAAAAATGATTTGAACAGAGAGTATGTCAACGTAAAAAGTGATAAATGACTGTAAAAGTGCCCATTCAATGGCGAAATAGCGCCAATTGTTCTCACTTTGCGAGCGCGTACTGAAAAAATGGCAATTTATCCTTGCGCCCATTTTTCGGGTTGCAATAGTATAAATGAACCTTAAAAGTGATTAGTACCTGAAAATCGTCGAATTAAAGTAACCTTAGTATAGTGTATTTCAAAGTATACATCTGTTAACAAAAAAAAAATTATATTAAAAATTAGTAAAAAGGACCATTCGGCCACTTATTGTGTTTTCCAGAACGCACCACGAGGAGGCGATCCTTTTTACGTTCCACGTTTTTTTTTTATTTTTTAAGTTTTTTTTCTATGTACACTTCGGTTTTATTCTAATTTAAAGACTTTTAGACTTAAACTTTTATTATTCAGAGTTCTCTTCTGGTTCACTAGGATTTTCATCATCACTTAAGTCAAAAACTTCTGAATGATCTGGTGCTGTTGGAATATGCTGCAAATATCTTGCGAATCCAAAGAACCATAAAAGTAGCATTACGTGAGAACAGCATCCAACAACTCTTTTCCCCACTTTACAACCACAAGTATGTCCTATTATGGCATCTACTGATTGTTTCGTTTTATCAATCAAAATAAAAACAAAATATTTCGTGCTTGAAGAGTGTCTTGAGTTGACTCGTACTTTTATTAGTAGAGCATTTTTAGGGTCAATATTTATATTGTATGACTCATAATTAATATTTAGATTTTCTTTGGAAACAAAAAATTCAAAGTCTCCGTCTTCATTTAAGTGATCTGAATAATAGTAAGGTGCCATTTTTATTTGGTATGTACCGCAACCATAAAATTTAAGGTCTTGCTTTTCAAGACGCGGAAACTCATCAAAAGAAGTAGATTCCATTCGCTCAAATGATGATGTGCGCAAATGCAAATTCAAATCTGATACTAGTTTTGAAAGCATATTATCCTGATTTAACAAGGTGATCATTCTTTTCGCTATTTTGATATCAAAATCGCTACTAACAACTGGAGTGAATGTTAGGTTATATGTAGATGGCACATGCAATTACAAAATCATCATACGCTGTTTCTACAACAGTATTCCGTATTGTATTTTCGAAATAATGATTTTTCCTATTTACTCTACCATTCAAGACTTCAGTTATGTAACGATTTTTTGCCACTATTCTCGATATATTTGCTTGTTCAACTGTAAGTGGCTTCTTATGATCAGAGAATGCTGGAATCCTAGCTACAAAACCTTTTTTTTTTTGTATTTCTTCCACTGAGTCACGAAAGCCTCTGTCTACGATAAAAACATCATCATTCTGAAATTGTGTCCAAATTGGCCATTCTAATAGTCTGTTAAGGATCGTGGCATCATTTTCACTACCAGGAAATGGTCCCCATACACCTGCGATTCTTCCATTAGGATAAACCGCCACCATTGGCTTTAAAAGATTATAATGTTTATGAACAGACCAACTTTTTCGCTGAAACTGGAAATCGAAACTCTTTTCAATTTTCAAATAAGTTCCATCAAATATGATGGCTCCTTTATCAGCAGATCTTGTTTGAAGAATCTTTGAAACTTCTGTTTGATTAGAAATTATAGAATTTCTAGACTCAGCACAAATGTTAAATATTTTTTTCTGAAAGCCTGCAATAAAACATTTCGAATGGTTGCACAGTAGTTACTTACTGTTTGCCTGGTAAAATTGTATTTATTTTGCAACTCTTCAAAAGTGTATCCTCTTCTAATTTGAGATAAGTATAATCCTAGAGCCATCTCATTATTATGGGTTCGTATATCTTTAATGAAATGTAATATTATTTTAAAAGTGTCATGATTTACGCCAGTTTCAAAATGTAATTCTGTTAGGCCTCAGTTTTACTTCACGCTCCTCAATAACCATATTTTTTAAGGTGTATAAAAGAGATTTAACTTCTTCCGAATTCATAGATGCATTTGGTTGGTTATCAACGAAGTTTTCAGGAATGTTTATTCCATGATTAGTTTCATGACCATTACAGATTCTATTACCATACATAAATATCGGTTTTTACAAAAATGTTAACACATTCTTCTTTACTGAGCCGTCTAAGATTTATGTTATTTTCACAACCAAATAAACAGACTTTATGATTTTTGCTCGTCTTTCTAATGTCTAAAACTATTTTATTATTGTCAACTAACTGAATCCTTGCAACGTCATCATTAACTGATTCAGTAGAGCAAGCTTCTGATCTTTCGTCATCAGGATGATTATTGTCAGTACTATCCTGACGTTTTCTTTTCTTGTAGCACTTTGTGCATTCGTATTCAAGAGGATTTTCTGAAACTTTGTGGAAATGTGATCCACGTCTCCTTTTGGTAAGAGATTTATTGCAAACTCGACATTGCATTTTAAAAAAGTTCAATAAAATGATTAATTAAAAGCTAAGTAAAATCTTAAGTAAATTAAAAATAATTGAGTTTATTAAAAAAAAGGAAAAGTTTTAAATATTTTTTTTATTTTTTTATAATAATGTACCCGTGGCGTACTGCAGCTATCGGGGGGGTCACAGGTGGTGAATAGTGAACGGCCTATCGATAGGTAAACTAGCGGTGAATTAAATAAGCCGCCCCAACCGCAGTCCAGCTGGTGGGAGAGTCTCAGGGAACTGGGGAGTGGTTAACCTCAGTTCATTAAATTCTGAGTGCCTATGATGCCCAGCATGGAAAGGCGAACAGATGGCGCCAGAAAACCATCGACCAATAACCACGGCGGACTGGGCGTCGTGCCCTCTCTGCACCTTCGGAGTCTCCGCGGGTGATGAGTGGGGGTACCCCTATAAACGGGTGACCCGGGAAATGGAATGGATCCCATTGGATTGGGCTCTCCATGTGAATAGGTGAAAGGGGGAGAGAATGTGGGCGGAGTGAAGGGGGTGCTGGGAGGCCGCGGTGCTAGCGAGCCGATTGGGCTGGATTAAGGTGTTAAGCGACCCGTGCTGATGATCAACTAGGCTGGGGGCCCATTTAACAAAGCCCAGTCGCTAACGGAGCCCTCTGGATATTTGGCGACCTCCAGTTGTATTTAGCCTTACCTGCGTATTCGGATCTCTGCGCAGGCGGACCTCTATTTCTCCGATACTCGTGGGAATCAGATGGAAAGATCGAACAACGAAAAAACAAAGGGCACCGGCTCTCCTCAAAAGCTGGTATCAGTGAAGGGAGGTACCTCGAACCAGACGGGTGGGGCCTCAAAAGTTGCAAACTGGGTTGGCAAAAGTCCCGGGAGTTAGCGGTACCAAAGCAGCACAGGGGAGTGGGACGAGAGACATTCCTCCGGCGAAAAGGCGATACAGGAATCGCCGCTCGGCATTCCGAATTCTCGAGAAGTGGGCTGCGACCCCCGAGAGGCAGCTTACGGAAGAGCAAAGAACATCAGTAGCTTGGGCAAGGAGCACTGTGGGCTGCGGAGGCTCGGAAAGGGACCATGTGTTGAAAAGACAGCGGTCCCAGGATGAGGTGGAAGTAGTCAACAGCAAGCGGGCTAAGTTGGTGACTGAAAGGAAGCCGAGCTCCAACTCAGAAACAAAGCTGTTCAGCGATGTCCTGAGGGAGCATGTGTTGATGCTAGCCGTCATGGACGAAAGTCAAGAAGATGGGAGCATCACGGCCGAAAAATGGAGGTTGTTGTATAATGCACTCAACCTCGTCTTTTTAAAGGTCCTGGGTGAAAATCCGGGACCTCCCCCATCCTGCAGAGATGCGGGGTGGTATCAAGGGCTTGTGAAGATGACTGCATGCTTGGACTCTAGATATGTGGATCTATATAAAAAGGCTATAGCCAAAGTAGGGGAGGTGTGGCCAGGCGCAAAGCTTGCGGCAGTTAGTCGGGAGGAAATTCCCAGCAGGCCGAGGGCACGTGTCTGGCTGCCATCCGAACCGGCTAGCCCTGATGAGGCTTTGGAAATCATTCAGGCCAGTAACCCGAGTCTTCCGACCGGAATTTGGAAGATCGTCAAGCAGGAGGAGGCGAAGGGGGCTCGAAATTATCAATTATGGTAATAAATAAGGAGTCCCTTGCCCTCCTGCACAAAACGAAGGGAGTAATTGACTTCGGTTTCGGGTCAATTACTCTCAACGTTTATAAAAAGGATGGGGCGGAAGCGCGTACGGGAGGCCAACCGGAGGATGGTGGCAACCCGCCCAGGCCTGAAGGGGGTACCAGCAGCATGGGGGGAGAAGCTGAGGGTATGGGGGAGAGTGAAGCCGGCGACCTCGGTCGGACAAGGCCTCCCTTGAAGCATAAGGAGGGGCACATAAGCGAAGGAGCTGGTGTACCGATGGAGGAGGCTGTCGGCAGCCAGGCTAGACGGGTCGGCACTGACAAGTCCTCTACAGAAGGTATGAGGGGTGGCGAGACGGGTGGATCCGGCGCACCCCAAAATACCGAGAAATAATATTCCTGCGGTAGCAGGAATATACCATAGAGATAGGTAGAGGTTAAATGGTTATGATTAAGATAACACAAATTAACCTTCACCATTCTAAGGCTGCTTCGGCAGCTTTACTCCTCAGGCTGACTAGTTCGGATGAGGATGTGATATTAATTCAAGAACCTTGGATTAACAACAACAGGATCTGTGGCCTCAGAACCAAGGGGTATAAAATTATATCCTCTAGTAAGTCTGGGAGGATCAGATCTTGTATTCTTGGGAAAAATAATATTAATCTTTTCCTTCTCTCTCAATACAGCAATGGTGACACTACTGCAGTTAGCCTGGAAGTAGGCACTTGTAGATTCTGGCTAGTTTCAGCCTACATGGACCGGGAGAAGGAGGTTCCTCCGGATAACCTGGAGGAGCTGATCCGTAAAGCGGAACAATCAAAGGTAGGTGTGGTACTGGGAGTTGATGCTAATGCGCATCACACTATCTGGGGAAGCACAGACATTAATGAAAGAGGTGAGTCGTTTTTTGATTATTTGATGAGTACTAACCTTTCAGTGTGTAATATTGGGCGGGAACCCACATTTATTACTAGTAACAGGCAGGAGGTTCTAGACGTGACCCTTGCCTCAAATAATATTCTTCATATGGTTAAAAATTGGAGGGTGGATAAGGAACACTCCTTTTCTGATTTAACCTATAGCCTCGATTCTATTTAACCTATAGCCTCGATATTCACCCTGCTACCCGGGAAGCCTTCAGGAACCCTAGAAGGGCCAACTGGAGCAAATATGGGGAATTATTGGAGGAAATGTTACCGACGAGGGCTATGGAGCCCCCGACGACCGTTGGGGAGCTGGAGGACATGGTGGCTAGCGTTACTAGCGCATGCAACCGATCCTTTCGCGCTGCCTGCCCACTGGCTAAGCCTAGGGGTAGGCAAAAACCGGTATGGTGGTCCAGGGAACTGGGAACCTATCGTAAGGCTTGTAGGATAGCCTTTAATAGAGCCAAAAATACAAGGGAGGCTCAGGATTGGGACTCCTATAAGGAGAAACTCGGAATTTATAAGAAAGAATTAAGAAAGGCACAAAGGAGGTCTTGGAGAATCTTCTGTGATAATATGGAAGAGGTATCCGAAACCTCTCGCCTTAGGAAGATTCTTTCCAAAAGTACATCTAGTCCGAGTTTTTTGATAAAACCGGACGGATCTTGGACAGCTTCTAGTGTAGAATCTCTGGAGCTTCTCTTCGAGACACACTTCCCAGGGAGCTTTGAAGACCTGTTGGTGCGTAGCAATCATCAGGAATCACTGTCAGTAACCACAGAGGATATCGTAACCAGAAAACGGATCCTATGGGCACTGAGCGGTTTTAAACCATTTAAATCGGCTGGTCCGGATCAAATTATACCAGCGGAACTTCAAAACAACTCAGTAATTATTCTTCCCTACCTGGAAGCTATATTCAAAGGGTGTTTGAAGCTGGGCTATATTCCTAGGTACTGGACGGAGGTCAATGTGGTGTTCATACCGAAAGCAGGGAAAAGCTCACATGTCTATCCTAAGGACCTAAGACCAATAACTCTATCATCCTTTCTTTTGAAAACATTGGAAAGGCTGCTGGATGTATACATCAGAGATAAAATAGGTGCCAGGAAGTGGGCATCGTCTCAGCACGCGTACACAAAGGGTAGATCTGTGGACACTGCTCTGCACGCCTTGGTGTCTACGATTGAGAAATCGATTAATTCGAAGGAATTCTGTTTGGTGGCCTTCCTGGATATAGAAGGCGCCTTTAATAATGTGAAAGCGGAGGCAATCAAGGAGGGATTGTCATTTTTGGAGGTGGACGTTCCTCTGATAGGGTTAATCAATTATATGCTGGGAAGCAGGATTGTTAGCTCGAAGTTGGGGGACTCCACCTTCAAGAGGCGAGTAACTAGGGGAACTCCGCAGGGGGGGGGGGGGGGTTCTGTCCCCTCTTCTCTGGAACATAGTGGTAAACGGGTTACTACTTGAATTGGAGAGAGAGGGTATTGAAGTTATTGCGTACTCAGATGACGTAGCTTTAGCTGTTACCGGGAAATTCCTGGGCACGATTGTAGACGTAATACAGAATGCGCTTACCATCGTTACGAAATGGGCTGGCAAATATGGACTTGGTATTAACCCGTCCAAGACAGAGCTGGTACTCTTTACTAAGAAATACAAAATCCCGGTAGTTGTCCCTCCTACCTTAAATGGCACGAGACTTGCTTTTACTGATAGAGCTAGATACCTGGGCATTATCTTGGACAGTAAGCTTAGTTGGAAGCCCAACATGTTGGAGAGAATAAACAAAGCTACTATTGCTTTGTACTCCTGTAGGAACGCCATTGGTCATAGATGGGGTCTGAAGCCGGAGCTGGTACACTGGCTCTACACCGCCGTAGTGAGACCTGTACTCATGTACGGGGTGGGTGTTTGGTGGCCAGCTCTGGATAAGGTAACTTACAAAAGTAAGATTGAGAGAGTGCAAAGAACGGCCTGTATGCTTGTTAGCGGGGCATTGAGGTCGACACCGACAAGTGCCTTAGAGGTTATGTTGCACCTTCTTCCGGTCGACATTTTTGGCAAACTGATGGCGGCAAATACGGCTGTACGACTTGCAGCCGTCTCTCAGTGGAGGTGTCTTAGTATAGGACACTCTACTATAGTCAGATCGTTGAAGGATGAGCTGGCGAATCTTGACTACATTAAACCTACTCTATGCTTTGAGAAGCGATTTCGGACCTCCTTCCCTTCAAGGGAATCCTGGAGGGATAGACCGTCATCGGAAACTGAAGCGTTGCAATTCTTCACAGATGGCTCCAAGCTAGACGGCAAAGTAGGAGCTGGAGTATTCTGTGACAAATTAAATGTAAATATTTCTATTCGTCTCCCTGATTACTGCAGCGTGTACCAAGCTGCAGTCGTAGCGATTGAGGAGGTCATGACGTGGTTGAAGCATAATGTGTTATCCTCAGACGATATCACAATCTATGTGGACAGTCAAGCGGCGATCCGGTCGTTAGAATCGGTGTCTTTGGCGTCACGGGTGGCGTTGAGTTGTCACTCATCTCTAAATGAGATGGGTGAGCATTTCAACATCCAGGTAGTCTGGGTCCCAGGTCACTCGGGCGTCATGGGGAACTGCAGGGCAGATGAACTTGCAAGGCATGGTACGACTCTCCAGCTGCAACCGGAAAGGGCAAGTCTGTGGAGGCCTATCACAGCGCTGAGACAAGCACTTGGGAAGCAGGCGCTATCCTCAGCGGGGGAAAGGTGGTCTAACACCGTCACCTGTAGAGTTGCAAGACAAGTTTGGCCAAAGCTGGACTTGGGGCGCACTAGGGCATTAATATCCTTACGCAGACGTGAATTAAGAACGGTCGTAGGAATACTCACGGGACACTGCCTTGTTGGAGAACATGCAAGAAGGCTGGGTCTGGAGGCTAATGACTTCTGCAGAAGCTGCTTGGACGAAGAGGAGGAAGAGACGTTGGTCCACTTCCTTTGCTCGTGTCCAGCATTGGCTCTCAGAAGGCACAAACACTTAGGTAAGTTCAGGATGGACTGCCTCTCGGATCTCGAAAACATTAAAGTGCGGGACGTCTTACGCTACATAAGTAGCTCGAAATGGTTCCAATAGGGTTAAAAGGGGATACATCCTGTGGTATCACAATGGACCGTCACCGGTCTAAGTGTGCGTAAGCAGCCACTCCAACCTAACCAAACCTATAATAATGTAGTGTATATTTTGCGAATCACTTATATAAATCATGATTAAAGACAAAAATATTTTTTATTTTTCATCAATTATTATTTTCCGAAAACCTAATTAAAAAAAATATTTAAGGTAAAAATAAATATCTTTTGAGAAAATGTTAAAGAAAATGTTATAAAAATAGTTTTTGCAAGTTTGACAACTCGAAGGATTGTTTATTTAATCAAACCAATTTTTTGTATAATAAAGCTTATTTTATTATTTCTAAAACAAAATACAATAAAAAATTCTAGAATTAATTATTAGCGCTTAGCACACATAACACTTAATTTCTCAAAAATTCTAAGAACAAGCTAATAAATAGAAAATATAAAAGCCCATTTAAATGTTTAAATGCTGTTTTCATGGAACATTTTTAAATGCTTTTAAAATATTTTATAATTTCTTTAAACATTATTTAATAAAGAATATTCAGTTTTAATAAATATTATTTTATGTTGAAGAGTTATCAAAAAAAATTTTCAGTAAAATCTTGGATCTTATTTACTTGTTTTTTCTTATTTTGACTATAATCTATCATTTTTTTGCACTCCCGAGCGTAAAATTCGGGCGTAAACTTGGCACGGAATTTTCATTACTCTTTTTACGTCTAGGCAGGCAAAAAAAAAAGATTTTGTAAGCAACATGGGCGAAAAACTTTAAAAACTAGCACTTGTGCTAGTAATCACGCTAATATCAAAACTTTAGTGCCCTTGATATCTAATATACTAGTCTGGCCCTACGCATTCTCCCGAAATATTCAAGCAAATATAATAAATAAGCTCACCATCAGTCTTTAAAAATTGCTTTTTTAATTTTTAAGGTTTAATGGAGATGTTTGCAGTTACTCATTGCTCTTTAGATTGGCGTATTTTTTATTCGAATCCTTTCCAAACAATTTTATCAGTTAAACGAATTTCTCAACAATAATTATTATTATCAATGATTGTATATTTTAGGCGGTAAAGGTGTATTTGTATAGTTTTATGGTCACGAGTTCATCATTCAATGTTCGTGTTTTTTGACAGTAATCTAATAATTTTTTTCTAGCAGTACGCGCTCCTGCAAATATTTAAGCATCAGCCACTTTAGAAGTCAAAATAAGTTCACCATTTGCTTTTAAAAGTAGTTATTTTAATTATTAGGGGTTGAATGGGCATGTTTACAGTTATTTATTACTTTATACGTTGACATACTGTATGTTCAAATCATTTTCAACCATTTTTTTCATTTTACACGAATTTTATAACAATAATTAATGATTATCTATTTAAAGCTATTTAAGGGTAGTTTATATAGGTCTAGGGTAGTAGCGACATTTCCCCAGCTATCTGACGTATTTCTGGGCCATTTATAATGTTAATTAACAATAATCAATTGATTTTTTTATGATTTATGCGTTCCCCCGAATAAGCCAAAAATCGGCTATTTTTAACATTGTCCTTTCTTCAGTAAAGTGGTCGCTGAATGCTCTAAATTGCTTAAAATCAAAAAAAATAATTCGACTGTTTTCCATCCACAAACTCCCTCATCGCACTTTAGCTGAGTGTATAAGACATTTTGTCTATACAGAATAAGAGACATAACATTTTTGTTGGTACAAATACATCTCGTATAATGGTAGTGCATTGGCTCAACTCTTGTGCAAGTGCATAGTTCAGTCAACATTTATAAGATAGATGTGTATTATGAGGTAAGTACGTAGATATTTGCATTAGGACCTGTAACGATGTTTCTTTTGCACTGCGTTACAATTAATTATTACGAAATTCAAGTTTCGGTCGGCGTGGAGAAAAGTTGGGCATTAGGAAGATCTATTGTTGCTCAGAAGGAAGGCTGAAGAGAGAAAGTTTGTTTAAATCAAGGACAATTTGTCAGTATTTACAAAACCATAATTTTCATATTCGATAGGTGTATCGCTTTTGAGTGAAATACTATTTTACTATGAATATTTAATGAAACTTTTTTATTTTTAAGTACACTTAACAACTCTATATAGTCTTCCACGGTATTGAATTCCATCCAGATCATGGAGAACATAAATTTTCTATACTACAAAATTACCGTCATCTCGTACCTCGTATATACATAAGTTCAATTCACACATCCAATTGATTTGCCATCGCGTATAACATTTTCTTATCGTATATAACTTAAGAAAATTATCTTATACTGCACACACATATACATACACAAATCGAAATATGTGTACGTCTGTGCACAAATGTTTGTTTTCCACTATACACAACACACGACGGAAATCAAAATTATCCCAATACAACAATAATTTTGTTGCTTCATTTTTCCCATTTTCTTTCACACAAACTCACACACAAACCCATACATATAAGTATATGTACACGCTTTGCTGCTGTATACAATACGACGATGAAAAAAAAAACTGGAGGAGAGATGGCAAAAAAAGGGAAATTCTAAAGAAAAATGTTGCAGACGTAGTGCGGATGACTGAGAATGAAAGAAGCACAAACAGTAGAAAAAAAAAATGGAAAACATTTTTTTTTTTGTTAATGTGAAAATATAAATGATAAATTGGTTTTTCATTTTGTGCTTTTATTACATTTTGTGTATTTCTCGATTTTCATTCTCTCTCTCTCTCTCTCTCGAACCAACTTTTAATAATAATGTAGACATAGATTGTACAGAGAGAGTATGTTTTGGGTACGTCGTTTACTTTAAGTTAGAAAAGCTGAATTGTTTTTTTTATTTATTTAAAATTGATTAAAGAAGTTTTGATCAAATTTTAAATTTTCGTTCAAGCTTTTTATGAATAATTTTTGTTTAATTTTCCCAATCATGATACGTCTGTCTGTTGTCGTTTCATTTTCAACACGGCGACGATGACACAAAACAAAGCAAAACAGAACAAAAACAAAAAAAAAGTTTTTCTCGAAATTTATACGTACATACAATGAAAACCTCACTTTGTTTTGTTTCCTTTTTTTTTGTTCTCGATATAATTTAATTGGAAAAAATTTGTGTTGTTAGGAAAAAGGTGGAAATGGTAAATACAAAAGATTTACGTTGTTTGGTCCGAAATTAAGTTTTGTGTTACGCATTTGCCACGTAATTTTATTATTATTTGTTCGTCTTTTACGCCGTTAAATGAATTACGCTTTATTTATTTCTAGACGTGTACTGTACTCGTGGTGTGCATTGCTGATGGTAATTAGGGTAATTTTGGAATGAGTCAGGTTGTGTACCGTTTATGTACGCCGATGCCTGTTACCGAAATTACTAGAATACAAGTCGTTTGACTTGTATTATAGTAATCCAACAGCTCCGTTTTCAAAGGGATATGTCAGTTTTTGAATCAAATGTCCCGTTTGTCCCGTTTTTTGCATAAACTTCATTGCCATTTCCAGTTTACCTTATCCCATTCGATTTTCTGATTTCGTTGGTTGAATAAGAAACTACACGGAACAAACGACTTAATCTTAATGTAAATTTGTAAATTAAAGGCTTTGGGGAAGAAACTTAAAAACTCGATAGAGTTTGACAAGGTGAATTAATCGGAAGTATTTTAAAAGGCATGAAACATTAGGAAAGGCTACACTCCCTTAGTAGTAAAGATCCATTTGATCTAAGACTGAATTGTTAACGATAGTTTAGCACATGTGAAAGCACATCGAGTTTGCTACGTACGTGAAATAAATAAGCCAAAATTTATATTTCAGTATAAATTGACAAGCGATCCTCCAAACACAAAACTAGACAATCAATTACTTGAGGAGGCACAAGTGATTGAACAAACGCTGTTAAATCGATTATACGTTTCCGATAATTCGACGAACATAAAATTTTTGATTGACACCGGCGCAACAGAAAAGAGAAGCTACGCCCAATTTCTTCAAAATTTTTGTATGCTGCAAACGGTTCCCGAATTACTACTTATGGAGAAAAGAGAGCAATGTTATATGGAACTTCATCATTGTCGACTTACCTATAAACAAACCATCACTCATTACAACTTGCGGATCGACATGGGCGGTAACAAATCAACAGATAGTGTAACAAAGTTGTCTATAAAGGGCTTAATTGCATTCGAACAAACGTTCACGATCTGGACGCCTCCTTTCGCAGGTATTGTTCAACAATATCAAGATATTATATTGTTTTATGAAAACCGAGAGCCAACGAAGAGAAATATTACCCATCATATCGTTACAAAGGGACCTCCGGTTTTTCTCGCCCGAATAGACTTCCGGATAAGCTCGATAGCAAAAGCCGAATTTGAATATATGATCAAACACACTGGACATCAGGATGATTTATTACGCTACCTACCTAGCACCTCCAGCAAGAAATGATGAATTTCAGCTACAGTCGTAGATGTATCAGATGCAGCCATAGGAGCTGTAATTAATTCAAGATTCTTTTCTAAAGTTCTCTCAAATAAAACAACGTTACAGCACGTACGATCGGGAACTCGAAGCTATGTACCGAGCTGTAGCTCATTTCCAACATATGCTGCAGGGTTGGCCATTTTGTATTTACACAGATCGATTTTCTGTCCAAAATTAATGTAATTGCTGAAAATGAATTCGATTTCGAAGAGATTGCCAAGTTGCAAAGTGACGATGCTGAAATCTAATCTATAATCGATGGCACGGCAACAATTGCCAGTTGCTACCAATCTTATATCGGGAGTAGACACAAAATTTCGTAGTTCCAGAGAAAATTTCTAGTGTTCTCGACAGACAGTGTGAGTCCAGAATTTTCAAGGAATTGAACCAAATATTAGGTGTGAAACATTTAAAAACGACACCATTTCATCCACAAGCCAATGGACTGACGAAGAGATGGTACAAGACACTTAAGTCGGCAATAAAATGTTAAAAGAGAAACGATTGGGTGAAACTTTTGCCAACCGAGTTGCCTTCAGATCTAAAATAACCGAAACTTTAGTTAACCCTGTTTCGTGTTAGTTTATTCAAGCAAATTTGGCGAGGTCACCAATATTATATCGGGGTCACCAAAATGAAACGTGGATTAATTGAGTTATTGTAACACACCGCTTTGGCTAAACCATTCAAAATTCTCTATTGCATTCCACTCATGCACCTGCCTAAAGCGTTTATCAAACGAATCGTCCTATAGCCTCTCCTGTTGGCCTTTAAAATAAGCAATTTTGGCATCTAATGCTGTACTGCGGTACACTACCAAATTTTGTCTTTTGACAATGTCCAGACAGCGTACATTGATATTGTCAACCGGCTGGTCACTGTGCAAATCAACTCCAACTAAGAACCAAAAAATCAATTGCATTTTTTTATTTGAACAGGGAATTGAAAAGCCAGTCTAACACACTGTTAATGTTATTATATTATATTTAGAAACAAATAAAATAAAGCTCGTAAATTAGTATACTTTTCAACAATACCATCTGTCGGCGAACACAAAATAATTTGATTTACAATCATGTAACGTCGAAGAATCAAGTTATTGTAAACAAAACGAGTATGGACACGAATCATCATGGCTGAAAAATTTGTCAAATTAATCAAAAAAACTGGATACATAAACATCGTTTCACCAAGCAAGAAAGCGCTATTAAGGAAATTGACATTATCACGTTCGAGTAGCAGGTAGACATTATAGATGTATACACCATATCTGGAATAACCAAATTTTTGGAATATCGAATTTGGCAGAGGAGCATAAGACCTAACAAGATGAATTTGGGAATTAATTTATGATGTATTACGCTGTCTAAACGAAAGAAAGAATCCCCGAGATAGATTTATTGAATGGATCCACAAAAAAGTTAGAAACCAGTTATAATAAATCAACCAATCATCAAATGTCTTCAAATGTCGGCATCAAGCACGCAATTGCGCGACTGACTTGAAACAACAAGAATTGCGGCGTTTTGATGCCTTGAACCTCGATTCGGCAAGAATCAGGTGGTATTCACTGCAGACATCGAAAAGATGTACCAATAAATTCTAATCGAACAAGATCAGCGTTGTTTACAAAGAATCATATGGAAACCCAATATAGATGGATAATTTTTAACAGACGAATTATAGCTACGGTGACGTATGGAATATCATCACTTATTCCTCTTTCATTCCGTGACCCAGGAGTTTCTAGCCCAGATGGTCGTCACAGCTCAGATTTTTATTCGAAACCTTTGACAACTCCATATCTCTCTATCTCTCCTCCAAATAATCCCTCATTTGGAATTACGTAGCTCAATTTAAATTTCGTTCAGTTATGGACTATTTCTAAGAAGCCATTAAGCATCCCGGCAGTCATTCCAAATGTTCGTTATTCGAATATGATATGGTGGAACGGCCCCTAATATCTAAAAACTCCACAATCTGAATGGTCAATCAAGAGTATCGTTTTCTTATGGACACAAATCGAAAATTTTACAACCACTGTTGAACAACCTTTTGAGTTAATTGAAAGATTCGGAAATTCATTTACAAAGTTGGTAGTCACAGCTTATTGAAGAACGATCACACAGTTTCATAGCCTAATAAAACTCGTTCAGCTGAAATAAAAAACTGAAATAAAACTCTTTCACCATTTCTCGACAAAGATGGAGTTCTAAATTCTGCTTCTCAAAGGTCATGATTTTACAACATTGATACTCCACCAAGAATATCAAAAACATTTTCAATACATGAACCGGATAGTTCATCAATGTGTAACTCAGGCGCGCACACCGATACATGTTTTAAAATTTTAATTCCAGAGTTGCCCATAGTTTAGGCATTTGGATGTGTTTAGACCGAATCTTGATGTGCTAAAGAAGAAGTGGTTTTCTCGAATCGAATGCCACAAATATTACTTAAAATGTGACGAAGGAAAGCTGAGGCGACTTTTCCTGTCATAACTAAAACCAGTATGTAGTAGTGAATAATGAGTGAATAATGAATGAGTGGTGAATTTAGGCATTATTCATTCAAATTCGCTGAAATTCACTTTTAATTCCTCATTATTCACTCATAATTCACCAATAATCATTCATTATTCTTTAGTTATTCACCCAGAAACGCACTCGTCATGGTGAATAATGAGTGATTGATGAGTGAATTATGAGTGAATAACCAGTGAATAACAACTAGATGATCAGTGAATAGTCAGTCTATATTGAGTAAATGATGTGAAATTGTCAGAATGAATAATTGGTGAACAATGAAAGAATTATGAGTGGATAAGGTGTGTAGTGAACATTCATCAGTGAAAATAAATAAGTGAAAAACCGTGACTCTTGGTAAAAATAAAAACAGCAAATATGGTAAAACTGGAAAAGTTTTTTTTTGCAGAAATAAATCCAATCAAACCGAATCAAATTCTGTACATCAAGCATCATATTTAATTTCTCAAATGTGTCCATCTCAAATAGGTCCATTAAATTTTTCACTGTTAATTCTTGTGTTAATTGTGCGCTTGCAATTGTTTTGAACCAGATGGTCGATTAAAGTGGAATTTTTCAAAAGTCCAATTCAATCGAGAAAGTCGTTTCTCCAAATCTGGTCAACCAAATGTGGCAAACTTTCAAAAATTTGCCTGCTACCGAGGCCTGGTACCAATCAATCTGGTGAAACAGAGGAACAACCGACAACTAAGGGCTAAAATCAACGAACTCTACGAACCATAAAATCATCTTCAGGTTTTTAATTTTAGTTTTCACAATCGTAAACACTCGGAATTTTATTTTTTAATTTTAACAATATTACGATCACTAAGGCTTGGATCAGATTATATGTCGAATTTTGGAAACAATTCGGTATAAGGAAGAAATATAAAGCTATGGTTTTAACTTTTAACCGATTGACCTCCTGATAAAAACAATTGAAAATGTAACTGAATTTTTAAATTTAAATTTAAAAAGGTTTCCAGTTTATCAAAACGTAATTTTATTGCAAGCGGAAGTTGTGCTCGGGATCCAGTTCCAGGAATGTGATAACGCTTGTTTTAACTTGAGACGCCCACAGACAGAGCGCCACAAATAAAACAGAACCAAGATTTTGAAAAGCTTATGAACGTAGTCTACTTCGAAAACAACACACCGTACTTCCAATCTCCACATATCCTCTATACAAATATCAACCAAGCCCATTTTAGTGAAGAAAGAAAAAATAACTTAAGCCTGAGACGAACGAGGGGTACCTTGAAAATTTTATATACCTTTCAACATTTAACATTTATATGATGATGATTATAACATCTTCACATTGGTACATTTTATTACTAACACGTTTCTCTGAGTAAAATCGTAAAAAAGTCAAAAGAGCAATATGAAAATTTAAATTTTTCATGAAAAACCATTTTCATCTCATTTTCTCGTATGTTCATTTATTTTTTTTTTTCGTTTTTCATTTTCTGTCTGTTATGTGATGAAACTTTTGTGAAGAAACGTGTACCAATAAAATGTTCGCCATAAACACCAAGTTATCCTTGAAATTCGTTTTTTTTTTTAAGGTATACAGGTTCATTGACTGATATCCAAATTTGGTTTTGAAGGATAAAATGTTTTAGGTGCGTAAACATGTTTATCGTTTCACGGAGCCACGAAAAATGCCCACACTTGAAATTTCTAGGTCAAATACTTATTAATACTTTATCATTATGCAGCCTTCTAAAACCTAATTACATTGTATGTAGGTACTCGTAATACAGTTATCTATGTATCTAACACCGCCAGCAATACGCAAATTATCAGCTTATTAAGTAATTACCTTTGTAAATCACAACAAGTGTCATAAAGTGAAATGCTCGAGCATCACATTATCTCGTGTTACCAAACATTTTTTTTTTTTGTTTGGCTTTATTTACTGTTGTTGTAAAGAACCGTGGATTGATAAGACATTTTATTATCATATATATATTTTGTACTCTAAAGACCTAGTTTGTGTTATCAATTTAACATTGACGAGAGTATTAAACAAAAAAAAAATCCAAATTCCAATTCAATCAAATCAATAATGATCGGCTTACACTTTTGTAAACCCAAAAATGTTGCAGTAAATTGAAATTTATGCAAATTCGTTTACCATATTCGTAATAATTTTTGATTTCAAACAAATACTCTGGAGAATGGCAATAACCTTCTTCGAAATGGATTCTATCAAAAAAAATAAAAATGTCTAACTCGTTTGAAAAAGTTTGGTCTCATTCCAAAAAGAAGTGCGAGAGTTTATAGAATCGCTTCGGTTTTTTTGAACTTATTTGATTGCTGTTGAAAAAGATTTATTACGTATTGGTGTTGAATAATTTATTTTGGAGATGTTAAATATTGTATTAGGAATTTTGCCTTCGGAATCGACCACAATAAAATGAAATATATACACTAGAACAACTAGTTACACGCAGTTTTGTTCTAGACAAACCGTAAAACAAATTAACCAATGTCACAAGAGCACTCACTACCTTCTCCCATACAAATAAAAAATATTAGATCCCGTAACAATGACAAATATTTTCCAGTTCAAGGTTTTTACATTTTCAAGTTATCCACAAAAAATAAAAAAATTCATGTTTAGAAAAGTCGCAATTTTCTGTATCATTCTTATCCCATTTTTATTTATTTTTATTTGTCTGGATTGAGACTACGACGTCGAGATGAAGAAAAAAATACACAAATTGGAAAATCTAAAGAAAATTATTTTCATTCCATATAATCTGAGACGCCGACACCACCCACTCATCATCATCGCCTTATCATATGTATGGTTATGTATATATATATAAAACTCACCGACATGGGGTTAACAGATCATGGTCAAAGTTCAATCTTCGTGTCCTTGAACTTGAAAATATATATTTGAACTTTCGGATACATTTAGTCGGTTTTTTTTTTTTTGTTTGCGTTATATTGCCGCCTGGTATTTTTGGTTGTCTATTTTGGGGTGAGTGAGATTTTTTTTTTATGTGATAATAATCTAATTACGGTTTTGCTTGTCGTGGTTGTGAGAGCAAAAAGCTTTTTATGACTTTTTGTCGCACACATTTGTGTTTTTTTTTTGGAATTCCGATTCTATTGGGATTTTGCCACTATACATATACACAACAAGATGAGTACATTTTAATTGCTAAAGTTTTTTTTTGTTTTGTGTTTGTACGGTTTATGCGACATAAATTTATATTTTGTTGTGCTTTCATGTACGTACTTTGAGCTAATTTTATACTTTACTGTACATTGTACATTAAGTTAATTTCTTTGACGTAATTTCAAAGGAATATTATTTATTCAAATTGCATATGTTTGTGTTGTATATTCAAAAGAGCTCATCACACGTCTTTTTACAATACATACACGAAAAATATCTTATCAGATTTGACCTATATTTCCGGAGTTATGAAGATAAGGCGTAGCTATATAGAAACGAAATTATTAAATAAACTCAACACATACTCAAATGTACAATGTAGATACAACAAAAAAAAAATTAAAGCTAACTGTGAAATGGAAAAATACTCAAATCAAACGCGACTCAACCGATTCATGTGAACTTTTCAATTTTTTTTGTTTTTTATTCAATTTGTCGTTGTCGTCGGCCTCTATTTGTTTACAAACAAAACAGTAACCGAAAGCATTGTTTACGTTCATATATAGTTCCGATACATTTTTTTGTTGTATTAGTGTTGTACATTGTGATGATGTTGGTTTAAAGTTCGAATTTTTCAAAACAACAACTTTTTTTTGATGAAAATTGAATGTTTTCTTAGCCCAACTGGGATGGGAAATTGGATGATTTATTGTGTGGGTTTGCAATTTTTTTTTTTGTTTTTTATATAAGAGAACTGAAAAATATTTTGATGGATTGATGATTGTGTGTACGGAATATTTATTTACGACATCGCCCGATGGGGTGTGGTGTGGGTGATGTACGTCGTTCTACAAATATGCGTCGCAATATAAAATGTGTTGTTATTTTTACATTTTTGAATTGATCGGAGACGTAAATGAAGCTGTAGCCGGAGAAACATGTACTGTATATTTCAAAATTGTTTCAATGCTATTAAACTAATTAGCAATTACCCGGGATTTTGGCCAAGAGCGCCAACCGTCTCAACCGTTCGTTTGCTTATTGATATTTTATTAAATGCGCAATACGTTTATTACCGTTTTTGATGGGGAGTACAACATTTTTCTTAACTTAACGGAACAGAACGGAGGAGATGAAAACTCAAGATTTGACACTGGCCGTTTTACAACAGCTGGTAATTTAATTTAGTTTTCATTTTATTAGAGAATTCAAGGATTTTGAACTAAACTTGTAATAAGCAGTTTGTTTATTTATTATTCTAAAAAAAAGAGCCGCATATCGGTTTCGAATTTGGCACCCTAAATGGCGCCATTGATTTCTATTAATGGAGATTTCCGATGTTTCGATTAAAAATTCGTTGTTTGCAATTAATTCTTAGGCATTTATTGCAGTATCATTGAGAGACATATTGTGTAACGTAACGATCGCGTATATATAATTTGGGTTGCTTTCCTAGGAGAATAATGTAGAGTCCAATGTCGTAACAAACCCCAAAATGGTGGTTTGGCATCTATTGGAGGGGGGGGCCAAAGTTGAGTAGATTAATCTACCAGCTCCGTAACCTTCCAGTAGGGTGCGCATCGCGTGAGTTGTTCTGGTCTTGTCATTAGGCAGCTGCGTGATGGGTACAATTGTGTAAGGGGTAACCTGTTCATAATTTGCAAGTGTACGTACTGCCTCTTCGTGGCAACCACTCGTAACTAAGGCCATTTGGCACATTTTTGGCCATTTGGCACAGGCTAAAGTACGGCGCTAAAGGAGAAAACTTTGATAAAAAACCCTAATCTAAGGTGGAACAGCATATGCCGATGGATGAATGGCTGATAGGTTAATCAGTTCAAAATATGCTGACTCTGGATATCTTTTAGGTCGCAGTTCGAGGTGGCTGATCGCCCGCATGGCCCTCCAATAATAATAATAATAATAAAAAATACCCCAAAATAAGCGTTCGTTACAGTTCCTTGTCGTATTAAATTTCAAATGAATTGGAGCCATGGCTCCAATGGAAATCCAGAATCACTTGTAAATTGAGTACACTGTATTCTAGCAAAATGATACATATTTTATAATTAATATTTACCAATATGATTTTAATATGTTTCGAAGATTGTAAGAGAATTCAATACAATATCGAACTGATGAGCTTATGATTATGAAAAAATCAATCTTCTCATCAGGCCGCGGCGACTGGCCTGATTATACCACAATTTACATTCTATATACTGTGCATTATGTACTAGCGAATCATACTAATACAGATGAATTCTTTTACAATTTTTCTTCTTCACGATATTCACACAGCTCTGTGCATAAGCTAATTTTACTGTATTAATTTTACTTTCTTTTACTCTAGTAAAATAAAGTATAGTAATCATGAAAATTTTGGACCTTGAGATTTTTAGAGATTTATTTGTTTTGAGGTCCCCTGAGTCCGAAAAAGTGGGTTTCGAAATGGTGTCTGTCTGTCAGTCTGTCAGTCTGTCTGTGTCCTCTCTACAGCCCATTTGGTTTAATCAATCGAACTAAAACTTAAGATTTAAGCTTTTTCGATAAATTGGAAGATCCCAGTGAATTTTACTCCAAATCGGCTAACCGGAAGTGGCCACTCCCTTGGTCCAGAAAATTTGTTTTGCAAATATCTTAAAAAGTATAAGGTTTACAAAAAACTACTTAAGACAAATTGTTTCCAAAAATTAAAAACAAATAAAAATAAAAAATTAAAAATTAAAAAAAAAAAATTAAGAAAAAAATAAAATTTCTAAAAATTCTCTGTACGTAAAAGAAAGTCGTGTGTTGGCCACACCTCAATTTTAACTAGGAAATTAAGGGACCTATTCCATGTGCTAGCGAAATCTTTATCATCATTGTTGGGTGCGATTTCCAAAAAATAATTTCGTAGAACTTTTACTAAACGAACGATTCGTATGGATTAGGGTTTTCTAACTAGGCAATTAACGGACGTATTCCATGTGCTAGCCAAACCTTTGTCATCATTGTTGGCAATGGCCGATATTGGCCCTTGGGAGTTGGGTGCGATTTCCAAAAAATAATTTTGCAGAACTTTTACTAAACGAACGATCCGTATGGATTAGGGTTTTATAACTAGGTATTTGAGGGGCCTATTCTATGTGTTAGCCAAACCTTTGTCATCATTGTTGGCAATGGCCAATATTGGCCATTGGGAGTTGAGTGCGATTTCCAAAAAATAATTTTGCAGAACTTTTATTAAACGAACGATTCGTATAGATTAGGGTTTTCTAACTAGGTATTTGAGGGACCTATTCTATTTGATAGCCAAACCTTTGTCATCATTGTTGGCAATGGCCGATATTGGCCCTTGGGAGTTGAGTGCGATTTCCAAAAAATAATTTTGCAGATCTTTTATTAAACGAACGATTCGTATGGATTAGGGTTTTCTAACTAGGTATTTGAGGGACCTATTCTATGTGCTAGCGAAACCTTTGTCATCATTGTTGGCAATGGCCGATATTGGTGCTTGATAGTTGAGTGCGATTTCCAAAAAATAATTTTGCAGAACTTTTATTAAACGAACGATCCGTATGGATTAGGGTTTTCTAACTAGGTAATTGAGAACCTATTCTATGTGCTAGCCAAACGATTGTCATCATTGTTGGCAATGGCCGATATTGGCCCTTGGGAGTTGAGTGCGATTTCCAAAAAATAATTTTGCAGAACGATTCGTATGGATTAGGGTTTTCTAACTAGGTATTTGAGGGACCTATTCTATGTGCTAGCCAAACCTTTGTCATCATTGTTGGCAATGGCCGATATTGGCCCTTGGGGGTTGAGTGCGATTTCCAAAAAATAATTTTTTAGAACTTTTATTAAACGAACGATTCGTATGAATTAGGGTTTTTTACTATCTTTTACTCTAGTAAAATAAAGTATAGTAATCATGAAAATTTTGAACCTTGAGATTTTTAGAAATTTATTTATTGTGTTTAGGGGACCTAAACCCTGATTCCGAAAAAGTGGGTTTCGAAATGGTGTCTGTCTGTCTGTCTGTCAGTCGGTCAGTCTGTTAGTCTGTCAGTCTGTCAGTCTGTCAGTCTGTCAGTCTGTCAGTCTGTCAGTCTGTCAGTCTGTCTGTGTCCTCTCTACAGCCCAGATGGTTTAATCAATCGAACTGAAACTTCAGATTTAAGCTTTTTTGATAAATTGGGAGGTCCCAGTGAATTTTACTCCAAATCGGCTAACCGGAAGTGGCCACTCCTTTGGTCGAGAAAATGTATTTTGCAAATATTTTAAAAAGTATAAGGTTTACAAAAAACTACTTCAAATAAAATGTTTCCAAAAATTAAAAACAAATAAAATTAAAAAAAAAAATAAATTAAAAAATTATAAAAAACAATAAAATTTCTCAAAATTCTCTGTTCGTAAAAGAAAGTCGTGTGTTGGCCACACCTCAATTATTTTTGTTGAATGTTAATTACCAATATGTTAATTTACCAATACTAAATTTATAATGGTCCAAGATTTTATTTTTTTGTACGACCTATTTTGTCTTGGTGTGCTTTAATGGACCTCCCTAGCCGAATTGAGCAAGCCCGAATAATTTCCTGGAAATTAGCACACTTGGGTCATTACAAAATTGGCGCCGAAACAGGGACCTGATGGGTCACTTCATATGATTAATTTCAGAATAAATTGAATAATTTTTTTGTTTGTTCATGAGGTAGCAAGTAATTTTTAAGTAAGTTCCTCTTGTCGATCAGCATATGCTAATCTAGGATGGCTTTGTAATTAATTTAAAATTTTTCCTGTCAATTCAAATAGTTGAGAGCTTTCGACTGCTATCTGATTTGTTTGAGGATTTGTTTGTTCCATTGTATAGCGGTTGAATAGTGGTAATACCATGGATCCCGCTCTATGGTGGTTTGATTACGGTGAAAAGATGGTCGGTAGATAGCGTTTCAACTGTTGTTTTTTTTTTACTTAACTTTCAATAGACTCGTTCAGCTTCTATTTTCGTTCACACCAATAATTCGCAATATCAACTTAATCAAGAAACTACCAGAGTAGAGTATATTCTTATTTAATTCTTCCAATTTTTTTGTTGAGACATTGTTTTTACATTTATTTTTGGTTAACTCTTAATCGTCAGCAACGTGAATCTTAATTTATCAAAATGGATTTATTTTCTTGACAAACGTTGGAGCAGCAGGAACTCGAAGTAGAATATAGTATTCGAAACATTGATGTTAATACAACTGGCTGGCTTGACAAGATGAAAGCTGCCATTGAATTCGAAAACCAGGATCCTTTCTTACAGGCATCAACAACGCATGCAACAAATGCTAAGGAAGAATTTTAAACTATGGGAGGAAAGGGCTGTTTTCTTTAAAAGTAAGCTCCTAGAGGAGAATTCCTTAGAAGATCTGCGGATATTAAATTCACGAGTTTCGCACTGGTTCAGACGAACATCGAGACTCAAGGGTTGTTTCCATTCAGATAGTCCGGTAGATCGGTTAATTTCCATATGGAGAAACATCGAGCGGCAATAGACCGACAGATAGACCAGAACCTATCGACATCGACAGGCGATCTATCTCTGACCAACCCCGATAGATTAGGACAGGTTCCGCAATTATTCGCATCAATAAATCCTTCAGACCAATCAAAACCCGAGCCTTTGAGTTCACCGATTCAAGGAGATTCTGCGACTTCTCAACGAGAAGCCTTCGCCAACACTAGAGTAAGCTCATTATCCACAATTGAGGGTGGAGACAGACCAAATGTCATGGATGGACGTCAATATTTAACTATGAAAGCTCAGGTGACGTTTGTATGGAGTATCATTATAGACCGATACCAGTTGTGAACTATATTAATGAACAAAACGGGGTTGACAGCCGATTAATCAAGTGTATACGCCACAGTATTCTGACGAAGAAAGGACACCTTCCTATAACCGATATGTTACTCGATATGAACCGAAATGGAACCTGGCGTTTACCGGGTCATCATCGGGGTTGGATATACTTGATTTTTTGTTTAGACTAGAGTCATACGCCAGAAGGGATAAACTACCTGTCAATGAATTGTAGGGACTGCTACCTCGTTTTCTTAAAGATAATGCCGAAATGTGGTTTTGGACCTACCTTCGTAAGAAACCCCAAGCTAATTATGTCGATATAAAGAATGCGTTGATAAAGCGTTTCTGGAATTCAACGTCGGATCGTGAAACTCGTAGGATTATTGAATCAAAAAAAGCAAAAGCCAAACGAGTCCTTTGATAAGTTTTTACTGGAAATGGAATGCTTAAATGGTTGCTTGGAATCGGGGTTTTCAGACTCTGAACTACTGGAAATAATACGAGAAAATATGCATCACGCTTTGCAAAGTGCTACTTTGTCCTCATTAATTAGATCAACGGATGACTTGCGAGTAATATGTGAACGCTACGAAAAATTGTGGGCCAAATAATGAATAATGAATAAAGTCCACTTTGAAGAGCGATATAGAGTACCTGAACCAGCTACAAGAAGCACGACAGAAGTCGAACCATATTCGTATCTAGAAGCTTATGCTACACCGAAGACCGTACCTGCCTTTCGAAATTCCATAGGGACGAGCAGTTCCAGTATTCTAATATATTGGAATTGTAAGGACTTGGGCCATAGATACCAAGACTGTTCTCAGGCAATTAAAACTATTTTCTGTTTTGGGTGTGGGAAACCAGAAGTAATCAAACCTCAGTGTCCAGTTTGCCAGTCGAGAAACTCGGGAAATGTCAACCCGGACGCGATCAAGTCGGGGGTATTGCGTTCGGTAACCGCCGGTGCCATCCCGATTACGAGCTCTATGACGCAGAGCACTCCAACAAAATCAATAACTCGATAGTTAACTTACGACCGCCTATAACTTCTACTACATCGACTCGTAACTCCACAAAAAACACTAATAATGTATATACCCAAACTGAAAATGATTTAGCGGCACAAATTACCAACTTTTCTCCCATTTGAATCGAATCACACGAAACATAAGTTAACTCGTATCTTACATTATTGGAAGAAACGTAAACTAAACACCAAAATCTGTTTTTCAACCACCTTGTGCACCGTAACAGATCCAAGACCTCATGTCACGATAATTATATTTAATCAAACCTTAACCGGATTACTTGACAGTGGCGCTTCGACTAGCATACTCGGGCATGGATCTGAAATTCTCCTAGTAAGTTAGCATCCTATGTTAAACCGCGGATGATACAAAGAATAAAATCCTTGGCTACATTGACGTGCCGATAACGTATAATGGACAAACGCAATTAATTGGACTTTATATTGCACCAAGTTTAGAAGGGAAAATTTATGTGGGAATCAACTTCTGGAAGGCTTTCTCTATCGCTCCTGCTATAATTAGTGAATTGAAGACCCTCGAAATTGAAATTAATCAACATACGCTTAGTCTTGATCAGGTGCATGAACTGGAGGCAATTAAACTTTCTTTTCCATCTTTTAACGCACTTGGACTAGGCAAAACAAATATAATCGAGCACTTCATCGATGTTGGCGATTGTCGGCCAGTCAAACAACGTCATTACTCCGTATCCCCAGCGATCCAAAAATCAATTTGCAAGCCCGAATAATTTCCTGGAAATTAGCACACTTGGGTGATTACAAATTCCAATTGGGAGGCAACTGAAATATACCTAAAAATAAAAAAATCATTTAAACTGCAACCAAGAATATTATTGAATAGGTATATCTGACTGAGTTATTGAAAGCTTTTTGAAGCAAACTAATACGTAGTGAATCACAGTGTTGATAAATCACATCACTGTATGTAAAGTGCGGGATGACCAACGTTTTAACCAGATATAGTCTTAAGTTCTCCGGACAAATCTTTTTCTGAAGGCTTAAGCCATACAGAATAGAGTTTAGCTTGCGACAGGTTTCAATGATGTGATCGCTCCAAGTGAAATTGCTATTCATGCGTAGATCCAGATTACAAACTGTATCAACTAATGCTAAGTTATGATTATTAATATATAAATGCGGTATTATACCCGAGTAATTGCTTCTACAAATAAACATGGCCGGGTGTTTTCTTTCTATTTAACATAATACCATTTGACGTTGACCAAGAATAAATACTTCTCAGATCTTCATTAATTTTTGAAAAAATTTCATTTATATTTTCTAATGAACCACCAATATTTTAGAATTTTGAACCAGAAATGCAATCAGCTAAATCATTAATGAAAAGGGAAAATAATATTGAGACTCCACAAGTAACCGAAGCTGTTGTGATAATAACCCTAATAAATTTACAATCTGAGTCCTGTCCGACAGATAGGAAGATAATAAACGAATAGCACAGCCCGAAAAACTATAAAATAATTTAACGTTTTGTAGGAGAAGCTGATGATTAATAGAATCAAACGCCTTGGAAAAATCCAAGAGGACAATTACCGCAAAATGTTTATGTGCATTTAGGATAGACGAGTGACTCACTAAGGTACAATGAAATTTGATCCTTTAAAGCCAATTCAAACACCTTAGATAGGGGTAATACTTATTGATCTTAGATCATGTAAATTGTGAACTTCTTTACTTTTATTTAAACGGATAACTATGGCCTTTTTCCATAATATAGGATAATACGAGTTAGTAATACACTTATTAATTATAAAAGTTAGATAAGGTCAAATTAACGGCATTATTAGTTTTAGATATTTAAGGGCCTTCCATCATGTCCAGCCGCGTTTGATTTAATTTTTCCAGTTAGATTCACTACATCAAGATATGTGACGCATTTAAATTGGAACGGTGAACTTTGAAATCCAGACATAGAATCATCATTAAAATCCATTAATGGCAACACAACAGTAATAGAAGGAAAGGCTAAAAAATGTAAATTGATATCATCAGCCGAAAACGGTGTAGTATTACTAGAATTTTTATCAGCTATTTCTATAGTTACAATACAATACTTAGCTTTGATGAGCTTTAGTTTAATAATTTTATAGTGTTAAGCCAGGGTGCTGCTTCCACAAAAGGTGTTTTCCATTAGCTCCACGTCAATATTATTATACACCGGGATATAGGAGTATGTTGATTCTGTCCGTTTGAACTTCACTTTATATGACATATAAATCAAATAATGGTCGGAAATCGACGGAAGGGAAATTTTATCGAATTGGATTATTCTATCAGAATCAGCTTCATTCACCAGAATTAAATCTAAAAAATTTGATTCTCTTGTGAATTGAAATGGAACAACAAATTAATTGAGTATATTTAAATTGTCGAGGAATCGATTTGGGGTAGTATTTAAATTAGCTATTTATGTAATCCATAAACAAAGTTACAATATCGTCGATGCCATTTAATATTCTTGGTGGTGGATTATAGCCAACAATTATGGCATACTTAATATTTTTAACGTTTAGTTCTAAAATAATAAACACAGTCTTCGAGGACGATCTAAAATAACCCGAAGCCAAGTCTCATTCCTACACAAAATATCAAAATGTTTAGTCAGCATCAAAATTCTAACTTCATCAATATGTTTCACTATACTTCGTACATTTAGATGAGCGATAGAAATAAACTCCTATTCATCATTGCACGGTTTATGTTGAATGGAACTAGAAGAAGCTGAAGCAGGTGATGCGGAAACTCTAAAATTAGAAGTCAAATTACAAAATAGATTAGATAATAAAGCAATATAATTAATTAAATTTTCCCAAGACTTAACTAAAGAGAACTCTAGTTGATAAATGGTTTTATTGCAACACCTGTCGGCCAAATCTCCGATGAATAAATTCTGTCAAAGTGCAGTGGATTAACTCCAATTTTATACGAAATGGAATTCAGCTGACTCCTATCTTTTGTCTTTAAATTAAGGTACGGCAAGATACATCGTCTGCTGTTATATTAACCTTTGTAGTTATGTGTTGTATGACATCCACATCTGAAGTAGAGGGCTGGAGGTGAGTAGCCACAAAAAAATTTTATTGAGCTACAGATCGCAAGATTGATTCACTACTATCCATTCCCACAATTAATGTTTCAAGTGGTAGTGAATCAATCTTGCGATCAACATACAACACGGTGTTGTCTGGACAAGTATCATGAACATTTGTAGAATTTAGCTAAATACATATAGTATGTTGATTGCGTTTGCAATTGCATGTTTAACTGTTTCGCAATCATGTCACCAAAATTATTGAAAAATGCAGTAACTGTATTAGTGATGTCATCTAACCTGTTAAACACCTGATTTGCTCTAACCTCAAATTTTTTTTTTAACTTGATTACATATATTACTAATAAATTGATTCATATGATGACTTTATCACAGTTACCACAGGTAATGGAGAAGTTATCAACGCTTGCATCATCACACTGTGCACATTTCAAGGCCATAACGTCAATTTTTTGTTTCGATTGTTTTTTTTATTTTATAACGAACGCAACTGGTCTTATAAAACGCAATCCACTTGTATACCAAATATAAACAGAGAAAATATTTTACCACCAACGAATTTAAGCTGTGATATTATTGCCAGGTGTGTCGACTGAATTTTTCGGTGAGGTGATATTTGGACACGACCAGTAGCACCCGATTTCATCTCTCATTCCATATTTATCGTGAAATCTGTTATTAAATCCTTACGAAATTTTCAAGTTGCAAGTTACATTTTCTATGGATGTTGTTGTCACCGCTACAGGGCGAGTGTTTTTCTCAAGTGTTTGTTGTATGGTGCGCCATTGTCTTGTGATAAAATATAAAATGTCAAACATTTACATAGGTATTCGTATTTAACACATGTGCAAATAAATTGTTATTTACGAGTGATTTTTCTCAACTTTGCAAGTGGTTCTAGTTTGTAACGTATAAAGAAATATTTTTCTGTTTTATTTGGGATAAATTATGAGTTTTAAGCAAAAGCTGGCAAGTTACAAATAATGTGGTTTTATAAAGATCATTTGTTCGTTTTTGTGGAGAATCGTTCGAGTCTGCATCTTTAAAAATTAACTATGTATTGTTTGTTAGATTTTTTAAAACTGGATCTATTGGCTAACTCCCTTACTAATTGAAAAATCCTCCTATGGATCGTGTGATTAGTGTTTGTGTTTGCCACCTGAGTGTATGAACGCGAGATAGGATTGTCATGATACGAACTGTTGAGTGATTGTTGTATTTTTGACATACTATAGAGTAGCTGGAGGGGCCTTTGGTTTGCTCGAGTTTGGTGTTTCAATGCCGATGTTTATGTTGGTCTGGTGTGTTGTGTCTATTTCTGTCAGTATATCGTTAAGTTTGTTGTTCCAGGCAGCTGGAATGGTTCTTTTAACAATTGGTTTACTGCCGAAACTTGAATGATTGTTGATTTTTATGATTCATTTTTCTGTAGGTGTAAGGGTGACTCATTTGTTAGAAAGTGTTAATTTCTTCATTTGTGTATAGTTTTGTTGGAGCTGTTTTGGGCCGGGCTCCTTATAGAGGGGGTGACGATGGAGCGTATTGAGCCCTTAACTGAGACATCTCGAAGAGGGGGTGGATGGCTTGAGGCGATGTACTAAAACACGATTTATAGATCATGTTTTGATACATCGCTCAACCTTTTTTCCATGAGGGGTCAACGTGTTTTGTTTATATTTTTTTTGTAAGGAGTTTGGCCTCGACGCGAGGTGTGATTGAATGATGTATATGTGAAACAGTGGTGTAGTTGGAGGGGTCAAACCTGTAAAACGGCCCCGTTCTCCCTTACCTGTGTTTGAAGAATGCGATCCTAGCTTGCACCAAAATAGTGGTGGGTTTATTAGTAATGCTGCGAACATTGACGTGAAGTCAACAAAATTTTCAAAAATAACTTGGAGAAAAAACAAATCTGTTCTTCATCGAAACGAAATTGTGTTCAGGGGTGACTTGAAACTTCCCGAGAGTTTTAACGATCTGAAGACGCCTTATTCCTATTTTCATCCTCCAAGAGGACATTCAAACCAAATTTTCCGTAAATTATGTTGACATCAAAAAATATATCGGCATTTTGGTATATATGTATGTCGATTTACCGTTATCCAGGTCTGCAACATTACGGGTGGCAACATTCATTCGAGGCAATAAGGAACACAATGACGTCAAAGCGTTTACTACGAAATTAGGCGCTATCTATGTTTCAACAACATCACTCTTAGGAAGAAAAATGGCGAAGACGGTTGTTATGTCATATCCCTTATTTTGATAATTTTTATACGTCGCTACCACTACTAGTATATCTTAGAAGTCAAGGAATAAATATATTCGTTAGGCCTAATTAGCGCTAGTCGCCAAAACAACTGCAAACTTCCAAGTGACAGAGACAATTAGCTTCACAGAGAACCTAGAGGGTACTCAGTGGAATATATGGGACGTGCTTGTGGAATTGATTTAACAGCTGTTTTATGGAAAGACACAAAAATATAAGACTAGCATCAACTTATGTTGGAATAATTCCCTTCAATACTGCAGTCGAAGCACGACCAGTTAAAGCGACTAGATATGATCGTAAAAAAAATTTTTTGGAAGTAGATTACCCTAGCATAATCAAGGAATACAATTAGCATATGGGAGGTGTAGATTTAATGAATGGGTTACTTGGACGTTACCACCGGCGGCGCATTCACAAAGGATTCACTTGATATGAACTTACTGATTTTCAATGGGAATTGCCGATGTTTTGTGTCGTTTCCAATAACAACAGCAAAAAAGGCTGTTGGAAGGCCATCTCAAAGCATGGAAATAAATGACTGAATATGCTGCTTTTTCGAAGAAAGTGTATGCGCCATCGCGTGATGGCCATTGGCCTGATATGTTAGACAGCACAGGCAAAAAACTGTCTAAATTACCTGGTTGCAAATAGTATTTCTCCCGTGTGACGGCTAACTCGCCTTTTGGCGACGTACCTAGTTTCGCCCCTGTCGCTCGTAATTTTTATCTGAAATAATTTTTGACTTCGTTTTCGATTTGTTCACCTTAAAATTACCCTACCATAATTATCTCAGCCAAAAAAAGTAATGACCTGCTAGAGGGTAAAATAAAGTGGAAACATAGCGTTTTTTGATCAAATACATCTTTATGAAAAACATACTTGTTACAAACGTTAATCATAAAAATATTTACCATCACTATGTATGATCCTTTGCCATCTATCGGTAGTTGATGGATGCCCTCGCAATAAAAACTTGGTTGTTCGGGCCAAGTCAGGAGCCCAAGTTGAAGATCACTTCTCTGGTTGCTTTTGTTGCTGTGTGTGGTGTCGTTGTCATGAAGCAACATGAAGCAACAATTCGTTCAGTTGAGCTTGATAACCTTCAGCAGTTACAGTTTGACCAGGTCGAAGAAATTCGTAGTAGATGATTCCTTTTCAGTCCCACCAGAAACACAATAACACTTTCTTGGCAAGAACATTGGGCCTCGCAACGGATGGAGATGACTGGCTTGGAACAAGCCATATTTTTCTTCGTTTAGTACTATCATATAGAATCCACTTTTCTTCTACAATAATGATTGTGTGGGAAATTTTTTTTTTTTTTTTTTTAAGCAAGGAAGCAAATTTAAACAAATGTCGACTCTGCGATTTTTGTTCTCATCGGTTAGCTCATGAGGAACCCATTTTCCTGCCTTGTAGATCTTTCTAATTGTTGAGTTTGATATGGGTTTTCATCAATTATAGCTTGAAGTTCTTCTTCTTCAATGTGATTTTCAGGACCTGGACGTGGATTGTCTTTAAGGTTAAAATTCCCATCACGAAACTTCGTAAACCACGGGAAACAAAAGCCGCTGTTCCAAATATCAATTGAGAAGTGCCAAGAATAGCTCTTGGAGACTATACTGTGGCAAAATTCAGGAATCTTCGGAGATGTCTAGGCTACGCAAAGTATACTATCAACTGGTCCTTCCAACCCAACGGCCGGATGGGATATGGACCACTAATAGTGCAGAATCGCTGGAACTCATAGATAAACGATAAACAGTTTTAAACCATATAAATCGCCTGGACTCGATGGTATTATCCCTGCGGATATTCATTAAACTACGGATCTAACCATTTCCTGGTTAGAGGTAATTTTCAAAGGCAGCCTGGAGCTATGTCACATTCCTAGTAAATGGACAGAAGTGAAGGTTGTTTTCATACCTATGGCGGGAAAACGCTCACACTGCAATCCCAAAGACATTAGACCGATTAGCTTGTCTTCCTTTTTTTTTAAAACACTGGAAAGGCAAATAGAAGCTCATATTAGAGGCATGATTGTGCCGGAAAAACTGTCTAAATCTCAACATGCCAATTGCAAGGGGAGATCTGTAGAGACTGCTCTTCATTCTCTTATATACTTCATTGAGAAATCTTTCGAATATAGAGGCAACGCAGTGGTAACCTTCTTGGATATTGAGGGGGCCTTTAACAATGTGCTTCCAGGGGCTGCAACTAAGGCACTTTCAGATCTGGTAGTGGATGAATGACAGTTTGGGGAATCCTCAGGATGGCATACTGTCCCCCCCTACTTTGGAACTTGGTCATAAATGACCTGTTGCTGAGACTGTAGGACGGTGGCTTCAAGGTAGTTGACTATGCGGATGATGTTGCTATTGATGTCCGTGGCAAATATCGCGGCACCCTTAGTGAGCCAACCGAATTGGTTCTGTTCTCTAGGAAATATAAACCTCCTCATATCGATCCTCCCACTTTAAATAGGTTCAGCTTGACTTTTACAGTTGAAGCGAAGGTTCTGGGTCTCGTTTTGGATAGCAAATTAAATTGGAAACCTAATATATTCTGGAAAGGGTAAAGGAAGCTACGGTAGCGCTATACTCTTGCAAAACTGCCATTGGGAAAGGATGGTTGCTTGAACTCCGCATCATAGATTGGCTTTATACCACAGTAGTCAGACCCATACTCTTGTGTGGGGTAATAGTCTGGTGGCCTGTTCTGGACAAAACTATCAACCAAAAGCTGTTGACAAAAGTTCAGAGAACAATTTCTCTGTATATCCGTGGTGCACTGAGGAGCACATCCACTCAGGCACTAGAGATTTTGCTATTTTTGACTCCTCTAGATACCTTGGGGAAGCAGTTGGCAGCTTTTCTTTTGACACAAAGTTTCGGACTAGGGTCCCATCCAGGGAGGACTGGATGATAGGCGCAGTTTTGGAACCAGGAGCTATAAACTTCTTCACTGATGGTTCAAAACAAGACGGGAATGTCGGGGCTGGATTGTTCTGCGAGGAACTTCTCTTAAATTTCTCCTTCCGTCTGCCCGACTACTGTAGCATTTTTGAAGCTGAAGTAACTGCCATAAAGGAAGTCGTAGACTGCGCTTAAATCACACCTCCTCACGTCGAAAGTAGTCCAGAACTGTCTCTCATCTCTTAACGAGGTGGCATATCAGTTCAACATCCACATTGGGTGGGTACCAGGACATTTCTTAAGTAAAGATAATATAAACGCCGATGAACTGGTTCGACGTGGTACAATGGACCACTTTTCAGAAAGCAGAAAAGATATTGAAATGCTTCTTGCGGTATTTAGCTAGCAAGCTGACGAATGATATATGGTTAAGTATCACCTCTTGGACAGGTCTGGCCAAAGTTGGACTTGGCGAGATCCAAACAGCTGATCTCACTTCAGCGAAGTCAGATCAATTTCAGAATGAAATTCAATTTTTTTAATGCAGCACCCAATCCAAGTGGCTGGTTTGTTTTTATACAAGTGTACTTTGTCATCATCGTTCGTTCTGCATTAATTAGTTTAAACATTTTTAATTAATTATTTAATTAAACAGTTGAGAAACTTACTTGCTGAATAAATATCTTTATTTAGTCTCAAATTTTGAACAATTTCTTGAGATAGATTGTTAAGCCCGCGGTATTCACGTACAATTAAATTACGCAATATAATTGTGTGATGCCAGGATATTGCAGAATATACTCAAATTTTATTTAAGCTTTTGGAATTTTACTGTGCAATATTGAGGCTTATATTGTTACTTTCTTTTACTCTAGTAAAATAAAGTATAGTAATCATGAAAATTTTGGACCTTGAGATTTTTAGACATTTAATTGTTTTGAGGTCACCTGAGTCCGAAAAAGTGGGTTTCGAAATGGTGTCTGTCTGTCTGTCTGTCAGTCCGTCAGTCTGTCAGTCTGTCGGTCTGTCAGTCTGTCAGTCTGTCAGTCTGTCAGTCTGTCAGTCTGTCAGTCTGTCAGTCTGTCAGTCTGTCAGTCTGTCAGTCTGTCAGTCTGTCAGTCTGTCAGTCTGTCAGTCTGTCAGTCTGTCAGTCTGTCAGTCTGTCAGTCTGTCAGTCTGTCAGTCTGTCAGTCTGTCAGTCTGTCAGTCTGTCAGTCTGTCAGTCTGTCAGTCTGTCAGTCTGTCAGTCTGTCAGTCTGTCAGTCTGTCAGTCTGATTGTGTCCTCTCTACAGCCCAGATGATTTAACCAATCGAAATGAAACTTTAGATTTAAGCTTTGTTGATAAATTGGGAGGTCCCAGTGAATTTTACTCTATATCGGCCAACCGGAAGTGGCCACTCCTTTGGTCCAGAAAATTTATTTTGCAAATATCTTAAAAAGTATAAGGTTTACAAAAAACTACTTAATCCAAAATGTGTCCAAAAATTAAAAACAAATAAAAATAACAAATAAAAAATTTAAAAAAAAAGTTATAAAAAAAATAAAATTTCTCAAAATCCTCTGTTCGTAAATGAAAGTCGTGTGTTGGCCACACCTCCATTTTTTTTTATTATCATCTTAAGAAATGTCGAATTAAATTTTTTTTATAAATTTTAAATGGGATTGCAACCAATTTGGACAAATTAAAATATTTAATATTTTGATATCGGTCATGCGTGAAAACAAATAGTGAAATTCTCTTACAATAAAAATTCGATCCATTTTTGACATATAACAACTTTGCCAATGATAAGTTATTTGTTTTAGTATATTTATGAGAATATGATGAACGCTCGAGCATCACATATGCAGTAAAAAAAAATTGCCTAACCTTGATTAATTACAAGCAGGAAATACCCAACTTCCAAACTTGTACTCATTTTGCTATACACAATTATTAGCGTGTAAGTAGTTTTCCACATACAACAACTCTTGCGCAGACATGGCATAAAAACGAAAAAAAAAAAATCGGAATCAACTTTATAATTAAATTAAATATTAATATTTATTACCATAAACGGAAAATATTACAAAAAAAAAAAAAAAAATTGGTTGCAACAAAAAACCGAAACCAAAGTGAAAATTCCATAAAAAGCTTTTGTTGTTCTCTTGGCGTATATGCGAAATGCGATTTTTTTGCTTTTATTTTTCTATACACTCGTATTAAGAGTTTTCCGTGGTCTGATGATGCAAGAACACACCAACACCACACTAACACAACACTAATAATATTGTAATCCCAATGTGTGATATAACAATTATCTATTGTTCAATTGAATAATAGAAATAAAAAATAAAAAAATCAGGAACACCAAAGATTTATGTTTCCATTGGAAAAATCGCAAACAAGATAAAAAAAAAAAACGTCATCATATCATCTCGCGCTTATACGAGTAGCAGCCAGCTATGTAGCTGTATATAAATGTGTTGCCATTAGGATCACGATCTTATTATTGTGTTAATTTAAAAAAATTATCACGATTTTTATTTTTATTTATGAGAAATATGTTACATTGTAATCATAATAATAATAACAATAATAGTAACAATGATATAGTAATGGCATAAATAATTTTTACACTATTTCCTTAAGAAGCAAAACGCAACAATCACCATAAAAGATGATGATGATGATGATGATGATTATGATTATGATGTGATGGTTGATGATAAGAAAAATTGATTTTGTTTAAAGGAATTTTTGTTCTTCTTTTCTGTTGCAGATTGTAAATCAAGTGATGCGAGACATGCATATAAAACAGCATCACCCAATTGATTGGTGGTATACGCGTTTAGAACTCGCGCACTACCTATATACATATATTGAAATCTCAATGTCATCTCAGTTTAATGGTGGCTTATTGATACAGAATTGGTTATATCACGGAATATAGAAGTTAAATCAAATTAAAACTAGTTTTGTATTTATTTATATTGTGATAGAGAAATATATGATTCATGTGTGGTATATATCATAATATAAAGGGATGAGTCAGAGTTTTATGATTTTTGCAGTTGTTTTCATATGAAATTACCTTTTAAGTTGAAGGACATGGCGCCTAGAATAGTGAAGGTATTCTAGTTATTGATGTGTAGGTATTTATCTAAAAAGTTCATAGTCCTTTTGATTTTTAATAATCAGCCAATGATACTTTGTTTAGTACAACATCCTTATAAAATCGCTCTCTCTCTCTCTCACCTACCTAGAAATTTAACAAAAACATCTCATACCAAAGCAAAATTTCCAGGTAGCATAGCTTCGGGTCTGTCGCTTTGGAATATTTCATACTTAGTTGACTCGTATTTACCGTGTTCCCTCACTATATAAGTGTCTTTCCGCAATAAGTCGAAGTATGACCACTGCATACTTTCGACTACTTATACTGTATTTAGCGGAATCAACAGTATTAAATTACTGAATTCTGCCGGCACTTCTCGTTTGAATTGACTGCAATGGTTGGCATAACCCCTTAGTCGTCCTTATCTTCCAGAGTCTTACTGAAAATGTTCGATGATGATCATGATAAATGATTGAGTGGAAAATCCACGTCACGGAATTTGGCAAAGTATTGAAATCCTGTCAAAATGACCAAAAATTTGGTGGGTCCAAAACCACTTTTCTCGACGTTTTGAAAGTCCGTCCGTCTGTCTGGATGTCTGTACTCATGGTATCTCGAGAACGACTTGTTCGGTTTAGAATTTTTTTTTGCCAATCTGTTTCTATGGTCAAGGCGGAGATTTGGAAAGCTTTTGTGCGTTGGAAATAGGATTCTAAAATGGTTTTTGGATAAAGTTCTGGAATAAGGCCAAGTGTGATAGAACTTGGCTATTTTTTAACAGATTATGATGAAGTTCGATAGGTAGACTAGTATTGGGATTCTAAAATGATTTTTAGATTGAATTCTGCTTTTTAACGGATTTTAATGGAATTTTACATGTGCGATGGTAATGAAATTTTAAAATGGTTTTTGGATAAAGTTCTGGAATATGGTCAAGGAACTTTGGCTATTCCTTAACTGAGTATAATGAAATTCGAGATTGGGAATGATGATCTAATTCCGAAACTCCGCACTGCCGTTATTGGTTTTAATAGTGAGGCGCGTATTTGCTACACACTATATTTTTCTAAACACGGCCGAACTTACCACTCTGACAGCAAATACTCAGAAAACATAACCCAAAGTTTAAAGCGAAGGATTGGCAAGAAAAGTTTCTAATGGAATTTGAATATTGTCACGGAGATAATCTTGACCGTTTAGCAATTGAAATAGTATGTTTAGGCTGTCTTAAAGAAACCTTAACAGCTGCATGATTCACAGAAACCTAAATAGGCAACATTATAGACTATATATTGACATATTTCTCAGAGCCTCGTCTAAAAATAATTTTTGGGTTACATTTACTTCTATTCGTTGGAAACGTCAAAATTCATCATTACAGAACTTTATCCAAAAATCATTTTAGAATCCAATTTCCAACGCACTTGTCAATTTTCAGCGTAATCGGTTAAGGAATAGCCAAGCTTCATCCTAATTGGGCATTCATATCGGGTCTGATGGTATGATGGTATGACAGTACGATGGTATGATGGTATTCTGGTAAGATGATATATATGATAGATGGATTGATATTATTGTGTGATGGTATGATTGTATGTTTGATGGGTTGGGTGTATAATGGTATGATGGTGTAATGGTATGACGGTTGGATGGTAAGATGATATCATGACCTGACGGTATGGTGGTATGATTATATGATGGTACGATGGTATGATGGTATGATGGTATAGTGGTAAGATGGTATGTTGGTATGATTGTATGATGGTGCGATGGTACGATTTTATGATGATATAATGGTATGAAGCTGTGGAGAATATATGGAAAATATACATCATGGTGTGATGGTGGGATGGCTTGACGTCACTATGGTACAATGGTACGATTATATGATGGTCTAATGGTATAGTGCCATGACTGTATAATGGTATAATGGAAAAATGGTAAGATGAATGATTGTTTAACGTACGTATCCCGGTATGATGATGAGTAGGAGTTTAGCTGAAATTGAGTTGGATTTAAAAGAGAATTTCGGTTAGGGATTAATTTAAGGTCGAGTTCATGGTTTAGTAGCACTTTAGATTGATTTGAGTTCATAGATGCTTGTAGCTTTCGAATCGAGTTAATTTTATGATAGGGTTGGAAAATAAGTGTAGAGTTGAACAGAGGGTTGAGATTTGAGTCGAGCTAAGTCGAGTTGATTTAATTAGGATTTAGTTAGCTTGTCTTGGAGTGTGAGTTGTTCGGTTGGGGAATTATTTAATGGTTGACATCGAGTTAGGTTAAGGATTGATTTGAATGTGGATTAAGGGTTGATTTGGTGATTTAATTGATGGCTGGGTTGACCTGAAAGGGGAGGTTAAGCTGAAGATTAACTTAAGAGGTTCATTTCGGGACTGATTTGGATGTTGAATTAATCAAGACCGAAGTTTTGATCACCTTATGAGGTTTCAATCAATTAAGAGAAGTTCAAAATTAAATTGCAGTCAAAACTACCGGTATGAAGCATTTCATACAAAGTATAGCTACACAAGATATTGAAAAGTGTAAAGTGTACTTAAAAAATGTTAGTGGACAGAGTAAGCTTTCCGTATATTCAACCAATTTTTGAAAATTGTGCAAAATGCTAAACCTGTTAAAATTGCTGCCACACTATGCGGCCATTTCACATAATCTTAGAGATACTACCAAGTGTGGGCCTATATTTAAATAAAGTTGACATGTCAAGCTTTTCGAAAACAATTTTTATTGGGTTGTGTATGTTCGACTAAATTTTGAAAATTGTGAAAATCATTTAAAATGTTCAAAACATATTACAAATTGTTGAAAAATGTTCCAATTTCTATTAATATTGCAATTTTAATAAATCGTCAAAACGCGGGTTTTGCGTTCGTCAGCACCAGTTTTTATAATTAAAAACTTGATTTTTTGGGATCTTTCTTCTGAATTTAATTTTTTTTTTGGAATTTTTAAGGTGATTCACTTTTACCTCAATGTGATGGACAACCTAGCACCTAGTAGCAATAATTATTATCCAAAGTATAATATAGAGGTGATGGTATGCTTGAATCCTCCTTAATCATCAAATTTGTTTTCCTCCCGATCAAACGTCTATCTTTTAAGTTATCTAAATTTGGTTAAAAAATCAACACCAATGATGGGACACCAAATGGATGAATGAAACTACGACGTAATCCTAAATCAACGTGCAACAATTTTGTACCATGTGTACTAATTGTTGTATTATTGGCGGCTGATAAGAAAAAAGTAGAATCTTTAGGCGGCGTTGGTTGTTTGTTACACTATTAGCCGCACTATTAGTTTGTTGGTTTTTTGCTTCTGAGTTATCACTCGACTGAAAATTACTTTTCTTTTAAGTTGCACTTTCTGGATTTATTTCCGAATTTGAAATGGCACCGACAAAGTGCGATTGGTTGATGCATGTACCATAGATTTTTTAAGACTTGCGGTGCTGTTGTAGCAGTGGATGACGCAGAAACAATTTCTGTTACGAGCATCATGAATTTTATTTGCTAGTTCCGTTAGATTAGATATATCTTTCTTTTCTTTAACTAACGGAATTAACCCAATATTCATGGCCAAACGTAGTCGTCTGAGCCACAATTTAAATAATTATTAGTCTATAACCGAAAGTGTCGGATGTACTGGCTAACTGTTTCTTGTGTCTATAAAATTCGGATGGTTTTTTATTCCCTAACTCACTATTAGACAATGGTTCATCGATCTGGCGCTCTTCCCTCAAAGAATGATGCTCGATTATTTTTTCTTTTAATCTAAATTCGATAATATGGTCCTACTGGAGCTCACTACTCAAATATAGTTTGAAATGGAACGGTAGGAAATATTACAGTTAAAATCTGAACAAAGCTATCGAGCGAAACTGGGAAATTAACCGGATATTGCGGCCCGATTCTTAGAAGTAAGAACCTATGTGAAATATACGACTGTTCGATCGATACGTTCAAAATTATCCGAGAATATTTCAGATTTTAAGTTTTATTCGTGGTTTGTGGGTCTTTTAGTTGAGCGTAGCGATAATTTACAGTCTTTCAAAAACATTTAGTTAATTTCACGACTTTTCCAAATTTTTGGAAATTTCCATAGGTTTTCTAGATTTTTCGAGATTATTGATGTCATTCGAATTTCGTAAAAAGATTTTTTGGGTGTTTTCGACCCATTCGACTTTATTCTAAATTTCTTAAGTTTTCGAGTTTATTCGAATTTTGCAAGGCATTGTTTTGCGATTAACTGTGGGTTTTGAAAGATTTACAATATTATTCGATATCTTCTAGGTTAAACGAGACTTTTCGAGAGTATTCAGGTTATTGAAGTTTTACATGGCGGTGAGATTGAGTTTTTTTGGTTTTACAAACTTATGCGTATCTCGGTATTTTTGAAAGTTTTTAGAATTTTGAAGATACTTTGAAAGTTTGACATTTTTGAGATTACACGGGTGTGAAGTTTGTTCCAAAAAAAATATCATGTACGTATACAAATCCAATTAGAATTTTCAAAACCAATTCTGTGTTAGTAATTACACTGTAAAATTTAATATGTAAAGAGATAACTATACAACATTGAAAAGAGATAATATGATAAACGTATTTTCAAATTCGGTTCATATAAGGTTTTTATTTATTATTTAAATGTGAAGTTTTACCAAAAAATATTGACGAATGGACTATGTGCTCTAGCGGACAAAAGTGAAATATGTGATAAGTATTTGGAAATATTTTCTATTTAATTTTAATTTTATTTAGTTAATATCTAATTAATTATTTTGTAGTTTAAAGTGTGATTCTCGTTTACTTGATTGAACCATTTTATCGTTTTAAATGTAATCTTTTTAAAACATTTATGTTTTTAGTAACATTAGCTAATCAAATTTCTGATATTTTAACCAACAAATTTTTGGCATTTATAATTATAAAATATTACGAAAAGAATCAAACATACCAAAACGACATTTTAAACTACATATTGGATTTATTAGATGCACCATTCTTTATAATTTTGACAACCTAATGTTTCAAGAACCAATCGAGCCATAAGCCATTTTCAAACGGAGCGGATGAAAATGTTTAATAATTTTTTGAACGTCGCAACGATTTTATTTGTTTGAGTAGTTTACGAATCGGTCAAAATCAGATATGCTGGAGTTTGTCGGGTAATGACCATACATACAAATGATAGCCTAATGTTTTGTGAACCCATTTGCTTTCCAGAATTTGTAACATTTACCATAAACAAATATTTTCCGTATTTACCATTTTGACCTACATGCTTCTCGAAATCTTTAGGCGTTTCTGGACGGTTGTCTAATGCCAATGTCAAAAATTGGTTTAATCTTGGCAGATTTATAAGCCTATTAAATGAAAAAACTGGCAATAGTTTAAAACGAATCGAATTTTCACAGATTTGGTCATCCACACCAAAATTGGGAACTATTAAAATTCCTAAGAGCCATTCACCTGATCCCTTACAATTTGATAATAATACGGATTCCATGAAGAACGGGTGATAAAAAGATACTCATCGAAACAATTATTCGTTCAGAAACCAATAAAAAAATTATCAGCCGTAATAAAAAATAAAAAGTCGGAAAGGTCCAAATCAGAACAATCCACTTCGGATTTATTCAAAAGTATGGCAACCGAACCGGTGTCAATATTATCAAATGGATTTGTTTATCGTGACGTCGATAATAAACGAATAAGCGTGACTGAAACGTCCGGTTTCGATTCAGTATCCCAAATTTTATATTCGGCGGCAATTGATATAGAGTACGGGTATAAGTATTTATTTCTGTCGCACAATAACAATACTTATTTTAAGTTTATCTCAGAATTAGTAAGTAAGGGAATCAAATAAGAAACCTATATCACACGCTCGATAATTCCAATGAAATCCTTCCCAAGTTTAATTTTAAAATACAAATCAAATACTGAAACCACACTGTCAATGGTTTCAAATATACTACAAATAGTCAAAAACCTTATGGACCCTTCGATTTATTACGAATATGTGTGTACCGATGCTTGCGATAAATTGTCAAAAGAAATATTTCATTTATCAATTGAGTATCTTGAATTCTGCGAAAATGATTTCAAACGTATTGAAAATAAAATAAGATTACCACATGGAACTTGCCAAAGTTGCCAAAACCGCATTACTACCAAAACATCAAAATCACAGATTGGAATTGTTATAATCGATGTTGAGCCATTGAATAATACAACTGTCTATAAAATAAAATTAGAAGACGTTCAATCTGATATAAGCTTAGTCGAAGGAAAAGTTCTTTGAAAGGAATAGTAAATTATCATCATCCATCGATTGCTGGTAGCGTTGGATATTGTACTGCTTACATAAGAAGACCTGGGATATCTCTAGAATATGGGAATGTCACGATGACCTCCGAAAATTTACAAGCCAACTAAAACCCGATTATTCTATTAATCCTTCAATTTTAATTTATATGAAAAACTAAATCGTAAAACAGCAAATGAAGAGAATTCATCAATCAAATACTAGCCAGATATTTCAATAAATTCATTTGCATATAAATGAAAATGATGATATTTCCCCGATCGATTACTAGGCAGAAATCTCAATGAATTTGTTTTCATAATTATGTTGACGTTCAAAAAATTATTAAACATTTTCATCCCTTCCGTTTGGAAATGGCTAATGGCTCAATTGGTTCACGAAACATTAGGCTATCATTTGTATGTATGGTCATTACCCGACAAACCCTAGGATATCTGATATTGACCGATTCGTAAACTACTCAAACAAATAAAATCGTTACGACGTTCAAAAAATTATTAAACATTTTCATCCCCTCCGTTTGAAAATGGCTTATGACTCAATTGGTTCACGAAACATTAGGCTTTCATTTGTATATATGGCCGTTACCCGACAAACTCTAGGGTATCTGATATTGACCGATTCGTAAACTACTCAAACAAGTAAATTCGTTACGACTTTCAAAAAATTATTAAACATTTTCATCCCTTCCGTTTGAAAATGGCTTATGGCTCAATTGGTTCACGAAACATTAGGCTATCATTTGTATGTATGGTCATTACCCGACAAACTCTACAACCCTTCGTGTGTAATTAAATTTATTAATTTTGTACCTTTTCCACAATTTTTGTTCTTTAAAATTGCACTCAAAATTCTTATAAGAAACTATTATAACAGTGTATTTTCTAATACATGCTTATTTTTGTTATTTGGGACAAACTTCACAGCCGTGACATTACATATTTCGAAATTTTGGTATTTTCAAATTAAATTCAAAGTTTGTGACATTTTTTCAAGATGTTTAGAAGTTTTCTTAGCGTTAAGTTATTTGTATGATGGACATTTTTTACAGGCAAAAATTTGGGAAGGTTGGCATTAATTTCCCTTAGACTCTGGTTTAAAAATACAAATTAATAGTACGATGAAGCAAGGCCAACAGGCTCCATCTGTACACACAACGTTATATACACGGACATTTTGAACACCTATTAGTTCTACATAATAAAGTGAAATATGTACGTTCGATATTCTGAAGATTTCAAAATTTAATAATCATGATATTCATGGTTTTTTCAGGCATCTCAAATTGGAATATCAGTAGCATTAATCAAACAGACTTCTATTTCTGCTAAAAATAGTAACACTGTGAGTTTCTTGCTTGATAGATGAAAATTCAAATTTCTTTAATTTCAAGCAAATCCGAATTTGAATGAGTACTGAGAAGAAGCAAGAAGAGGAACAGCTCTGAGATGCACGAATTCGAATCGAAATATTTAAGATTATAAACCAAATTGCCACAACGTACATTAGTACGAAGTTCCTCAGAAGAAACAAAGTAATTTTAGGAAATGATGTCTTACTTGAGACCAACATGAATTTTTGGCCAGTTTGTCATCATTTTTTACCAGTACAATGAATCAGACGATCATTTAATTATGTAAAGAATCTCATTATTCTGTCAGGTTGCCACCGTTAATTATTCCGACATTCAGCTGTAATTACAACGATTTCTTTTAAAGTTAGGTTAGTTAAATTTTCACGTTTACACATTATCTTAGAAAACTGTAATAAGAACGATAAAAACAAAAATTACAGTTTTCCCGCCAAAATGTCCATAAACCAATTCTAATATAGCAGCAAGCCAAAAAAAAAACTTTCCTCTCTTCTCGATTTCATTCATAAACTCACCACTTTGTGAATAGACAACCATTTTCTGTGAAAGAAAACCAAAAAGACCGATAACCGTTCTAATTTCGTTTAAAAGTCTTAAGTGTATCATCAAGTATTCAGGGAAATATAAATTGCATCGCGCAGGTAACAAAATTCTTATCACCAACAACAAATTTCATTGCGCCTTGATAAATAAATGTTTGGACTTTATGATGCTTGTGTTTGGCTTTACACAAGAAGATGAAAAGAAAATATTTCTGCGCTCATTTCTCGGAAGGATGATTGTTATGGGAACCTGAAGCATACACACAAAAAGCAACAACAACATAAAAATTTGAATTTTTTTCACAAGTAAAAAATTGATATTTTGTATACAAATAGTAAGTAAGTGAAATGTAAATCGTTTGGCTTGGTTTTGTGTACATATGTACAAACTACATCCATATGTATATATATATATATACGAGTATATACCAACAATTATGTTGGAAGATTTCCATTGATTACTAAACTGCATTTTGCGTGTTCATCGTAATGGGTATAACAAGCAGAGAATTTCTTTGTAATCCAGAAGACACACAATAAACGGACAATTTTTTTGTTTTTGACAGCGCAAAGTTATTTTCCAATTAATTTGATTTTTTTTTTTTTTGTCCAATTAGTGATTTTGGTGGATAACGTTACAATTTATGTATTTATAAATATTATAGTTGGGTGCCGTCAAAGTGTGAGATGATAAGGTAGAGATATGAGTGTAGTTATATGAATTGGGAAGAATTGTGTGTCACTCGTCTCGCCAAAAAAAAAAATTATGATGTACGACTAAGGAGTTTTTTTTTGTATTTAGCTGGGAAAGCTTCACTTAATATACGATCGATCATTTCTCATCTATGGATATGTATACACAAAATATTAACCTCTTCAAAGTCGTAGCACGATACATACCCAGCATATAACAACAAAAATAAAATATTTTGTACATATTTGGTTTGGTGAGAAATATGAATGTACGAACATCCATCGCTCAAGTTGATTGACCAACGAACCCAGTAGTGCGAACACACAAAATCAACAAACAAACACACACACACAGAATACACAACTGAATATATTTCGATGGATTTCGTGACAATAATCTCAACTACGACGAGGGAAATCTAATTGATAGAATTAGATGGGTACATATACACATACTGTCGCTAACATGTTCTTTAATCTTTTATAACATAAGCGCAAGCATATTCTGGCTCAATCGAATTTAATTTAAATTTTTGTCTTTCGTTTTGAATAAAAACTGTAACAACATTTTTATGTATACCATATATACAGACAAGGACCGATTTCATTCATATTTATCTTCATCAGATCGGACCCGCATTATTAGAACTAAACAAAAAAAAAAAAACGAAAATTAATAATTTGGTTCTTTCTCGAGATGTGTTACCAACTCTTAGTTAAATTGTTAAATTTACAATCATTTTTTTGTAGCTGTTGTATGTTGTAATTGTATTTGTAGTTATAACTTCTTTTTCGGGCGAGGGGACTTATGATGAATTAGCCTCTAAATATTTTTATCTGAATCAATTGAATTTTTTTTGGTTTTTTTATGTTTGATTGAAATTTATGGTTTGTTTTATATGTTCTGTACACGAATATGACTTTCTTTCTATGTTCCTACATATATTATCATATTGTCAGATTGATTGATCGGATGGATGGTGTACATAAAATACAAAGGTGCAAAAATGTTATTTGGGTTATGTTGCAAAAATTTTATTTTGTTTTTATTTAATTATTGAGTTTGATTGCTTTTTTGAGTGGTTTCATAAATGTAAAGAAATTTCTAATGATTTTTTGAACTACGAAGGGGTAATATTAAGGGGATGATTATGTATAGGGATTTTGTAATTAGATTTACGATTCGACATTAAGGACATCTTCCAAATGTAAGGTTATGGCTTAGCTTTCTTTAGACAAAAATTATGTAGAAGAACTTGGTTCCAATAACGAAAACAAACCGGAACCAATAGAGAAGCAGGAGCAAGTGGCAGGAGCAAGGACTGCCGCTCCTTCTCTACAACCGAAGGAAAATACAGATATCAGAGCGATCATTCTAGTCACATATTAACCAACACGATCTGATCAACAAATTCCTAAATTGGACCAATAAAATGAGAAGTCGCATCAAATGGACGTTGAATTCATGAAATAAAATTCATTGAAGCTATTCTGAAAGGAAAGTTGCAATAGTAGGAGAATTCGGCCGCGCAAGAGATAGAAGCCTGTCAGGAAGAAAGTTGAACACCAACAAAAAATTCCTCAGCGTTGCTGGGGTGTAACAACCATCTCAAAATAAGCAGTCCAGGAAAGCAAAAGGTCGATAATGCAGATTAAGTTATTTACATTCCAGCCGAAAATAAACAACATGATACTCGTACATGGATTGCAATAAAAACTTGTGTGAATAATCGTACGTGGAAAATTTTATTCCATCTACTCGTGAAAAATATCGGAAAATCATAAGAACTCAAAGAATTGGCATAAAATCAGCCTCTAGAGTGTTTATCTGAAGAAAAATGGTTTTCATGTGATTTGTCAAATACCATCGCAGAAAAAAATATCAATTCAAGTTTCCCGTGGGAAATCTGGGCAAGCATCTTATCAATACAATCCATCTTCAGACCTAATACTCTAGAGGCTGATTTTATACCCGAAGAAGGGGAAGGAATAGTGAATCATAAATAGAAAGGAAAACATTTTCTGTTCAAATTATACTAATCAAAATGGCTGTAGAAACCGCTGGACACAACCACAGCTGGTAGAATAATGAGGCACAGTTATTGAAAATGGAGGATTGGTTACTCATAAGGCTTTGAGTGTCGGCCTACGACAACAAGACTGAAAAACAGATTATGTTGGCGAAGTTCTGGAATAGGATTAACAGAAGGAAAAGCAAAACTCTCAAATTAACACAAAGTTCAGAAGGACCATACAAGATGCTTTATTTAGATTAACGTAAATGTCAAAACGGTGCAAATTAATTTTTATTTGGTCTCTTTTACATTTTTTAACAAAAGCAACTTACTAATGCAAAATTGAAAACAGTTATTCGTCAGAGTAATAATTATTTTTAGCAATACCTTAAAGATCGAAATCAACCTCCAACTCAATTTACAACTCAACCACCAACTTAATCGCAACGCACTCCTCAGCGCAGTCACTAAATCATTTGCTAGCCAAACCCTAAATAATCATCAACTCAACCTCAAATTAACTTTCAAATCATCCCTTAACCTAACCTTAAAGGTCCTTAATTCAAACCACGAATCGACCCCCAAAAAATTACCAACCTCAAAAAGCCTGTTTCTTTAACTCCTCACTCAATCTAAACACAAGCTAACTCAACCCCGACTCAACTTCAACTAACTTAACTCAACTCAATCTAACCTCCCACTAATCCCGAATCGAACCTCTCACTCAAATCCTACTCAGCTTCAACTCAACCATAAACTTAATAATAACTCAACCCCACCTCAACGTTAACTCAAACAATAAATGAATACGGTTCGAAAGCTAGATTTGGGAGTTGAGTTGGGGGGTTGCAAGTTGTGCTAAGGTTGAGTTGGGGTTGGGCTAGGGCTGAGTGGAGGTTTAGTTGGTGTTGAAGTAGAATTTACTTGAGCAAGATTCATCGGGTAAGTCAAGAGTTGTATTGAGAGTTGAGTTGGTAGTTAGCTTGAGTGAACGTTGAGCTTGGGGTTAAGTTGAGGGTTGAGTTGAGAGTTGAGTTAGAGGTTGAGTTAGAGTTGTGTTGAGTTTATAGACACATGCAGTTTTCTAACCGTGTTGGTGTAGGAGATAGAGTTTGGGGTTGAGTTGAGGGATGAGTTGGGAGTTGAATTAGGGTTAGTTATCGTTTAGTTAGAGGTTCAGTTGGGATTTATTTGGGGAGAGTTGTGAGGAAGTTAGCTTGAGTTTAGTTCATGTACGCATTGGGGTTGAGTTGAGGCTGTAATTATGGTCGCGCTGGGATTGATTGAGGTGGGTTTTGGGTTGGGGTTGCACTCTGGTTTGTTGCATTGAGTTGAGACTTGAGTTGGAAATTAGATCGACTTGTCCTTGGTTGTAGGCTGAGTATATAGGTTTGTAGTTTTTCGGACTGTGTTGATTTAAGGTTGAGGGTTGCGTTGAGGGTTGAGTTGTTTTCGAGTAGGGTATTGAGCTATGGTTGGGCGTTGATGTTCAGTGGTCTAATCTCCTAAGCCTAAGTTGAGTTCATTTTCAAAATGAAACTACTCAAAAACTCCTTGTGTCTCAAAAACTACTTGTGGAAATGAACTCAACTAAAACTAACATTAATTCAACGGTCTATTCAACACACAAATAAATCCCCAGCTGAACTGGTCACTAGGGTTTAAACCCAATCCCAACTAAACCCCCCCCCCTCCCCCTACAAATGGAACCCAACTCAAATTCTCAACTTAACCTCAAACTCTGTGCCCAACTCAATCCTCAAACCAGCATATTTAAAAAATTGATCATTGTGTTTTGAATCAATTCATATGGCAGATACCCGATCCTCTTGCCGGCCTTGACCCTAGAAATGGATTGTTGACAAAAATCTCAAGCCATTCTCGAGATACCATTGGTACAGACAGACATCTAGACATCTAAGTAGACATTTAGACACCCAAGAAAATTCAAAACTTCGAGAAAAATGGGGTTTTGGACCAATAAAATGTTTGGACATTTGCAAATGTTTACAATTCGTCCAATAATTAATATTAAGCAATGAAGCTCGGTGATTACGAATAATTCAAGATGACCGATCAAATTAGCCGCTTCAGTTAAGAACTGTTTCGTAACTATTCAAAAACAAAATCAAAATTAAACAATTTTTATTTAGTTTATGGAAAGCTTATCTAAATATAGAAGCCGTCAGGTTCAGACCAATTTTAAAAGAAGCTTAATTTAAGGGGGATACATTTTACGATTTCCCATAAGAACCCATGTAAAATTGAACATTTTTGATTACAATTTTATGAATGAAAAATACTCGTAACAGAAAATATTTTTAGGTTTATATTTAAATCAAACCTTTGAGTATAACATATTTTAAAACCAAGAACTTAAATTTAGTAATTTGATTAATATAATTAAAATAAAGTTGTACAAATTTACTTTTTATTTGTATGTCTATGTGAAAAATTTGGAAAAATACAGTATTAACTTATAAAAACGAAATCAATGACGTAAGATCTTGTTTTGTAAAAACAAAAATTTTTTTTTTGATATTATGAAGTTGGCTACACAACGTTTTTTTAAATTTTGAAAATATTTTTAACAGTGCAATAATTCTGTTGGATGGGAAACCATTCAATCGATTTTTTCTCGATCTTTTGTAAAATTTCTTATAATATTTCCTCTGTTACTTTATCTGGTGATTGTGATACTTGATAAATGGGATCAAAATTTTTAAAATTTTTCGCTCCAAAATACAGTCATACATAAGTTTCTTTAACAGTTTGCATGAGTTGGTCGTTTGGACTAAATCGCCTAAATTTGGAATCATCTTTGTCGTGTACTAAATTTAGTAAAAACGTTAGTTCGGATGTTTAAATTAAATAAATAAATTAATTTAAATAATTAAAAAAAAATAAAAATTTCAACTTCCTACTTTTCTCCAATGACAAGTATGACATTTGTTGAGAATATATCAAAAAATTAGCTTTTCCATTTTGTACACTGTCAAGTGTAGTGAGCAATTAGTGACATCTATAGTTTACCACAAAAATACATATTTCGGTTACTATTTCTCTTCGAATGAGTTATAAAAATTAATAATCCGTTTTATTTTGTTTTCCCCGGACTTATTATGCTTAATAGAGCAATCAAATGTCAGAGTGGTTTTTATGTGCGAAATTTATGTGCATTAATATTAATTATTTGAAAAAAAAACAACAATTTTATTAATATTTTTTAGTTTGTAAAGAATAAACAATTTATCAGAGCCAATCAAAACTTGAAAACCTTTTGTAAAAGTGTTGGATTACGACCTCAATTTGAAAAGTACTTAATTGGTAAGAATTACAGTTTATTTTTATAAATCATTCAAATCATTATTGCAATTTTTGAATGTTGAAAACAAACGCATCATCCGAATTTTTCGACTTCAAATCAATAATTTTCGGATGAAATAGATCCGCATGCTCGTTAAACTTTTTATTTACTAAATTATAATCCTAACTTGCTAAAACATTATTTTGAATTGTTTTTCTGAAATGTGAATTTATTTCAATTTCTTATTACCGCCATCTGATTTCAAACATGAAAACTACACGGCCATTTTGTTTTTTTTAAACTTATTTAATTAGTCGAGTTTATAAGTAGGTGTCACTAATGGCTTATAAAAAAACATGAACGAAAGGTATGACGTCATGAGGTGTAAAGATGTGTTTGTTAATAAAGGGGTTTTAGTAAAACATTAATTAAATATCTATAAACAAGATTTAATTAATTGATCTTCAAATCGTATATTTACCAATCATTCTTCTTGATAACGTAGAAATCAAAATTCATTTTTGTAAGACTTTACATTTAAGAAAAACGATATTAAAAAAACATAACTTTTCATATGATTTGTATGAAAAATTCATTTTTTTTTGTCTTTCTATCCCCCTTATATTAAGTTCGAATTTTAACCTGACGGCTTGTATATTTCTCTTTTAATTAATTAAAGCTTTAGCTTTCGAACCCTGTTCGAGTTCATTTTCAAAAGCGTAATCCTCTACTACTCTACTTCTACTTCAAAAGCGTAATCTTCTAGTCAGTGATGAAAATCGAAATGGCCGCTCCAATATGGTCACTTTAAAGTATAAAAAATAACGAACTTCTTTTTACAATATTTCAAAATATGCAATAGCAATTTAGGCCATAAATCGAAATCAGTGGCTCCTTTTGGGCCTGACAACTTACCACATACCAATATGAAGAAGAGCCTGCTAAATTGAATTTTGAAGGTATACTTTCTTGCTTATGTATAGGCGATAATATTGTTTGCTAGCTCTTTCAAGGACTTCTCGATGTCAAGTAACCCTGAGCTATCGATTTTCATCGCTGACCATAAATTTAATTGATTGATTACCCCATGCATTGACAGGTCTAAAAATCAATTGGGAAGCTCTCAATATAAATGTATATTGTAATTTAGAATTTGACCAGAAAGTTTTTCTTGAACACTTTTGTCGTTACAACATCATCACACGAAAAAAATATTTCCAGACTAATGGAATTACTTCATGGAAATAATTTGCTGATTCAATACTGTAGATTGTGTAAAACAACAATAAACTTTACTGATATACATTATTATTATTATTGGGGGCCATGCGGGCGATCAGCCACCTCGCACTGCGACCTAAAAGATCTATTGTGCTGGCCCCTGCTTAATTATCCGACCAGTCAATATTCAGGTTCTTAATGAACCTTTACAATACTGCCTCCCGGTACGTGATATATACTATCTGGGCTTATTGCTCTCCCTCCTAGATGTTTACTACATTATGTAGTGTCGCTAGAAAGACGGTAGCATTGGAGCTCAAGGACCTCGAGAGGGTTGTCCCACTCCCGTATACTCCTACTCCTGCCTCGTCTTCCGTTTGATTTTACTCTTACGAGTTGCTGGGAATTGCAAATCACCTGTAGGTCACCCAGCTTTACTACAGGAAGGCTAAATAAAGCTGGAGGGTGCCTGATATCCAGAGTCCACATATTTTGGGCTGATTAGGGTAGGGTTTTTGTCAAGGTTTTCTCCTTTAGCGCCGTACTTTAGCCTGTGCCAAATGGCCAAAAATGTGCCAAGTGGCCTTAGTTACCAGTGGTTGCCACGAGGAGGCAGTACGTACACTTGTAAATTGTGAACAGGTTACCCCTTACACAATTGTACCCATCACGCAGCTGCCTAATGACAAGATCAGAACAGCTCACGTGATGCGCACCCTACTGGAATGTTACGGAGCTGGTAGATTAATCTACTCAACTTTGATCCCCCCCTCCAATAGACGCCAAACCACCACACTGATATACATACTATATATACTATATCTAGTATGCAAATAAAAATTGCGAAAAAATTTGATTCCATGATTACTTTTTAGTAGTGGGCTCCGCCCCTGTTCGCTGTGCTCACCAAACCTCGACGACCTCAGCGTGTAAATGCAATAAAAAATAAAACATTGTTTCTGTTTCGTGAATTTCGTTAGAATCAGATCACGTTAAAATCAGAATCGTGACTACTCCTTCAGCCAATCATAATACGAATAAAATTTTCGATTTTTTTTTTGCTTTAGCATAGGTTGAATTAAAAGAGAATAAAAGCATATTTATGTATGTATGTTTTTACGTAGCTATTCAACCAACGAATTTCAATATTGCCATCTAACAATTTACCGGGTAAGTTACCATGGTAATATTTCGGAAAATAAAGGTTTTCATTCTACTTTTAAAATATTATGGAAAATGATTTTCATTGGAATTTTCAAAATGAAATCTCCATTTTCCAGAATTTTTGAAACTTTATCTTCCTTTTTCCTTCTTTTCCTCTTTCTTCCAGTTAAATACTTTAAAATTATAATGGAAATCTTTATTTGGGCAATAGAAGATCCCTACCCTAATTTCTAAATTAAATCTGCATTTCTTTAGAATTTCTGGACTAATATTCTAATTTTGAAATTAGAATTGAAATCGCGATTTTCCTGAAATTTTTAAATTTTTTTGAAGTTTTCAAAGTTCCATTCAACTTGGAATGGCAGATTTAAATTTATAGTATCCTGGAAAATTAAGGTTTCCATTATTATTTTAGAAGATTCTGGAAAAGAGAGATTTCCATTATAATTTAAAAATTAAATCTCCCTTTTCCATAATATCTGTACTTCCATTTTAATTTTAAAATTAGAACTGAAATTTCCATTTTCCAAAATAATTTAAAATTAGAATGGAAACCTTCATTTCTAAGAACATTGTAAAATGAGAATGGAAATCCAGAAATTCTGGAGAAGGAAGGTTTAACTTTAGACTATTTCGAAAAATAGAGATTTCCAAAGTAATTTCAAAATAAAACCTTCCTTTCCCAGCATATTTTAAAATTTTATTTGCCTTTTTCCAGAATTCAGGATTTCCATTCTTATTTTAAAATTAGATTGAAAATCTCCGTTTTCCAGAAATTTTTAAATATAAACCTTCCTTTTGCAAAATTTTTAAGTTTTGTTCAAAGTTTAAACTATTCTGGAAAATACCGATTTCCATTGTTCTAATTTGAAAGTTAGAATGGAAATCCAGAAATTCTGGAGAAGCCAGATTTGATTTTAATATATTCTGGAAAATTGAGATTTTTATTCTCTAATTTTAGAATATTCTGGAAAAAAAACATTTCCCAACTAATTTTGAAATTAAATCTCTAGGTATTTTCCAAAATATTTGAACTTTCTAATTCTAATTTCTAAATATAAATAGAAATAGCTATCCATTTTGCTTAAATTTCCATTGTCCTCGAAAATTGTAAAATTAGAATGGAAATCCATAAATTCTGGAGAAGGATGTTTTAATTTTGAAATATTCCAGCAAATGAACGTTCAATTTTGAAATTAGAATGGAAATCTTCTTCGTTCAGAGTTTTTTTAAAATTAAACATCCCTTTTCCAGAATTTTGGAGTACCATTCAAATTTTGAGAAATGCTAGAAAATATCGATCTTCGTTCCAATATTAAATTTGGAATGTAAATCCAGAAATTCTGGAGAAAAAATATTTAATTTTAAAATATTCTTGAAAATTGGGCTTTCCATTATAAGTTAAGAAAGTTCTGGGAACAAGAGTTTTCCATTCTAATTTTAAAATCTCTGTTTGTCGGAATATTTTAAAATGTAATGTTCCTTTTTCAAAATATCTGGACTTCCATTCTAATTTTAAAATTAGAATTAAAATTTCCATTTTCTAAAATATTTTAAAATTAGAACGGAGATCTCCTTTTTGGTGATCGCATTACAATAAAATTAAAAATGTGGCATTCGTCGCCTTATTGGAAACTGACAAATAACTCATTTGTTTCACAAGACATCAGACTATCATTTCCAGGTTATGACTACTTAAGATAATCTCTGGGATATTCTTGGTATTGGGCAAACCACCAATTATTCGAATCGTATAAAATCAGCTTGGAATAAAACTAAAATTAGAAATGTGGCAAAAGTTACACCATTGGGAAATGATTTTCAACCTAATTGATTCACATGACATACGGCTGTTATTCCCGCAGTTAATATTTTCTGCCTCAGGATCTAATTTACCGAATAATTTATTAAGCAAGCGAGTAAAATAAGCACGGCGCGGCGTAATATAGAGAAATGTAAAATATGGCATTTGCCACATCGTTGCAAAATGGCGTAGGGTTATTTTTATTCACTAGACACAATGCTACGATTATCTATTTGCTATTTACTTGCTTATTGGAAAAGAATTTGAATGTAGTTTTAGATTAAAACAAGTCAGTTTCGAATACGTATATAAATTAGAAAATCCACCTCATTAACGCATACGATCAAAAATCTCTGAGCTATCTACAATTTCGGAAAGTTCAATTAGTGAAATGTGGTAAACCTTAAACATTTCAAAACTTAAACCTATTTTACTACTACTCATAGAATTTTGCGAAATTGTGGAAATCTCGAGTCAACTAAAAATATTTGAAAGATGAGATTTCCGATCGTGTACATTAGTAGGCTAGTTTCTCTAATATATACACGTATTTGGAACCTCATTGACCCGTAAAAACTACGATTCAATATTTAATATTAAATTCCATTTAAATCTTTTTCCAAATAGTGTTGAAATTTTCAAATTTTCATTTTCTAGTCCACCACTAAAAATTTGTTGAGTGGAAATTGGAATACTTTTAGAACTCAATTTATATTTTGTTATTGTGGCATAAACTACACTCTGATATTTTTTGATAGTTATATACCTACACCGATTTCACTTATTTGAATAGTTTCATGTTTAGAATATTTTTTGGAAATTGTAAATATGTATAATTTAATCACTTACCAAAGAGCTTCGTTATATACAGTTAACATCTTACAATAAAATTTAGTATTTCTTTTAAAACGGGATTAATTCTAACAAGATAGAATCCGTAGGATCGAGTGAATTAGAAAAACTGTTGTTATACGAGTTTTACCAAAACAAGAAATAAAGTTAACGACGATCTTCTCTTTTATTGGTTCATGTATTTAATATTTATGTGTAATCACTATCCTGACACGAGGAGTTCTAGTGACCGAAACTAATTAAAAAATAATATATATTGCCTTGGGCCCTTGTTACTGGAGAAAGTTATATTGGATAAGAAGCAAAACCACTCAAAATTTTCTGCCTGTAACAAACAAGAAATTGTACAAAATATTTAACAGATTTTAAGTAGGGCACTTCAATAATTTTTAAATATTTGGCAAAGTGCTGGCATAACTTCAGTGCTATCTGCAGTTCTTTAAAGACTCAATAGTGAATTTAAGAATATTAGACAGGTATCGCAGTATACATGTCGAGCTATAGTCTTTGAAAGTATGTCAAAGGTCTGTTGTATAAGGTCTGGCTATACGGACTTCGTTCGACATGTTATATGTAGATGCAGAAAAGTATAAACACATCCAGTTACACTTTCAGCACTTTCGGGCTGATTTTATTTAGGGGAAAACTGAAAGGCCCGTACTTTTGGAATATACCCGAATAAAATCATCGGTGACTTTTAGTATAACACGTCACTACAATCGGAAAGCTAAAGTCACTTTTGAGATTCAAGAATATGTCTATTTAAAGGTACCAGTATACAAGAATGATAAAATATTCAGTGTGCTGTTATACCACTCCAGATCACAAGGAGTAATTTTAAAGGCATATACATGAAGGCGGTTTCACCAAATTTACAGTAGCTGCCAACAAGGTGAATTCAGAACCTTTAACGAATTCAGAACCTTTATTGCCGAAAATCACATCCAATTGGTTTTAGAGTATTAAAATTTTAGATTAAACAAATTAATTTCAAAATTAGAATTTGTTTAGAAGTATGATACATCGATAATTTTACTTAATATAAGAATTGTTTCAACTAAAGTATGAAATAAGCAGCCAGGGCTTATATGATTTAAAGTGATTTGGTTGGTAGAGAATTTGAAAATGAATACTATACTATTTTTCGCCAATGTCATCCACACAGCATATACTATAAACATTTATACTTTGCATGCACAAAACACAATTTCGTAAATTTCCCAAAGATTAGATTCAACTTTCTCATTAATCTCAAGCAGTCATCCATCTATTGTTAAATTTAATATCCGCAAACAAAAATCCACATACCCACAATACTAATCCGATCGGTTATATTTACATAATATTAAGTGATATCCCACAAAGAGCACATACCAACAAAACCATTGTCCTACTTCCGCTTAATTCTTTTTATTCTGGATAGATATTCAAAATAAACAGCAACAATGTAACCGATCAATCAATACAATTTCGTAATAATTAAATTCAACAAAAAAAAATCCTTTAGTTTTATTATATTTATTAGTCTGCAGCACTCTTACACTCTCCATATTTATCATAAGGACTTTGTAAAACCAACCCAAAAAATTCTTAAAAAATAAAATCTTAAACAAACAAAACAATTTTGAGTAAGGATATTTGCCTCATCTCCCTTTTTTATGTCTCCTTCCTAAGCGTCATCTCTACTCTAAACAGATACATATTTTATCCTTCAGGCAATTATTTAAAAAAAATAAATAAAAACTAAAATTGTTGTAATATGAACACGGATACATAATCTTCTTCATATCTCTTCCTTCAGGAATATTTGCTTTAGGTTATGGATACAAATTGCAATAAAACAACAACAACAACAAAATCATGGTTTCTAAATTAAAAATCATCTGAATGTTATTTTCCGACCGAAGACGTAAATGTATAAGTAAAAAAAGATAAATTCCGTAACCATTCGAAACAAACATCAAATTTATTTACTTTTCTTATACCTTGAACTCGATTACATCAAATGAACCTAAAAACACTAGAATTTGATAACAAGAACAACTGTGAACAGCTTTGACGAATGAAAGGGATAATTTAAGTGAAATTGGCATTTTATTTGCCAGTTAATCAATTGATAATTTAATGATCCAATTTGTGTTATTAGGAAAGGTTTATTCAATTTGGTGTTTACGTACATAAGTCTGAGTGGTACACAATTTCTTGTAGTATATTAAGAGTAAGAAAAGTAAAAAAAAAAAAAAACCGCAGATGGTTAGATTAGTTTGCGCAATGTACATACTCTCATATTGTTGGGTATATAGATGGCAATTTGCAGTTTAACTTTGAAAAGGGGGTTTACGTTTTATTTTCATTTGTTTTGCCTCCTTCACCCGTATATCTACTTGCATATATACCTATAATGGAAAATAACTTGGATTTTCCATTATTACCGTCTCTATACATAGTGGTTGTTTTCGGAGTGTAGCAGTGTACAGATGTTTGAATTATTTAGTCATCCATAAATGTAAGACATTTGATTAAGTTGGATTATGTACGTACGAATATTATAGATGAAATCTTTGAAAGATTTTATGTTTGATTAGCAGTTTTTTATTGAAGTGTCTGGTATGAGGTACTTAAATGTCGTTATTAGTTTTTTTTATGAAATTTAATGTTGGTTAGATTTAGAATAAGGCGTGTGGGAATATTATTTATTTATTTAGATCTATTCTACAGTTAATAACTTAATGAATGGTAAAAAAAAAAAAAAAATACTAACAATACGGAACATTACCTGAAAAAACGAAAACTTTAAAAACGTTAAATGAGATTAAAAATTGCAATTACTAATTGCCTTCCGAAAATACACTCTGGATCTCTCAAAATGCAATAAATGGTAAAATTCATTAAAAATTCTAGCCATTGACTTGGTTGGTTCATTGGAACCATAATTCGTTCTATGTAAGTCAACATACAAAAATTCCCTTGGACGCCAGCTTCTGGTAGGTACATAAATGCTCCAAGCAGAAATGAGTTCAAGACACTTAATGCGGCAACTAAGAGAATCACTAACAAATAAGGCAGAGGCAATTTTTCGGCGTTTAACCAACGTATCAATGTGAAGACACTCACACCGAATCACATACCATGGAAGACTGCGCACCTGTTCCCACATAGGTAGATGACGATCAGATAAATGACCAAGCTTCCTGCGGCCATATAGATAGTAAAACGTTTCTGAATAGATTCCAATCTTGCAATATGCACATCATGATGAGGATACCAAACCACTACAGCATATTCAAGGTGAGATCTTACTAAAGAAGTACATATGTAGCACTTCGCTTGGGTACAAATAAAAAATATTAGTTAATTAATTTAAACTTTTATTAATTAACATTTCCCAAAAAACATTTATTTAATTTTTACGAAATTCACGAATAATACCATAACACATGAGTGTGTGTCGAAGGTATCAGAACGACGACCCCCAAAAAAAGGAAGTCAAGTTGTACTACTTTTTGCTTTTCGGTCTATTTGATTTTTTGTTTTTAAATTTTCGATTTCGAAAATAGATTGCCCATATGGCAGCAAGTTGCTGTAGGGCGCGGCGCTGCTAGCGATGATGGTTGTATTGGCGGCGCTGCGGGCATTGAAGGTTGTGTTGCGGTCGAATCGGCTACAGTACTTCCCACCTAGATGAAAATTGGTGTTCATCGATAAATTAAGCCGGGATTCGCACCGGTCGACCGGAGGAGTAGCCGGTTCGTTTGGTGTTTTTACTGTTGTCGTCGGCTCCACGTTTGTTGCTTCGCTGTTCGCGGGCATATATGCTGGCTTAAGGCGGTCGATAGTGATGTTTGATTCGCGATTTGGCAGTCGCAAACGGAAATATTTTGATGTTCGATCAAGAACTTCGAAATGTCCATTATATGGATGGGTAAGGCTCGGGCGAATAGAATCGTCACGAAGAAATACATGAGTCGCTGTTTTCAGGTCACCATGTATGAATGCTTTTCTATTTCCATGCCACGCCGTCGTCGTTGGCCGAATGTCACGCATGGCATTTCGCAGATCGATGACTGTTTGCGATTCTGTCTTCCTTGATGGCTGCTCGTCGAAAAATTCGCCAGGTAAGCGAAGTGTTGTACCGTAAACAAGTTCGGCCGGTGATGCATTTAAATCTTCTTTATACGTTGCACGAAGGCCGAGAAGAATTGTTGGTAAATGCCTGGCCCATTTTTTGGTGTTGTGACAGAGGATAGCTGACTTCAGCGTGCGATGCCATCTCTCGATTAGGCCATTTGCTTGCGGATGGTATGCGGTTGTTCTAAAATGCTGAGTTCCGAGCGTCCGCATTAGTTCGTCGAAGAGATGCGAATCAATTTGGGCGCCTCGGTCCGTTGTAATTGCTTTAGGCACACCATATTTTGCTATCCAACCAGCGATGAGTGCATTTGCAACGGTTGGTGCTGAAATGTCCGGGATCGGAATTGCTTCAGGCCAACGTGTGAAGCGGTCGATGATCGTAAGACAGTAGCGATTTCCCTCGGATGGTGGAAACGGTCCGACGAGATCGATGTTTATATGAGCGAATCGTTCACTTGGTGAGTCGAACTGTTGTAACGGCGCTTGTGTATGTCGTCCAATTTTTGCACGTTGACATTTCAGGCAGCTTCGAACGTATTTTGCGACATCAGATCGAATGCCAGGCCAAACGAATCGTTTGGTCATCAATCTAGCCGTGGAACGTACTCCAGGATGCGAGATGTCGTGGATCGCTTGAGTGAATTGGTTTCGGAATCTTCCAGTAACAAATGGACGAATGTTGTCTGTTGAGTAGTCGCAAAAAAGTCGCTTCGAACTGCCTGGAATGGTAAAAAGTTTTAGCTTAATTGAAACGTCGATATTACCTTTTTCGAGGAGCAATTTTAATTCATTATCGTATCGTTGATCATCTGCTAACTTTTCGTAGTCGATCTCGGCAGTGGAATAGATGCTTTCGACTCGTGACAAGAGGTCCGCAGTCACATTCTCAGCTCCTTTTACGTGTCTAATATCGGTGGTTATTTGTCCGATGTAATCTAGTTGCCTTGCTTGACGATCGTTGGCTTTTTCGAGTTTTTGAGCGAATGCAAAGGTGAGCGGTTTATGATCAGTATAGATGTGACATCTTCTTCCTTGCAGCATGAATTTGAAATGTTTCACTGCCAAATACATTGCTGTGAGTTCGCGATCATACGTGCTGTAGCGAAGCTGCGTCTTGTCGAATTTCTTTGAGAAAAACCCAAGTGATTGTAGCGCGTTGTCTACAACTTGATGCAGTACTGCACCAGCAGCAATGTCGGAAGCGTTGACATAAAGCGATAGTTCTGCCGTTTTTGATGGATGAGCGAGTAAAGCTGCGTTGGACAAATCGAGTTTGCATTTTTCATATGCATTTTTTGCTTCATCTGTCCAGTTAAGCAAAGTTCAAACTTGGCTTGCGTTTCGATGGCGTTTGGCATGAACTTGCGGTAAAAATTGAGTGTTGCCAAAAAACTTTTCAATTGCTTGACCATCGCCGGAAGTGGAAAAGTTTTAATGGCTTGGACCTTCTCGGGTAGTGGGAAAAAACCTCGAGATGACACGCGATGTCCCAGAAACTCGATTTCTTGCTTACCGAATTCACATTTCCCCAAATTTATTGCCAAGTTGTACTGTTTCAGTCTTTGAAACAGCATTCGCAAGTGTTCATGATGCTCTTCGGGCGTCGTCGAGGCGATGCACAAATCGTCTATGTATGCGAAGACGAAATCGAGGCCACGGCAAACTTCATGGATTAAACGTTGAAACGTTTGCGCAGCATTACAAAGTCCAAAGGTCATGAATTTGAACTCAAACAACCTGAATGGGGTCGTAATAGCCGTTTTTTAATGTCCTCCTCGGCGACTGGAACTTGGTGGAAGGCCTTTTGCAAGTCGATCTTTGAGAAAATGGTCTTACCCTGCAAATCACCGACGAAGTCGTTAAGATATGGTATGGGATAACGATCCGGAACTGTGATGGCGTTCAAAGCGCGATAATCGCCGCACGGGCGCCACGAACCATCGGATTTCTTTACCATATGAAGCGGGCTTGCCCAACAACTGCTTGACGGTCGGCATATTCCCGCTTCTATTAGACAATCGAATTCCTTTCGAGCTGCTTCGAGTTTTTCTGGTTCCAAACGCCAAAGTTGAGCGTAGACGGGTTGTCCTGTCTTGATGATTTGATGAATTACGGCGGTAGAAATTTTGCTTCCTGGCACTGGTAGTTTTGTAATCTGGTTGTACTCTTCGAGAAGATCAGCATAAATCGGGTTTACATAATATGCCTTGTATTCAGCTGTATCTTTTACCATGATTCCCAAACAATTTAAGTTTAAACCAGTGCTTGGATCAATTATCCTTTTTTTCATCAAATAAGGTCCCGTGACCTATCATTTGAGGTACCAAGAACCGCAATCGGAGCATAATTGCAGATTTCGGAATTTTACAGCTCTGAATCGGCTGAGCTATAGTAAGGTGATTTTCTTCAAATCGAAGTTTCTTCCAAATCTATGGTATATCAATTACAGGTCCCGTGACCTATCATTTGAGGTATCAAGAACCGCAATCGGAGCACAATTGAAGATTTCGGAATTTTACAGCTCTGAACCGGCTGAGCTATAGTAAGGTGATTTTCTTCAAATCGAAGTTTCTTCCAAATCTATGGTATATAAATTACAGGTCCCGTGACCTATCATTTGAGGTATCAAGAACCGCAATCGGATCACAATTGCAGATTTCAGAATTTTACAGCTCTGAATCGGCTGAGCTATATATTGTAAGGTGATTTTCTTCAAATCGAAGTTTCTTCCAAATCTATGGTATATCAATTACAGGTTCCGTGACCTATCATTTGAGGTATCAAGAACCGCAATCGGAGCACAATTGCAGATTTCGTAATTTTACAGCTCTGAATCGGCTGAGCTATAGTAAGGTGATTTTCTTCAAATCGAAGTTTCTTCCAAATCTATGGTATATCAATTACAGGTTCCGTGACCTATCATTTGAGGTATCAAGAACCGCAATCGGAGCACAATTGCAGATTTCGGAATTTTACAGCTCTGAATCGGCTGAGCTATAGTAAGGTAATTTTCTTCAAATCGAAGTTTCTTCCAAATCTATGGTATATCAATTACAGGTTCCGTGACCTATCATTTGAGGTATCAAGAACCGAAATCGGAGCACAATTGCAGATTTCGGAATTTTACAGCTCTGAATCGGCTGAGCTATAGTAAGGTGATTTTCTTCAAATCGAAGTTTCTTCCAAATCTATGGTATATCAATTACAGGTTCCGTGACCTATCATTTGAGGTACCAAGAACCGCAATCGGATCACAATTGCAGATTTCGGAATTTTACAGCTCTGAATCGGCTGAGCTATAGTAAGGTGATTTTCTTCAAATCGAAGTTTCTTCCAAATCTATGGTATATCAATTACAGGTTCCGTGACCTATCATTTGAGGTATCAAGAACCGCAATCGGAGCACAATTGCAGATTTCGGAATTTTACAGCTCTGAATCGGCTGAGCTATAGTAAGGTAATTTTCTTCAAATCGAAGTTTCTTCCAAATCTATGGTATATCAATTACAGGTTCCGTGACCTATCATTTGAGGTATCAAGAACCGCAATCGGAGCACAATTGCAGATTTCGGAATTTTACAGCTCTGAATCGGCTGAGCTATAGTAAGGTGATTTTCTTCAAATCGAAGTTTCTTCCAAATCTATGGTATATCAATTACAGGTCCCGTGACCTATCATTTGAGGTATCAAGAACCGCAATCGGAGCACAATTGCAGATTTCGTATTTTTACAGCTCTGAATCGGCTGAGCTATAGTAAGGTTATTTCTTCAAATCGATTTTTCTGTGAAATGTATGGAAATAATCAACCAATTTTAATACTGCTTGGCCCAGCAATTACAGGTCCCTTGACCTATCATTTGAGGTATCAAGAACCGCAATCGGAGCACAATTGAAGATTTCGGAATTTTACAGCTCTGAATCGGCTGAGCTATAGTAAGGTGATTTTCTTCAAATCGAAGTTTCTTCCAAATCTATAGTATATCAATTACAGGTCCCGTGACCTATCATTTGAGGTATCAAGAACCGCAATCGGATCACAATTACAGATTTTGGATTTTTACAGCTCTGAATCGGCTGAGCTATAGTAAGTTGATTTTCTTCAAATCGAAGTTTCTTCCAAATCTATGGTATAGCAATTACAGGTCCCGTGACCTATCATTTGAGGTATCAAGAACCGCAATCGGAGCACAATTGCAGATTTCGGAATTTTACAGCTCTGAATCGGCTGAGCTATAGTAAGGTGATTTTCTTCGAATCGATTTTTCTGTGAAATGTGTGGAAATAATCAACCAATTTTAATGCGGTTTGGCACAACAATTACACGTCGCGAGACCTATTATTTGAGGTATCAAGAACCGCAATCGGAGCACAATTGCAGATTTCGGAATTTTACAGCTCTGAATCGGCTGAGCTATAGTAAGGTGATTTTCTTCAAATCGAAGTTTCTTTCAAATCTATGGTATATCAATTACAGGTTCCGTGACCTATCATTTGAGGTATCAAGAACCGCAATCGGAGCACAATTGCAGATTTCGGAATTTTACAGCTCTGAATCGGCTGAGCTATAGTAAGGTGATTTTCTTCGAATCGAATTTTCTACGAAATGTATGGTATAGCAATTACAGGTCCCGTGACCTATCATTCGAGGTATCAAGAACCGCAATCGGAGCACAATTGCAGATTTCGGAATTTTACAGCTCTGAATCGGCTGAGCTATAGTAAGGTTATTTCTTCGAATCGATTTTTCTGTGAAATGTATGGAAATAATCAACCAATTTTAATACTGCTTGGCCCAGCAATTACAGGTCCCGTGACCTATCATTTGAGGTATCAAGAACCGCAATCGGAGCACAATTGAAGATTTCGGAATTTTACAGCTCTGAATCGGCTGAGCTATTATAGTAAGGTGATTTTCTTCAAATCGAAGTTTCTTCCAAATTTATGGTGTATCAATTACAGGTCCCGTGACCTATCATTTGAGCTATCAAGAACCGCAATCGGAGCACAATTGCAGATTTTGGATTTTTACAGCTCTGAATCGGCTGAGCTATAGTAAGGTGATTTTCTTCGAATCGATTTTTCTGTGAAATGTATGGAAATAATCAACCAATTTTAATGCGGTTTGGCACAACAATTACTCGTCGGGAGACCTACCATTTGAGGTATCAAGAACCGCAATCGGAGCACAATTGCAGATTTCGGAATTTTACAGCTCTGAATCGGCTGAGCTATAGTAAGGTGATTTTCTTCAAATCGAAGTTTCTTCCAAATCTATGGTATATCAATTACAGGTCCCGTGACCTATCATTTGAGGTATCAAGAACCGCAATCGGAGCACAATTGCAGATTTCGGATTTTTACAGCTCTGAATCGGCTGAGCTATAGTAAGGTGATTTTCTTCGAATCGATTTTTCTGTGAAATGTATGGAAATAATCAACCAATTTTAATGCGGTTTGGCACAACAATTACACGTCGCGAGACCTATCATTTGAGGTATCAAGAACCGCAATCGGAGCACAATTGCAGATTTCGGAATTTTACAGCTCTGAATCGGCTGAGCTATAGTAAGTTGATTTTCTTCAAATCGAAGTTTCTTCCAAATCTATGGTATATCAATTACAGGTCCCGTGACCTATCATTTGAGGTATCAAGAACCGCAATCGGAGCACAATTGCAGATTTCGGAATTTTACAGCTCTGAATCGGCTGAGCTATAGTAAGGTGATTTTCTTCAAATCGAAGTTTCTTCCAAATCTATGGTATATCAATTGCAGGTTCCGTGACCTATCATTTGAGGTATCAAGAACCGCAATCGGAGCACAATGGCAGATTTCGGAATTTTACAGCTCTGAATCGGCTGAGCTATAGTAAGGTTATTTCTTCGAATCGATTTTTCTGTGAAATGTATGGAAATAATCAACCAATTTTAATACTGCTTGGCCCAGCAATTACAGGTCCCGTGACCTATCATTTGAGGTATCAAGAACCGCAATCGGAGCACAATTGAAGATTTCGGAATTTTACAGCTCTGAATCGGCTGAGCTATAGTAAGGTGATTTTCTTCGAATCGAATTTTCTACGAAATGTATAGTATAGCAATTACAGGTCCCGTGACCTATCATTTGAGCTATCAAGAACCGCAATCGGAGCACAATTGCAGATTTCGGAATTTTACAGCTCTGAATCGGCTGAGCTATAGTATGGTTATTTCTTCGAATCGATTTTTCTGTGAAATGTATGGAAATAATCAACCAATTTTAATACTGCTTGGCCCAGCAATTACAGGTCCCGTGACCTATCATTTGAGGTATCAAGAACCGCAATCGGAGCACAATTGCAGATTTCGGATTTTTACAGCTCTGAATCGGCTGAGCTATAGTAAGGTGATTTTCTTCAAATCGAAGTTTCTTCCAAATCTATGGTATATCAATTACAATTTCCGTGACCTATCATTTGAGGTATCAAGAACCGCAATCGGAGCACAATTGCAGATTTCGGAATTTTACAGCTCTGAATCGGCTGAGCTATAGTAAGGTGATTTTCTTCAAATCGAAGTTTCTTCCAAATCTATGGTATATCAATTGCAGGTTCCGTGACCTATCATTTGAGGTATCAAGAACCGCAATCGGAGCATAATGGCAGATTTCGGAATTTTACAGCTCTGAATCGGCTGAGCTATAGTAAGGTTATTTCTTCGAATCGATTTTTCTGTGAAATGTATGGAAATAATCAACCAATTTTAATACTGCTTGGCCCAGCAATTACAGGTCCCGTGACCTATCATTTGAGGTATCATGAACCGCAATCGGAGCACAATTGCAGATTTCGGATTTTTACAGCTCTGAATCGGCTGAGCTATAGTAAGGTGATTTTCTTCAAATCGAAGTTTCATCCAAATCTATGGTATATCAATTACAGGTTCCGTGACCTATCATTTGAGGTATCAAGAACCGCAATCGGAGCACAATTGCAGATTTCGGAATTTTACAGCTCTGAATCGGCTGAGCTATAGTAAGGTGATTTTCTTCGAATCGAATTTTCTACGAAATGTATAGTATAGCAATTACAGGTCCCGTGACCTATCATTTGAGCTATCAAGAACCGCAATCGGAGCACAATTGCAGATTTAGGAATTTTACAGCTCTGAATCGGCTGAGCTATAGTAAGGTTATTTCATCGAATCGATTTTTCTGTGAAATGTATGGAAATAATCAACCAATTTTAATACTGCTTGGCCCAGCAATTACAGGTCCCGTGACCTATCATTTGAGGTATCAAGAACCGCAATCGGAGCACAATTGCAGATTTCGGATTTTTACAGCTCTGAATCGGCTGAGCTATAGTAAGGTGATTTTCTTCAAATCGAAGTTTCTTCCAAATCTATGGTATATCAATTACAGGTTCCGTGACCTATCATTTGAGGTATCAAGAACCGCAATCGGAGCACAATTGCAGATTTCGGAATTTTACAGCTGTGAATCGGCTGAGCTATAGTAAGGTTATTTCTTCGAATCGATTTTTCTGTGAAATGTATGGAAATAATCAACTAATTTTAATGCAGTTTGGCACAACAATTACACGTCGCGAGACCTATCATTTGAGGTATCAAGAACCGCAATCGGAGCACAATTGCAGATTTCGGAATTTTACAGCTCTGAATCGGCTGAGCTATAGTAAGGTGATTTTCTTCAAATCGAAGTTTCTTCCAAATCTATGGTATATCAATTACAGGTCCCGTGACCTATCATTTGAGGTATCAAGAACCGCAATCGGAGCAAAATTGCAGATTTTGGATTTTTACAGCTCTGAATCGGCTGCGCTATAGTAAGGTGATTTTCTTCGAATCGATTTTTCTGTGAAATGTATGGAAATAATCAACCAATTTTAATGCGGTTTGGCACAACAATTACACGTCGCGAGACCTATCATTTGAGGTATCAAGAACCGCAATCGGAGCACAATTGCAGATTTCGGAATTTTACAGCTCTGAATCGGCTGAGCTATAGTAAGGTGATTTTCTTCAAATCGAAGTTTCATCCAAATCTATGGTATATCAATTACAGGTCCCGTGATCTATCATTTGAGGTATCAAGAACCGCAATCGGAGCACAATTGCAGATTTCGGAATTTTACAGCTCTGAATCGGCTGAGCTATAGTAAGGTGATTTTCTTCAAATCGAAGTTTCTTCCAAATCTATGGTATATCAATTACAGGTTCCGTGACCTATCATTTGAGGTATCAAGAACCGCAATCGGAGCACAATTGCAGATTTCGGAATTTTACAGCTCTGAATCGGCTGAGCTATAGTAAGGTGATTTTCTTCGAATCGATTTTTCTGTGAAATGTATGGAAATAATCAACCAATTTTAATACTGCTTGGCCCAGCAATTACAGGTCCCTTGACCTATCATTTGAGGTATCAAGAACCGCAATCGGAGCACAATTGAAGATTTCGGAATTTTACAGCTCTGAATCGGCTGAGCTATAGTAAGGTTATTTCTTCGAATCGATTTTTCTGTGAAATGTATGGAAATAATCAACCAATTTTAATACTGCTTGGCCCAGCAATTACAGGTCCCGTGACCTATCATTTGAGGTATCAAGAACCGCAATCGGAGCACAATTGCAGATTTCGGATTTTTACAGCTCTGAATCGGCTGAGCTATAGTAAGGTGATTTTCTTCAAATCGAAGTTTCTTCCAAACCTATGGTATATCAATTACAGGTTCCGTGACCTATCATTTGAGGTATCAAGAACCGCAATCGGAGCACAATTGCAGATTTCGGAATTTTACAGCTGTGAATCGGCTGAGCTATAGTAAGGTTATTTCTTCGAATCGATTTTTCTGTGAAATGTATGGAAATAATCAACCAATTTTAATGCAGTTTGGCACAACAATTACACGTCGCGAGACCTATCATTTGAGGTATCAAGAACCGCAATCGGAGCACAATTGCAGATTTCGGAATTTTACAGCTCTGAATCGGCTGAGCTATAGTAAGGTGATTTTCTTCAAATCGAAGTTTCTTCCAAATCTATGGTATATCAATTACAGGTCCCGTGACCTATCATTTGAGGTATCAAGAACCGCAATCGGAGCAAAATTGCAGATTTTGGATTTTTACAGCTCTGAATCGGCTGCGCTATAGTAAGGTGATTTTCTTCGAATCGATTTTTCTGTGAAATGTATGGAAATAATCAACCAATTTTAATGCGGTTTGGCACAACAATTACACGTCGCGAGACCTATCATTTGAGGTATCAAGAACCGCAATCGGAGCACAATTGCAGATTTCGGAATTTTACAGCTCTGAATCGGCTGAGCTATAGTAAGGTGATTTTCTTCGAATCGAAGTTTCATCCAAATCTATGGTATATCAATTACAGGTTCCGTGACCTATCATTTGAGGTATCAAGAACCGCAATCGGAGCACAATTGCAGATTTCGGAATTTTACAGCTCTGAATCGGCTGAGCTATAGTAAGGTGATTTTCTTCGAATCGATTTTTCTGTGAAATGTATGGAAATAATCAACCAATTTTAATACTGCTTGGCCCAGCAATTACAGGTCCCTTGACCTATCATTTGAGGTATCAAGAACCGCAATCGGAGCACAATTGCAGATTTCGGAATTTTACAGCTCTGAATCGGCTGAGCTATAGTAAGGTGATTTTCTTCAAATCGAAGTTTCTTCCAAATCTATAGTATATCAATTACAGGTCCCGTGACCTATCATTTGAGGTATCAAGAACCGCAATCGGATCACAATTACAGATTTTGGATTTTTACAGCTCTGAATCGGCTGAGCTATAGTAAGGTGATTTTCTTCAAATCGAAGTTTCTTCCAAATCTATGGTATAGCAATTACAGGTCCCGTGACCTATCATTTGAGCTATCAAGAACCGCAATCGGAGCACAATTGCAGATTTCGGAATTTTACAGCTCTGAATCGGCTGAGCTATAGTAAGGTGATTTTCTTCAAATCGAAGTTTCTTTCAAATCTATGGTATATCAATTACAGGTTCCGTGACCTATCATTTGAGCTATCAAGAACCGCAATCGGAGCACAATTGCAGATTTCGGAATTTTACAGCTCTGAATCGGCTGAGCTATAGTAAGGTTATTTCTTCGAATCGATTTTTCTGTGAAATGTATGGAAATAATCAACCAATTTTAATACTGCTTGGCCCAGCAATTACAGGTCCCGTGACCTATCATTTGAGGTATCAAGAACCGCAATCGGAGCACAATTGCAGATTTCGGATTTTTACAGCTCTGAATCGGCTGAGCTATAGTAAGGTGATTTTCTTCAAATCGAAGTTTCTTCCAAATCTATGGTATATCAATTACAGGTTCCGTGACCTATCATTTGAGCTATCAAGAACCGCAATCGGAGCACAATTGCAGATTTCGGAATTTTACAGCTCTGAATCGGCTGAGCTATAGTAAGGTTATTTCTTCGAATCGATTTTTCTGTGAAATGTATGGAAATAATCAACCAATTTTAATGCAGTTTGGCACAACAATTACACGTCGCGAGACCTATCATTTGAGGTATCAAGAACCGCAATCGGAGCACAATTGCAGATTTCGGAATTTTACAGCTCTGAATCGGCTGAGCTATAGTAAGGTGATTTTCTTCAAATCGAAGTTTCTTCCAAATCTATGGTATATCAATTACAGGTCCCGTGACCTATCATTTGAGGTATCAAGAACCGCAATCGGAGCAAAATTGCAGATTTTGGATTTTTACAGCTCTGAATCGGCTGCGCTATAGTAAGGTGATTTTCTTCGAATCGATTTTTCTGTGAAATGTATGGAAATAATCAACCAATTTTAATGCGGTTTGGCACAACAATTACACGTCGCGAGACCTATCATTTGAGGTATCAAGAACCGCAATCGGAGCACAATTGCAGATTTCGGAATTTTACAGCTCTGAATCGGCTGAGCTATAGTAAGGTGATTTTCTTCGAATCGAAGTTTCATCCAAATCTATGGTATATCAATTACAGGTCCCGTGATCTATCATTTGAGGTATCAAGAACCGCAATCGGAGCACAATTGCAGATTTCGGAATTTTACAGCTCTGAATCGGCTGAGCTATAGTAAGGTGATTTTCTTCAAATCGACGTTTCTTCCAAATCTATGGTATATCAATTACAGGTTCCGTGACCTATCATTTGAGGTATCAAGAACCGCAATCGGAGTACAATTGCAGATTTCGGAATTTTACAGCTCTGAATCGGCTGAGCTATAGTAAGGTGATTTTCTTCGAATCGATTTTTCTGTGAAATGTATGGAAATAATCAACCAATTTTAATACTGCTTGGCCCAGCAATTACAGGTCCCGTGACCTATCATTTGAGGTATCAAGAACCGCAATCGGAGCACAATTGCAGATTTCGGATTTTTACAGCTCTGAATCGGCTGAGCTATAGTAAGGTGATTTTCTTCAAATCGAAGTTTCTTCCAAATCTATGGTATATCAATTACAGGTTCCGTGACCTATCATTTGAGGTATCAAGAACCGCAATCGGAGCACAATTGCAGATTTCGGAATTTTACAGCTGTGAATCGGCTGAGCTATAGTAAGGTTATTTCTTCGAATCGATTTTTCTGTGAAATGTATGGAAATAATCAACCAATTTTAATGCAGTTTGGCACAACAATTACACGTCGCGAGACCTATCATTTGAGGTATCAAGAACCGCAATCGGAGCACAATTGCAGATTTCGGAATTTTACAGCTCTGAATCGGCTGAGCTATAGTAAGGTGATTTTCTTCAAATCGAAGTTTCTTCCAAATCTATGGTATATCAATTACAGGTCCCGTGACCTATCATTTGAGGTATCAAGAACCGCAATCGGAGCAAAATTGCAGATTTTGGATTTTTACAGCTCTGAATCGGCTGCGCTATAGTAAGGTGATTTTCTTCGAATCGATTTTTCTGTGAAATGTATGGAAATAATCAACCAATTTTAATGCGGTTTGGCACAACAATTACACGTCGCGAGACCTATCATTTGAGGTATCAAGAACCGCAATCGGAGCACAATTGCAGATTTCGGAATTTTACAGCTCTGAATCGGCTGAGCTATAGTAAGGTGATTTTCTTCGAATCGAAGTTTCATCCAAATCTATGGTATATCAATTACAGGTCCCGTGATCTATCATTTGAGGTATCAAGAACCGCAATCGGAGCACAATTGCAGATTTCGGAATTTTACAGCTCTGAATCGGCTGAGCTATAGTAAGGTGATTTTCTTCGAATCGATTTTTCTGTGAAATGTATGGAAATAATCAACCAATTTTAATACTGCTTGGCCCAGCAATTACAGGTCCCTTGACCTATCATTTGAGGTATCAAGAACCGCAATCGGAGCACAATTGCAGATTTCGGAATTTTACAGCTCTGAATCGGCTGAGCTATAGTAAGGTGATTTTCTTCAAATCGAAGTTTCTTCCAAATCTATAGTATATCAATTACAGGTCCCGTGACCTATCATTTGAGGTATCAAGAACCGCAATCGGATCACAATTACAGATTTTGGATTTTTACAGCTCTGAATCGGCTGAGCTATAGTAAGGTGATTTTCTTCAAATCGAAGTTTCTTCCAAATCTATGGTATAGCAATTACAGGTCCCGTGACCTATCATTTGAGCTATCAAAAACCGCAATCGGAGCACAATTGCAGATTTCGGAATTTTACAGCTCTGAATCGGCTGAGCTATAGTAAGGTGATTTTCTTCGAATCGATTTTTCTGTGAAATGTATGGAAATAATCAACCAATTTTAATGCGGTTTGGCACAACAATTACACGTCGCGAGACCTATTATTTGAGGTATCAAGAACCGCAATCGGAGCACAATTGCAGATTTCGGAATTTTACAGCTCTGAATCGGCTGAGCTATAGTAAGGTGATTTTCTTCAAATCGAAGTTTCTTTCAAATCTATGGTATATCAATTACAGGTTCCGTGACCTATCATTTGAGCTATCAAGAACCGCAATCGGAGCACAATTGCAGATTTCGGAATTTTACAGCTCTGAATCGGCTGAGCTATAGTAAGGTTATTTCTTCGAATCGATTTTTCTGTGAAATGTATGGAAATAATCAACCAATTTGAATACTGCTTGGCCCAGCAATTACAGGTCCCGTGACCTATCATTTGAGGTATCAAGAACCGCAATCGGAGCACAATTGCAGATTTCGGAATTTTACAGCTCTGAATCGGCTGAGCTATAGTAAGGTGATTTTCTTCAAATCGAAGTTTCTTCCAAATCTATGGTATATCAATTACAGGTCCCGTGACCTATCATTTGAGGTATCAAGAACCGCCATCGGAGCAAAATTGCAGATTTGGGATTTTTACAGCTCTGAATCGGCTGCGCTATAGTAAGGTGATTTTCTTCGAATCGATTTTTCTGTGAAATGTATGGAAATAATCAACCAATTTTAATGCGGTTTGGCACAACCATTACACGTCGCGAGACCTATCATTTGAGGTATCAAGAACCGCAATCGGAGCACAATTGCAGATTTCGGAATTTTACAGCTCTGAATCGGCTGAGCTATAGTAAGGTGATTGATTTTCTTCGAATCGAAGTTTCATCCAAATCTATGGTATATCAATTACAGGTCCCGTGATCTATCATTTGAGGTATCAAGAACCGCAATCGGAGCACAATTGCAGATTTCGGAATTTTACAGCTCTGAATCGGCTGAGCTATAGTAAGGTGATTTTCTTCAAATCGAAGTTTCTTCCAAATCTATGGTATATCAATTACAGGTTCCGTGACCTATCATTTGAGGTATCAAGAACCGCAATCGGAGCACAATTGCAGATTTCGGAATTTTACAGCTCTGAATCGGCTGAGCTATAGTAAGGTGATTTTCTTCGAATCGATTTTTCTGTGAAATGTATGGAAATAATCAACCAATTTTAATGCGGTTTGGCACAACAATTACACGTCGCGAGACCTATCATTTGAGGTATCAAGAACCGCAATCGGAGCACAATTGCAGATTTCGGAATTTTACAGCTCTGAATCGGCTGAGCTATAGTAAGGTGATTTTCTTCGAATCGAAGTTTCATCCAAATCTATGGTATATCAATTACAGGTCCCGTGATCTATCATTTGAGGTATCAAGAACCGCAATCGGAGCACAATTGCAGATTTCGGAATTTTACAGCTCTGAATCGGCTGAGCTATAGTAAGGTGATTTTCTTCAAATCGAAGTTTCTTCCAAATCTATGGTATATCAATTACAGGTTCCGTGACCTATCATTTGAGGTATCAAGAACCGCAATCGGAGCACAATTGCAGATTTCGGAATTTTACAGCTCTGAATCGGCTGAGCTATAGTAAGGTGATTTTCTTCAAATCGAAGTTTCTTCCAAATCTATAGTATATCAATTACAGGTCCCGTGACCTATCATTTGAGGTATCAAGAACCGCAATCGGATCACAATTACAGATTTTGGATTTTTACAGCTCTGAATCGGCTGAGCTATAGTAAGGTGATTTTCTTCAAATCGAAGTTTCTTCCAAATCTATGGTATAGCAATTACAGGTCCCGTGACCTATCATTTGAGCTATCAAGAACCGCAATCGGAGCACAATTGCAGATTTCGGAATTTTACAGCTCTGAATCGGCTGAGCTATAGTAAGGTGATTTTCTTCAAATCGAAGTTTCTTCCAAATCTATGGTATATCAATTACAGGTTCCGTGACCTATCATTTGAGGTATCAAGAACCGCAATCGGAGCACAATTGCAGATTTCGGAATTTTACAGCTCTGAATCGGCTGAGCTATAGTAAGGTGATTTTCTTCAAATCGAAGTTTCTTCCAAATCTATAGTATATCAATTACAGGTCCCGTGACCTATCATTTGAGGTATCAAGAACCGCAATCGGATCACAATTACAGATTTTGGATTTTTACAGCTCTGAATCGGCTGAGCTATAGTAAGGTGATTTTCTTCAAATCGAAGTTTCTTCCAAATCTATGGTATAGCAATTACAGGTCCCGTGACCTATCATTTGAGCTATCAAGAACCGCAATCGGAGCACAATTGCAGATTTCGGAATTTTACAGCTCTGAATCGGCTGAGCTATAGTAAGGTGATTTTCTTCGAATCGATTTTTCTGTGAAATGTATGGAAATAATCAACCAATTTTAATACTGCTTGGCCCAGCAATTACAGGTCCCTTGACCTATAATTTGAGGTATCAAGAACCGCAATCGGAGCACAATTGAAGATTTCGGAATTTTACAGCTCTGAATCGGCTGAGCTATAGTAAGGTGATTTTCTTCAAATCGAAGTTTCTTCCAAATCTATAGTATATCAATTACAGGTCCCGTGACCTATCATTTGAGGTATCAAGAACCGCAATCGGATCACAATTACAGATTTTGGATTTTTACAGCTCTGAATCGGCTGAGCTATAGTAAGGTGATTTTCTTCAAATCGAAGTTTCTTCCAAATCTATGGTATAGCAATTACAGGTCCCGTGACCTATCATTTGAGGTATCAAGAACCGCAATCGGAGCACAATTGCAGATTTCGGAATTTTACAGCTCTGAATCGGCTGAGCTATAGTAAGGTGATTTTCTTCGAATCGATTTTTCTGTGAAATGTATGGAAATAATCAACCAATTTTGATGCGGTTTGGCACAACAATTACACGTCGCGAGACCTATTATTTGAGGTATCAAGAACCGCAATCGGAGCACAATTGCAGATTTCGGAATTTTACAGCTCTGAATCGGCTGAGCTATAGTAAGGTGATTTTCTTCAAATCGAAGATTCTTTCAAATCTATGGTATATCAATTACAGGTTCCGTGACCTATCATTTGAGCTATCAAGAACCGCAATCGGAGCACAATTGCAGATTTCGGAATTTTACAGCTCTGAATCGGCTGAGCTATAGTAAGGTTATTTCTTCGAATCGATTTTTCTGTGAAATGTATGGAAATAATCAACCAATTTGAATACTGCTTGGCCCAGCAATTACAGGTCCCGTGACCTATCATTTGAGGTATCAAGAACCGCAATCGGAGCACAATTGCAGATTTCGGATTTTTACAGCTCTGAATCGGCTGAGCTATAGTAAGGTGATTTTCTTCAAATCGAAGTTTCTTCCAAATCTATGGTATATCAATTACAGGTTCCGTGACCTATCATTTGAGCTATCAAGAACCGCAATCGGAGCACAATTGCAGATTTCGGAATTTTACAGCTCTGAATCGGCTGAGCTATAGTAAGGTTATTTCTTCGAATCGATTTTTCTGTGAAATGTATGGAAATAATCAACCAATTTTAATGCAGTTTGGCACAACAATTACACGTCGCGAGACCTATCATTTGAGGTATCAAGAACCGCAATCGGAGCACAATTGCAGATTTCGGAATTTTACAGCTCTGAATCGGCTGAGCTATAGTAAGGTGATTTTCTTCAAATCGAAGTTTCTTCCAAATCTATGGTATATCAATTACAGGTCCCGTGACCTATCATTTGAGGTATTAAGAACCGCAATCGGAGCAAAATTGCAGATTTTGGATTTTTACAGCTCTGAATCGGCTGCGCTGTAAGGTGATTTTCTTCGAATCGATTTTTCTGTGAAATGTATGGAAATAATCAACCAATTTTAATGCGGTTTATCACAACAATTACACGTCGCGAGACCTATCATTTGAGGTATCAAGAACCGCAATCGGAGCACAATTGCAGATTTCGGAATTTTACAGTTCTGAATCGGCTGAGCTATAGTAAGGTGATTTTCTTCGAATCGAAGTTTCATCCAAATCTATGGTATATCAATTACAGGTCCCGTGATCTATCATTTGAGGTATCAAGAACCGCAATCGGAGCACAATTGCAGATTTCGGAATTTTACAGCTCTGAATCGGCTGAGCTATAGTAAGGTGATTTTCTTCAAATCGATTTTTCTGTGAAATGTATGGAAATAATCAACCAATTTTAATACTGCTTGGCCCAGCAATTACAGGTCCCTTGACCTATCATTTGAGGTATCAAGAACCGCAATCGGAGCACAATTGAAGATTTCGGAATTTTACAGCTCTGAATCGGCTGAGCTATAGTAAGGTGATTTTCTTCAAATCGAAGTTTCTTCCAAATCTATAGTATATCAATTACAGGTCCCGTGACCTATCATTTGAGGTATCAAGAACCGCAATCGGAGCACAATTGCAGATTTCGGAATTTTACAGCTCTGAATCGGCTGAGCTATAGTAAGGTGATTTTCTTCGAATCGATTTTTCTGTGAAATGTATGGAAATAATCAACCAATTTTAATGCGGTTTGGCACAACAATTACACGTCGCGAGACCTATTATTTGAGGTATCAAGAACCGCAATCGGAGCACAATTGCAGATTTCGGAATTTTACAGCTCTGAATCGGCTGAGCTATAGTAAGGTGATTTTCTTCAAATCGAAGTTTCTTTCAAATCTATGGTATATCAATTACAGGTTCCGTGACCTATCATTTGAGCTATCAAGAACCGCAATCGGAGCACAATTGCAGATTTCGGAATTTTACAGCTCTGAATCGGCTGAGCTATAGTAAGGTTATTTCTTCGAATCGATTTTTCTGTGAAATGTATGGAAATAATCAACCAATTTTAATACTGCTTGGCCCAGCAATTACAGGTCCCGTGACCTATCATTTGAGGTATCAAGAACCGCAATCGGAGCACAATTGCAGATTTCGGAATTTTACAGCTCTGAATCGGCTGAGCTATAGTAAGGTTATTTCTTCGAATCGATTTTTCTGTGAAATGTATGGAAATAATCAACCAATTTTAATGCAGTTTGGCACAACAATTACACGTCGCGAGACCTATCATTTGAGGTATCAAGAACCGCAATCGGAGCACAATTGCAGATTTCGGAATTTTACAGCTCTGAATCGGCTGAGCTATAGTAAGGTGATTTTCTTCAAATCGAAGTTTCTTCCAAATCTATGGTATATCAATTACAGGTCCCGTGACCTATTATTTGAGGTATCAAGAACCGCAATCGGAGCAAAATTGCAGATTTTGGATTTTTACAGCTCTGAATCGGCTGCGCTATAGTAAGGTGATTTTCTTCGAATCGATTTTTCTGTGAAATGTATGGAAATAATCAACCAATATAAATGCGGTTTGGCACAACAATTACACGTCGCGAGACCTATCATTTGAGGTATCAAGTACCGCAATCGGAGCACAATTGCAGATTTCGGAATTTTACAGCTCTGAATCGGCTGAGCTATAGTAAGGTGATTTTCTTCGAATCGAAGTTTCATCCAAATCTATGGTATATCAATTACAGGTCCCGTGATCTATCATTTGAGGTATCAAGAACCGCAATCGGAGCACAATTGCAGATTTCGGAATTTTACAGCTCTGAATCGGCTGAGCTATAGTAAGGTGATTTTCTTCAAATCGAAGTTTCTTCCAAATCTATGGTATATCAATTACAGGTTCCGTGACCTATCATTTGAGGTATCAAGAACCGCAATCGGAGCACAATTGCAGATTTCGGAATTTTACAGCTCTGAATCGGCTGAGCTATAGTAAGGTTATTTCTTCGAATCGATTTTTCTGTGAAATGTATGGAAATAATCAACCAATTTTAATACTGCTTGGCCCAGCAATTACAGGTCCCTTGACCTATCATTTGAGGTATCAAGAACCGCAATCGGAGCACAATTGAAGATTTCGGAATTTTACAGCTCTGAATCGGCTGAGCTATAGTAAGGTGATTTTCTTCAAATCGAAGTTTCTTCCAAATCTATAGTATATCAATTACAGGTCCCGTGACCTATCATTTGAGGTATCAAGAACCGCAATCGGATCACAATTGAAGATTTTGGATTTTTACAGCTCTGAATCGGCTGAGCTATAGTAAGGTGATTTTCTTCAAATCGAAGTTTCTTCCAAATCTATGGTATATCAATTACAGGTTCCGTGACCTATCATTTGAGGTATCAAGAACCGCAATCGGAGCACAATTGCAGATTTCGGAATTTTACAGCTCTGAATCGGCTGAGCTATAGTAAGGTTATTTCTTCGAATCGATTTTTCTGTGAAATGTATGGAAATAATCAACCAATTTTAATGCAGTTTGGCACAACAATTACACGTCGCGAGACCTATCATTTGAGGTATCAAGAACCGCAATCGGAGCACAATTGCAGATTTCGGAATTTTACAGCTCTGAATCGGCTGAGCTATAGTAAGGTGATTTTCTTCAAATCGAAGTTTCTTCCAAATCTATGGTATATCAATTACAGGTCCCGTGATCTATCATTTGAGGTATCAAGAACCGCAATCGGAGCACAATTGCAGATTTCGGAATTTTACAGCTCTGAATCGGCTGAGCTATAGTAAGGTGATTTTCTTCAAATCGAAGTTTCTTCCAAATCTATGGTATATCAATTACAGGTTCCGTGACCTATCATTTGAGGTATCAAGAACCGCAATCGGAGCACAATTGCAGATTTCGGAATTTTACAGCTCTGAATCGGCTGAGCTATAGTAAGGTTATTTCTTCGAATCGATTTTTCTGTGAAATGTATGGAAATAATCAACCAATTTTAATACTGCTTGGCCCAGCAATTACAGGTCCCTTGACCTATCATTTGAGGTATCAAGAACCGCAATCGGAGCACAATTGAAGATTTCGGAATTTTACAGCTCTGAATCGGCTGAGCTATAGTAAGGTGATTTTCTTCAAATCGAAGTTTCTTCCAAATCTATAGTATATCAATTACAGGTCCCGTGACCTATCATTTGAGGTATCAAGAACCGCAATCGGAGCACAATTGCAGATTTCGGATTTTTACAGCTCTGAATCGGCTGAGCTATAGTAAGGTGATTTTCTTCAAATCGAAGTTTCTTCCAAATCTATGGTATATCAATTACAGGTTCCGTGACATATCATTTGAGCTATCAAGAACCGCAATCGGAGCACAATTGCAGATTTCGGAATTTTACAGCTCTGAATCGGCTGAGCTATAGTAAGGTTATTTCTTCGAATCGATTTTTCTGTGAAATGTATGGAAATAATCAACCAATTTTAATGCAGTTTGGCACAACAATTACACGTCGCGAGACCTATCATTTGAGGTATCAAGAACCGCAATCGGAGCACAATTGCAGATTTCGGAATTTTACAGCTCTGAATCGGCTGAGCTATAGTAAGGTGATTTTCTTCAAATCGAAGTTTCTTCCAAATCTATGGTATATCAATTACAGGTCCCGTGACCTATTATTTGAGGTATCAAGAACCGCAATCGGAGCAAAATTGCAGATTTTGGATTTTTACAGCTCTGAATCGGCTGCGCTATAGTAAGGTGATTTTCTTCGAATCGATTTTTCTGTGAAATGTATGGAAATAATCAACCAATATAAATGCGGTTTGGCACAACAATTACACGTCGCGAGACCTATCATTTGAGGTATCAAGTACCGCAATCGGAGCACAATTGCAGATTTCGGAATTTTACAGCTCTGAATTGGCTGAGCTACAGTAAGGTGATTTTCTTCGAATCGAAGTTTCATCCAAATCTATGGTATATCAATTACAGGTCCCGTGATCTATCATTTGAGGTATCAAGAACCGCAATCGGAGCACAATTGCAGATTTCGGAATTTTACAGCTCTGAATCGGCTGAGCTATAGTAAGGTGATTTTCTTCAAATCGAAGTTTCTTCCAAATCTATGGTATATCAATTACAGGTTCCGTGACCTATCATTTGAGGTATCAAGAACCGCAATCGGAGCACAATTGCAGATTTCGGAATTTTACAGCTCTGAATCGGCTGAGCTATAGTAAGGTTATTTCTTCGAATCGATTTTTCTGTGAAATGTATGGAAATAATCAACCAATTTTAATACTGCTTGGCCCAGCAATTACAGGTCCCTTGACCTATCATTTGAGGTATCAAGAACCGCAATCGGAGCACAATTGAAGATTTCGGAATTTTACAGCTCTGAATCGGCTGAGCTATAGTAAGGTGATTTTCTTCAAATCGAAGTTTCTTCCAAATCTATAGTATATCAATTACAGGTCCCGTGACCTATCATTTGAGGTTTCAAGAACCGCAATCGGAGCACAATTGCAGATTTCGGATTTTTACAGCTCTGAATCGGCTGAGCTATAGTAAGGTGATTTTCTTCAAATCGAAGTTTCTTCCAAATCTATGGTATATCAATTACAGGTTCCGTGACATATCATTTGAGCTATCAAGAACCGCAATCGGAGCACAATTGCAGATTTCGGAATTTTACAGCTCTGAATCGGCTGAGCTATAGTAAGGTTATTTCTTCGAATCGATTTTTCTGTGAAATGTATGGAAATAATCAACCAATTTTAATGCAGTTTGGCACAACAATTACACGTCGCGAGACCTATCATTTGAGGTATCAAGAACCGCAATCGGAGCACAATTGCAGATTTCGGAATTTTACAGCTCTGAATCGGCTGAGCTATAGTAAGGTGATTTTCTTCAAATCGAAGTTTCTTCCAAATCTATGGTATATCAATTACAGGTCCCGTGACCTATTATTTGAGGTATCAAGAACCGCAATCGGAGCAAAATTGCAGATTTTGGATTTTTACAGCTCTGAATCGGCTGCGCTATAGTAAGGTGATTTTCTTCGAATCGATTTTTCTGTGAAATGTATGGAAATAATCAACCAATATAAATGCGGTTTGGCACAACAATTACACGTCGCGAGACCTATCATTTGAGGTATCAAGTACCGCAATCGGAGCACAATTGCAGATTTCGGAATTTTACAGCTCTGAATCGGCTGAGCTATAGTAAGGTGATTTTCTTCGAATCGAAGTTTCATCCAAATCTATGGTATATCAATTACAGGTCCCGTGATCTATCATTTGAGGTATCAAGAACCGCAATCGGAGCACAATTGCAGATTTCGGAATTTTACAGCTCTGAATCGGCTGAGCTATAGTAAGGTGATTTTCTTCAAATCGAAGTTTCTTCCAAATCTATGGTATATCAATTACAGGTTCCGTGACCTATCATTTGAGGTATCAAGAACCGCAATCGGAGCACAATTGCAGATTTCGGAATTTTACAGCTCTGAATCGGCTGAGCTATAGTAAGGTGATTTTCTTCAAATCGAAGTTTCTTCCAAATCTATAGTATATCAATTACAGGTCCCGTGACCTATCATTTGAGGTATCAAGAACCGCAATCGGAGCACAATTGCAGATTTCGGATTTTTACAGCTCTGAATCGGCTGAGCTATAGTAAGGTGATTTTCTTCAAATCGAAGTTTCTTCCAAATCTATGGTATATCAATTACAGGTTCCGTGACATATCATTTGAGCTATCAAGAACCGCAATCGGAGCACAATTGCAGATTTCGGAATTTTACAGCTCTGAATCGGCTGAGCTATAGTAAGGTTATTTCTTCGAATCGATTTTTCTGTGAAATGTATGGAAATAATCAACCAATATAAATGCGGTTTGGCACAACAATTACACGTCGCGAGACCTATCATTTGAGGTATCAAGTACCGCAATCGGAGCACAATTGCAGATTTCGGAATTTTACAGCTCTGAATCGGCTGAGCTATAGTAAGGTGATTTTCTTCGAATCGAAGTTTCATCCAAATCTATGGTATATCAATTACAGGTCCCGTGATCTATCATTTGAGGTATCAAGAACCGCAATCGGAGCACAATTGCAGATTTCGGAATTTTACAGCTCTGAATCGGCTGAGCTATAGTAAGGTGATTTTCTTCAAATCGAAGTTTCTTCCAAATCTATGGTATATCAATTACAGGTTCCGTGACATATCATTTGAGCTATCAAGAACCGCAATCGGAGCACAATTGCAGATTTCGGAATTTTACAGCTCTGAATCGGCTGAGCTATAGTAAGGTTATTTCTTCGAATCGATTTTTCTGTGAAATGTATGGAAATAATCAACCAATTTTAATACTGCTTGGCCCAGCAATTACAGGTCCCTTGACCTATCATTTGAGGTATCAAGAACCGCAATCGGAGCACAATTGAAGATTTCGGAATTTTACAGCTCTGAATCGGCTGAGCTATAGTAAGGTGATTTTCTTCAAATCGAAGTTTCTTCCAAATCTATAGTATATCAATTACAGGTCCCGTGACCTATCATTTGAGGTATCAAGAACCGCAATCGGAGCACAATTGCAGATTTCGGATTTTTACAGCTCTGAATCGGCTGAGCTATAGTAAGGTGATTTTCTTCAAATCGAAGTTTCTTCCAAATCTATGGTATATCAATTACAGGTTCCGTGACATATCATTTGAGCTATCAAGAACCGCAATCGGAGCACAATTGCAGATTTCGGAATTTTACAGCTCTGAATCGGCTGAGCTATAGTAAGGTTATTTCTTCGAATCGATTTTTCTGTGAAATGTATGGAAATAATCAACCAATATAAATGCGGTTTGGCACAACAATTACACGTCGCGAGACCTATCATTTGAGGTATCAAGTACCGCAATCGGAGCACAATTGCAGATTTCGGAATTTTACAGCTCTGAATCGGCTGAGCTATAGTAAGGTGATTTTCTTCGAATCGAAGTTTCATCCAAATCTATGGTATATCAATTACAGGTCCCGTGATCTATCATTTGAGGTATCAAGAACCGCAATCGGAGCACAATTGCAGATTTCGGAATTTTACAGCTCTGAATCGGCTGAGCTATAGTAAGGTGATTTTCTTCAAATCGAAGTTTCTTCCAAATCTATGGTATATCAATTACAGGTTCCGTGACATATCATTTGAGCTATCAAGAACCGCAATCGGAGCACAATTGCAGATTTCGGAATTTTACAGCTCTGAATCGGCTGAGCTATAGTAAGGTTATTTCTTCGAATCGATTTTTCTGTGAAATGTATGGAAATAATCAACCAATTTTAATACTGCTTGGCCCAGCAATTACAGGTCCCTTGACCTATCATTTGAGGTATCAAGAACCGCAATCGGAGCACAATTGAAGATTTCGGAATTTTACAGCTCTGAATCGGCTGAGCTATAGTAAGGTGATTTTCTTCAAATCGAAGTTTCTTCCAAATCTATAGTATATCAATTACAGGTCCCGTGACCTATCATTTGAGGTATCAAGAACCGCAATCGGAGCACAATTGCAGATTTCGGATTTTTACAGCTCTGAATCGGCTGAGCTATAGTAAGGTGATTTTCTTCAAATCGAAGTTTCTTCCAAATCTATGGTATATCAATTACAGGTTCCGTGACATATCATTTGAGCTATCAAGAACCGCAATCGGAGCACAATTGCAGATTTCGGAATTTTACAGCTCTGAATCGGCTGAGCTATAGTAAGGTTATTTCTTCGAATCGATTTTTCTGTGAAATGTATGGAAATAATCAACCAATTTTAATGCAGTTTGGCACAACAATTACACGTCGCGAGACCTATCATTTGAGGTATCAAGAACCGCAATCGGAGCACAATTGCAGATTTCGGAATTTTACAGCTCTGAATCGGCTGAGCTATAGTAAGGTGATTTTCTTCAAATCGAAGTTTCTTCCAAATCTATGGTATATCAATTACAGGTCCCGTGATCTATCATTTGAGGTATCAAGAACCGCAATCGGAGCACAATTGCAGATTTCGGAATTTTACAGCTCTGAATCGGCTGAGCTATAGTAAGGTGATTTTCTTCAAATCGAAGTTTCTTCCAAATCTATGGTATATCAATTACAGGTTCCGTGACCTATCATTTGAGGTATCAAGAACCGCAATCGGAGCACAATTGCAGATTTCGGAATTTTACAGCTCTGAATCGGCTGAGCTATAGTAAGGTTATTTCTTCGAATCGATTTTTCTGTGAAATGTATGGAAATAATCAACCAATTTTAATACTGCTTGGCCCAGCAATTACAGGTCCCTTGACCTATCATTTGAGGTATCAAGAACCGCAATCGGAGCACAATTGAAGATTTCGGAATTTTACAGCTCTGAATCGGCTGAGCTATAGTAAGGTGATTTTCTTCAAATCGAAGTTTCTTCCAAATCTATAGTATATCAATTACAGGTCCCGTGACCTATCATTTGAGGTATCAAGAACCGCAATCGGAGCACAATTGCAGATTTCGGATTTTTACAGCTCTGAATCGGCTGAGCTATAGTAAGGTGATTTTCTTCAAATCGAAGTTTCTTCCAAATCTATGGTATATCAATTACAGGTTCCGTGACATATCATTTGAGCTATCAAGAACCGCAATCGGAGCACAATTGCAGATTTCGGAATTTTACAGCTCTGAATCGGCTGAGCTATAGTAAGGTTATTTCTTCGAATCGATTTTTCTGTGAAATGTATGGAAATAATCAACCAATTTTAATGCAGTTTGGCACAACAATTACACGTCGCGAGACCTATCATTTGAGGTATCAAGAACCGCAATCGGAGCACAATTGCAGATTTCGGAATTTTACAGCTCTGAATCGGCTGAGCTATAGTAAGGTGATTTTCTTCAAATCGAAGTTTCTTCCAAATCTATGGTATATCAATTACAGGTTCCGTGACCTATCATTTGAGGTATCAAGAACCGCAATCGGAGCACAATTGCAGATTTCGGAATTTTACAGCTCTGAATCGGCTGAGCTATAGTAAGGTTATTTCTTCGAATCGATTTTTCTGTGAAATGTATGGAAATAATCAACCAATTTTAATACTGCTTGGCCCAGCAATTACAGGTCCCTTGACCTATCATTTGAGGTATCAAGAACCGCAATCGGAGCACAATTGAAGATTTCGGAATTTTACAGCTCTGAATCGGCTGAGCTATAGTAAGGTGATTTTCTTCAAATCGAAGTTTCTTCCAAATCTATAGTATATCAATTACAGGTCCCGTGACCTATCATTTGAGGTATCAAGAACCGCAATCGGATCACAATTGAAGATTTTGGATTTTTACAGCTCTGAATCGGCTGAGCTATAGTAAGGTGATTTTCTTCAAATCGAAGTTTCTTCCAAATCTATGGTATATCAATTACAGGTCCCGTGACCTATCATTTGAGGTATCAAGAACCGCAATCGGAGCACAATTGCAGATTTCGGAATTTTTACAGCTCTGAATCGGCTGAGCTATAGTAAGGTGATTTTCTTCAAATCGAAGTTTCTTCCAAATCTATGGTATATCAATTACAGGTTCCGTGACCTATCATTTGAGGTATCAAGAACCGCAATCGGAGCACAATTGCAGATTTCGGAATTTTACAGCTCTGAATCGGCTGAGCTATAGTAAGGTTATTTCTTCGAATCGATTTTTCTGTGAAATGTATGGAAATAATCAACCAATTTTAATGCAGTTTGGCACAACAATTACACGTCGCGAGACCTATCATTTGAGGTATCAAGAACCGCAATCGGAGCACAATTGCAGATTTCGGAATTTTACAGCTCTGAATCGGCTGAGCTATAGTAAGGTGATTTTCTTCAAATCGAAGTTTCTTCCAAATCTATGGTATATCAATTACAGGTCCCGTGATCTATCATTTGAGGTATCAAGAACCGCAATCGGAGCACAATTGCAGATTTCGGAATTTTACAGCTCTGAATCGGCTGAGCTATAGTAAGGTGATTTTCTTCAAATCGAAGTTTCTTCCAAATCTATGGTATATCAATTACAGGTTCCATGACCTATCATTTGAGGTATCAAGAACCGCAATCGGAGCACAATTGCAGATTTCGGAATTTTACAGCTCTGAATCGGCTGAGCTATAGTAAGGTTATTTCTTCGAATCGATTTTTCTGTGAAATGTATGGAAATAATCAACCAATTTTAATACTGCTTGGCCCAGCAATTACAGGTCCCTTGACCTATCATTTGAGGTATCAAGAACCGCAATCGGAGCACAATTGAAGATTTCGGAATTTTACAGCTCTGAATCGGCTGAGCTATAGTAAGGTGATTTTCTTCAAATCGAAGTTTCTTCCAAATCTATAGTATATCAATTACAGGTCCCGTGACCTATCATTTGAGGTATCAAGAACCGCAATCGGATCACAATTGAAGATTTTGGATTTTTACAGCTCTGAATCGGCTGAGCTATAGTAAGGTGATTTTCTTCAAATCGAAGTTTCTTCCAAATCTATGGTATATCAATTACAGGTTCCGTGACCTATCATTTGAGGTATCAAGAACCGCAATCGGAGCACAATTGCAGATTTCGGAATTTTACAGCTCTGAATCGGCTGAGCTATAGTAAGGTTATTTCTTCGAATCGATTTTTCTGTGAAATGTATGGAAATAATCAACCAATTTTAATGCAGTTTGGCACAACAATTACACGTCGCGAGACCTATCATTTGAGGTATCAAGAACCGCAATCGGAGCACAATTGCAGATTTCGGAATTTTACAGCTCTGAATCGGCTGAGCTATAGTAAGGTGATTTTCTTCAAATCGAAGTTTCTTCCAAATCTATGGTATATCAATTACAGGTCCCGTGATCTATCATTTGAGGTATCAAGAACCGCAATCGGAGCACAATTGCAGATTTCGGAATTTTACAGCTCTGAATCGGCTGAGCTATAGTAAGGTGATTTTCTTCAAATCGAAGTTTCTTCCAAATCTATGGTATATCAAATACAGGTTCCGTGACCTATCATTTGAGGTATCAAGAACCGCAATCGGAGCACAATTGCAGATTTCGGAATTTTACAGCTCTGAATCGGCTGAGCTATAGTAAGGTTATTTCTTCGAATCGATTTTTCTGTGAAATGTATGGAAATAATCAACCAATTTTAATACTGCTTGGCCCAGCAATTACAGGTCCCTTGACCTATCATTTGAGGTATCAAGAACCGCAATCGGAGCACAATTGAAGATTTCGGAATTTTACAGCTCTGAATCGGCTGAGCTATAGTAAGGTGATTTTCTTCAAATCGAAGTTTCTTCCAAATCTATAGTATATCAATTACAGGTCCCGTGACCTATCATTTGAGGTATCAAGAACCGCAATCGGAGCACAATTGCAGATTTCGGATTTTTACAGCTCTGAATCGGCTGAGCTATAGTAAGGTGATTTTCTTCAAATCGAAGTTTCTTCCAAATCTATGGTATATCAATTACAGGTTCCGTGACATATCATTTGAGCTATCAAGAACCGCAATCGGAGCACAATTGCAGATTTCGGAATTTTACAGCTCTGAATCGGCTGAGCTATAGTAAGGTTATTTCTTCGAATCGATTTTTCTGTGAAATGTATGGAAATAATCAACCAATTTTAATGCAGTTTGGCACAACAATTACACGTCGCGAGACCTATCATTTGAGGTATCAAGAACCGCAATCGGAGCACAATTGCAGATTTCGGAATTTTACAGCTCTGAATCGGCTGAGCTATAGTAAGGTGATTTTCTTCAAATCGAAGTTTCTTCCAAATCTATGGTATATCAATTACAGGTCCCGTGACCTATTATTTGAGGTATCAAGAACCGCAATCGGAGCAAAATTGCAGATTTTGGATTTTTACAGCTCTGAATCGGCTGCGCTATAGTAAGGTGATTTTCTTCGAATCGATTTTTCTGTGAAATGTATGGAAATAATCAACCAATATAAATGCGGTTTGGCACAACAATTACACGTCGCGAGACCTATCATTTGAGGTATCAAGTACCGCAATCGGAGCACAATTGCAGATTTCGGAATTTTACAGCTCTGAATCGGCTGAGCTATAGTAAGGTGATTTTCTTCGAATCGAAGTTTCATCCAAATCTATGGTATATCAATTACAGGTCCCGTGATCTATCATTTGAGGTATCAAGAACCGCAATCGCAGCACAATTTGCAGATTTCGGAATTTTACAGCTCTGAATCGGCTGAGCTATAGTAAGGTGATTTTCTTCAAATCGAAGTTTCTTCCAAATCTATGGTATATCAATTACAGGTTCCGTGACCTATCATTTGAGGTATCAAGAACCGCAATCGGAGCACAATTGCAGATTTCGGAATTTTACAGCTCTGAATCGGCTGAGCTATAGTAAGGTTATTTCTTCGAATCGATTTTTCTGTGAAATGTATGGAAATAATCAACCAATTTTAATACTGCTTGGCCCAGCAATTACAGGTCCCTTGACCTATCATTTGAGGTATCAAGAACCGCAATCGGAGCACAATTGAAGATTTCGGAATTTTACAGCTCTGAATCGGCTGAGCTATAGTAAGGTGATTTTCTTCAAATCGAAGTTTCTTCCAAATCTATAGTATATCAATTACAGGTCCCGTGACCTATCATTTGAGGTATCAAGAACCGCAATCGGAGCACAATTGCAGATTTCGGATTTTTACAGCTCTGAATCGGCTGAGCTATAGTAAGGTGATTTTCTTCAAATCGAAGTTTCTTCCAAATCTATGGTATATCAATTACAGGTTCCGTGACATATCATTTGAGCTATCAAGAACCGCAATCGGAGCACAATTGCAGATTTCGGAATTTTACAGCTCTGAATCGGCTGAGCTATAGTAAGGTTATTTCTTCGAATCGATTTTTCTGTGAAATGTATGGAAATAATCAACCAATTTTAATGCAGTTTGGCACAACAATTACACGTCGCGAGACCTATCATTTGAGGTATCAAGAACCGCAATCGGAGCACAATTGCAGATTTCGGAATTTTACAGCTCTGAATCGGCTGAGCTATAGTAAGGTGATTTTCTTCAAATCGAAGTTTCTTCCAAATCTATGGTATATCAATTACAGGTCCCGTGACCTATTATTTGAGGTATCAAGAACCGCAATCGGAGCAAAATTGCAGATTTTGGATTTTTACAGCTCTGAATCGGCTGCGCTATAGTAAGGTGATTTTCTTCGAATCGATTTTTCTGTGAAATGTATGGAAATAATCAACCAATATAAATGCGGTTTGGCACAACAATTACACGTCGCGAGACCTATCATTTGAGGTATCAAGTACCGCAATCGGAGCACAATTGCAGATTTCGGAATTTTACAGCTCTGAATCGGCTGAGCTATAGTAAGGTGATTTTCTTCGAATCGAAGTTTCATCCAAATCTATGGTATATCAATTACAGGTCCCGTGATCTATCATTTGAGGTATCAAGAACCGCAATCGGAGCACAATTGCAGATTTCGGAATTTTACAGCTCTGAATCGGCTGAGCTATAGTAAGGTGATTTTCTTCAAATCGAAGTTTCTTCCAAATCTATGGTATATCAATTACAGGTTCCGTGACCTATCATTTGAGGTATCAAGAACCGCAATCGGAGCACAATTGCAGATTTCGGAATTTTACAGCTCTGAATCGGCTGAGCTATAGTAAGGTTATTTCTTCGAATCGATTTTTCTGTGAAATGTATGGAAATAATCAACCAATTTTAATGCAGTTTGGCACAACAATTACACGTCGCGAGACCTATCATTTGAGGTATCAAGAACCGCAATCGGAGCACAATTGCAGATTTCGGAATTTTACAGCTCTGAATCGGCTGAGCTATAGTAAGGTGATTTTCTTCAAATCGAAGTTTCTTCCAAATCTATGGTATATCAATTACAGGTCCCGTGATCTATCATTTGAGGTATCAAGAACCGCAATCGGAGCACAATTGCAGATTTCGGAATTTTACAGCTCTGAATCGGCTGAGCTATAGTAAGGTGATTTTCTTCAAATCGAAGTTTCTTCCAAATCTATGGTATATCAATTACAGGTTCCGTGACCTATCATTTGAGGTATCAAGAACCGCAATCGGAGCACAATTGCAGATTTCGGAATTTTACAGCTCTGAATCGGCTGAGCTATAGTAAGGTTATTTCTTCGAATCGATTTTTCTGTGAAATGTATGGAAATAATCAACCAATTTTAATACTGCTTGGCCCAGCAATTACAGGTCCCTTGACCTATCATTTGAGGTATCAAGAACCGCAATCGGAGCACAATTGAAGATTTCGGAATTTTACAGCTCTGAATCGGCTGAGCTATAGTAAGGTGATTTTCTTCAAATCGAAGTTTCTTCCAAATCTATAGTATATCAATTACAGGTCCCGTGACCTATCATTTGAGGTATCAAGAACCGCAATCGGAGCACAATTGCAGATTTCGGATTTTTACAGCTCTGAATCGGCTGAGCTATAGTAAGGTGATTTTCTTCAAATCGAAGTTTCTTCCAAATCTATGGTATATCAATTACAGGTTCCGTGACATATCATTTGAGCTATCAAGAACCGCAATCGGAGCACAATTGCAGATTTCGGAATTTTACAGCTCTGAATCGGCTGAGCTATAGTAAGGTTATTTCTTCGAATCGATTTTTCTGTGAAATGTATGGAAATAATCAACCAATTTTAATGCAGTTTGGCACAACAATTACACGTCGCGAGACCTATCATTTGAGGTATCAAGAACCGCAATCGGAGCACAATTGCAGATTTCGGAATTTTACAGCTCTGAATCGGCTGAGCTATAGTAAGGTGATTTTCTTCAAATCGAAGTTTCTTCCAAATCTATGGTATATCAATTACAGGTCCCGTGACCTATTATTTGAGGTATCAAGAACCGCAATCGGAGCAAAATTGCAGATTTTGGATTTTTACAGCTCTGAATCGGCTGCGCTATAGTAAGGTGATTTTCTTCGAATCGATTTTTCTGTGAAATGTATGGAAATAATCAACCAATATAAATGCGGTTTGGCACAACAATTACACGTCGCGAGACCTATCATTTGAGGTATCAAGTACCGCAATCGGAGCACAATTGCAGATTTCGGAATTTTACAGCTCTGAATCGGCTGAGCTATAGTAAGGTGATTTTCTTCGAATCGAAGTTTCATCCAAATCTATGGTATATCAATTACAGGTCCCGTGATCTATCATTTGAGGTATCAAGAACCGCAATCGGAGCACAATTGCAGATTTCGGAATTTTACAGCTCTGAATCGGCTGAGCTATAGTAAGGTGATTTTCTTCAAATCGAAGTTTCTTCCAAATCTATGGTATATCAATTACAGGTTCCGTGACCTATCATTTGAGGTATCAAGAACCGCAATCGGAGCACAATTGCAGATTTCGGAATTTTACAGCTCTGAATCGGCTGAGCTATAGTAAGGTTATTTCTTCGAATCGATTTTTCTGTGAAATGTATGGAAATAATCAACCAATTTTAATACTGCTTGGCCCAGCAATTACAGGTCCCTTGACCTATCATTTGAGGTATCAAGAACCGCAATCGGAGCACAATTGAAGATTTCGGAATTTTACAGCTCTGAATCGGCTGAGCTATAGTAAGGTGATTTTCTTCAAATCGAAGTTTCTTCCAAATCTATAGTATATCAATTACAGGTCCCGTGACCTATCATTTGAGGTATCAAGAACCGCAATCGGAGCACAATTGCAGATTTCGGATTTTTACAGCTCTGAATCGGCTGAGCTATAGTAAGGTGATTTTCTTCAAATCGAAGTTTCTTCCAAATCTATGGTATATCAATTACAGGTCCCGTGATCTATCATTTGAGGTATCAAGAACCGCAATCGGAGCACAATTGCAGATTTCGGAATTTTACAGCTCTGAATCGGCTGAGCTATAGTAAGGTGATTTTCTTCAAATCGAAGTTTCTTCCAAATCTATGGTATATCAATTACAGGTTCCGTGACCTATCATTTGAGGTATCAAGAACCGCAATCGGAGCACAATTGCAGATTTCGGAATTTTACAGCTCTGAATCGGCTGAGCTATAGTAAGGTTATTTCTTCGAATCGATTTTTCTGTGAAATGTATGGAAATAATCAACCAATTTTAATACTGCTTGGCCCAGCAATTACAGGTCCCTTGACCTATCATTTGAGGTATCAAGAACCGCAATCGGAGCACAATTGAAGATTTCGGAATTTTACAGCTCTGAATCGGCTGAGCTATAGTAAGGTGATTTTCTTCAAATCGAAGTTTCTTCCAAATCTATAGTATATCAATTACAGGTCCCGTGACCTATCATTTGAGGTATCAAGAACCGCAATCGGAGCACAATTGCAGATTTCGGATTTTTACAGCTCTGAATCGGCTGAGCTATAGTAAGGTGATTTTCTTCAAATCGAAGTTTCTTCCAAATCTATGGTATATCAATTACAGGTTCCGTGACATATCATTTGAGCTATCAAGAACCGCAATCGGAGCACAATTGCAGATTTCGGAATTTTACAGCTCTGAATCGGCTGAGCTATAGTAAGGTTATTTCTTCGAATCGATTTTTCTGTGAAATGTATGGAAATAATCAACCAATTTTAATGCAGTTTGGCACAACAATTACACGTCGCGAGACCTATCATTTGAGGTATCAAGAACCGCAATCGGAGCACAATTGCAGATTTCGGAATTTTACAGCTCTGAATCGGCTGAGCTATAGTAAGGTGATTTTCTTCAAATCGAAGTTTCTTCCAAATCTATGGTATATCAATTACAGGTCCCGTGACCTATTATTTGAGGTATCAAGAACCGCAATCGGAGCAAAATTGCAGATTTTGGATTTTTACAGCTCTGAATCGGCTGAGCTATAGTAAGGTTATTTCTTCGAATCGATTTTTCTGTGAAATGTATGGAAATAATCAACCAATATAAATGCGGTTTGGCACAACAATTACACGTCGCGAGACCTATCATTTGAGGTATCAAGTACCGCAATCGGAGCACAATTGCAGATTTCGGAATTTTACAGCTCTGAATCGGCTGAGCTATAGTAAGGTGATTTTCTTCGAATCGAAGTTTCATCCAAATCTATGGTATATCAATTACAGGTTCCGTGACCTATCATTTGAGGTATCAAGAACCGCAATCGGAGCACAATTGCAGATTTCGGAATTTTACAGCTCTGAATCGGCTGAGCTATAGTAAGGTTATTTCTTCGAATCGATTTTTCTGTGAAATGTATGGAAATAATCAACCAATTTTAATACTGCTTGGCCCAGCAATTACAGGTCCCTTGACCTATCATTTGAGGTATCAAGAACCGCAATCGGAGCACAATTGAAGATTTCGGAATTTTACAGCTCTGAATCGGCTGAGCTATAGTAAGGTGATTTTCTTCAAATCGAAGTTTCTTCCAAATCTATAGTATATCAATTACAGGTCCCGTGACCTATCATTTGAGGTATCAAGAACCGCAATCGGAGCACAATTGCAGATTTCGGATTTTTACAGCTCTGAATCGGCTGAGCTATAGTAAGGTGATTTTCTTCAAATCGAAGTTTCTTCCAAATCTATGGTATATCAATTACAGGTCCCGTGACATATCATTTGAGCTATCAAGAACCGCAATCGGAGCACAATTGCAGATTTCGGAATTTTACAGCTCTGAATCGGCTGAGCTATAGTAAGGTTATTTCTTCGAATCGATTTTTCTGTGAAATGTATGGAAATAATCAACCAATTTTAATGCAGTTTGGCACAACAATTACACGTCGCGAGACCTATCATTTGAGGTATCAAGAACCGCAATCGGAGCACAATTGCAGATTTCGGAATTTTACAGCTCTGAATCGGCTGAGCTATAGTAAGGTGATTTTCTTCAAATCGAAGTTTCTTCCAAATCTATGGTATATCAATTACAGGTTCCGTGACCTATCATTTGAGGTATCAAGAACCGCAATCGGAGCACAATTGCAGATTTCGGAATTTTACAGCTCTGAATCGGCTGAGCTATAGTAAGGTTATTTCTTCGAATCGATTTTTCTGTGAAATGTATGGAAATAATCAACCAATTTTAATACTGCTTGGCCCAGCAATTACAGGTCCCTTGACCTATCATTTGAGGTATCAAGAACCGCAATCGGAGCACAATTGAAGATTTCGGAATTTTACAGCTCTGAATCGGCTGAGCTATAGTAAGGTGATTTTCTTCAAATCGAAGTTTCTTCCAAATCTATAGTATATCAATTACAGGTCCCGTGACCTATCATTTGAGGTATCAAGAACCGCAATCGGATCACAATTGAAGATTTTGGATTTTTACAGCTCTGAATCGGCTGAGCTATAGTAAGGTGATTTTCTTCAAATCGAAGTTTCTTCCAAATCTATGGTATATCAATTACAGGTTCCGTGACCTATCATTTGAGGTATCAAGAACCGCAATCGGAGCACAATTGCAGATTTCGGAATTTTACATTTCTGAATCGGCTGAGCTATAGTAAGGTTATTTCTTCGAATCGATTTTTCTGTGAAATGTATGGAAATAATCAACCAATTTTAATGCAGTTTGGCACAACAATTACACGTCGCGAGACCTATCATTTGAGGTATCAAGAACCGCAATCGGAGCACAATTGCAGATTTCGGAATTTTACAGCTCTGAATCGGCTGAGCTATAGTAAGGTGATTTTCTTCAAATCGAAGTTTCTTCCAAATCTATGGTATATCAATTACAGGTCCCGTGATCTATCATTTGAGGTATCAAGAACCGCAATCGGAGCACAATTGCAGATTTCGGAATTTTACAGCTCTGAATCGGCTGAGCTATAGTAAGGTGATTTTCTTCAAATCGAAGTTTCTTCCAAATCTATGGTATATCAATTACAGGTTCCGTGACCTATCATTTGAGGTATCAAGAACCGCAATCGGAGCACAATTGCAGATTTCGGAATTTTACAGCTCTGAATCGGCTGAGCTATAGTAAGGTTATTTCTTCGAATCGATTTTTCTGTGAAATGTATGGAAATAATCAACCAATTTTAATACTGCTTGGCCCAGCAATTACAGGTCCCTTGACCTATCATTTGAGGTATCAAGAACCGCAATCGGAGCACAATTGAAGATTTCGGAATTTTACAGCTCTGAATCGGCTGAGCTATAGTAAGGTGATTTTCTTCAAATCGAAGTTTCTTCCAAATCTATAGTATATCAATAACAGGTCCCGTGACCTATCATTTGAGGTATCAAGAACCGCAATCGGATCACAATTGAAGATTTTGGATTTTTACAGCTCTGAATCGGCTGAGCTATAGTAAGGTGATTTTCTTCAAATCGAAGTTTCTTCCAAATCTATAGTATATCAATTACAGGTCCCGTGACCTATCATTTGAGGTATCAAGAACCGCAATCGGATCACAATTGAAGATTTTGGATTTTTACAGCTCTGAATCGGCTGAGCTATAGTAAGGTGATTTTCTTCAAATCGAAGTTTCTTCCAAATCTATGGTATATCAATTACAGGTTCCGTGACCTATCATTTGAGGTATCAAGAACCGCAATCGGAGCACAATTGCAGATTTCGGAATTTTACAGCTCTGAATCGGCTGAGCTATAGTAAGGTTATTTCTTCGAATCGATTTTTCTGTGAAATGTATGGAAATAATCAACCAATTTTAATGCAGTTTGGCACAACAATTACACGTCGCGAGACCTATCATTTGAGGTATCAAGAACCGCAATCGGAGCACAATTGCAGATTTCGGAATTTTACAGCTCTGAATCGGCTGAGCTATAGTAAGGTGATTTTCTTCAAATCGAAGTTTCTTCCAAATCTATGGTATATCAATTACAGGTCCCGTGATCTATCATTTGAGGTATCAAGAACCGCAATCGGAGCACAATTGCAGATTTCGGAATTTTACAGCTCTGAATCGGCTGAGCTATAGTAAGGTGATTTTCTTCAAATCGAAGTTTCTTCCAAATCTATGGTATATCAATTACAGGTTCCGTGACCTATCATTTGAGGTATCAAGAACCGCAATCGGAGCACAATTGCAGATTTCGGAATTTTACAGCTCTGAATCGGCTGAGCTATAGTAAGGTTATTTCTTCGAATCGATTTTTCTGTGAAATGTATGGAAATAATCAACCAATTTTAATACTGCTTGGCCCAGCAATTACAGGTCGCTTGACCTATCATTTGAGGTATCAAGAACCGCAATCGGAGCACAATTGAAGATTTCGGAATTTTACAGCTCTGAATCGGCTGAGCTATAGTAAGGTGATTTTCTTCAAATCGAAGTTTCTTCCAAATCTATAGTATATCAATTACAGGTCCCGTGACCTATCATTTGAGGTATCAAGAACCGCAATCGGAGCACAATTGCAGATTTCGGAATTTTACAGCTCTGAATCGGCTGAGCTATAGTAAGGTGATTTTCTTCAAATCGAAGTTTCTTCCAAATCTATGGTATATCAATTACAGGTTCCGTGACCTATCATTTGAGGTATCAAGAACCGCAATCGGAGCACAATTGCAGATTTCGGAATTTTACAGCTCTGAATCGGCTGAGCTATAGTAAGGTTATTTCTTCGAATCGATTTTTCTGTGAAATGTATGGAAATAATCAACCAATTTTAATACTGCTTGGCCCAGCAATTACAGGTCCCTTGACCTATCATTTGAGGTATCAAGAACCGCAATCGGAGCACAATTGAAGATTTCGGAATTTTACAGCTCTGAATCGGCTGAGCTATAGTAAGGTGATTTTCTTCAAATCGAAGTTTCTTCCAAATCTATAGTATATCAATTACAGGTCCCGTGACCTATCATTTGAGGTATCAAGAACCGCAATCGGAGCACAATTGCAGATTTCGGATTTTTACAGCTCTGAATCGGCTGAGCTATAGTAAGGTGATTTTCTTCGAATCGAAGTTTCATCCAAATCTATGGTATATCAATTACAGGTCCCGTGATCTATCATTTGAGGTATCAAGAACCGCAATCGGAGCACAATTGCAGATTTCGGAATTTTACAGCTCTGAATCGGCTGAGCTATAGTAAGGTGATTTTCTTCAAATCGAAGTTTCTTCCAAATCTATGGTATATCAATTACAGGTTCCGTGACCTATCATTTGAGGTATCAAGAACCGCAATCGGAGCACAATTGCAGATTTCGGAATTTTACAGCTCTGAATCGGCTGAGCTATAGTAAGGTTATTTCTTCGAATCGATTTTTCTGTGAAATGTATGGAAATAATCAACCAATTTTAATACTGCTTGGCCCAGCAATTACAGGTCCCTTGACCTATCATTTGAGGTATCAAGAACCGCAATCGGAGCACAATTGAAGATTTCGGAATTTTACAGCTCTGAATCGGCTGAGCTATAGTAAGGTGATTTTCTTCAAATCGAAGTTTCTTCCAAATCTATAGTATATCAATTACAGGTCCCGTGACCTATCATTTGAGGTATCAAGAACCGCAATCGGAGCACAATTGCAGATTTCGGATTTTTACAGCTCTGAATCGGCTGAGCTATAGTAAGGTGATTTTCTTCAAATCGAAGTTTCTTCCAAATCTATGGTATATCAATTACAGGTCCCGTGATCTATCATTTGAGGTATCAAGAACCGCAATCGGAGCACAATTGCAGATTTCGGAATTTTACAGCTCTGAATCGGCTGAGCTATAGTAAGGTGATTTTCTTCAAATCGAAGTTTCTTCCAAATCTATGGTATATCAATTACAGGTTCCGTGACCTATCATTTGAGGTATCAAGAACCGCAATCGGAGCACAATTGCAGATTTCGGAATTTTACAGCTCTGAATCGGCTGAGCTATAGTAAGGTTATTTCTTCGAATCGATTTTTCTGTGAAATGTATGGAAATAATCAACCAATTTTAATACTGCTTGGCCCAGCAATTACAGGTCCCTTGACCTATCATTTGAGGTATCAAGAACCGCAATCGGAGCACAATTGAAGATTTCGGAATTTTACAGCTCTGAATCGGCTGAGCTATAGTAAGGTGATTTTCTTCAAATCGAAGTTTCTTCCAAATCTATAGTATATCAATTACAGGTCCCGTGACCTATCATTTGAGGTATCAAGAACCGCAATCGGAGCACAATTGCAGATTTCGGATTTTTACAGCTCTGAATCGGCTGAGCTATAGTAAGGTGATTTTCTTCAAATCGAAGTTTCTTCCAAATCTATGGTATATCAATTACAGGTTCCGTGACATATCATTTGAGCTATCAAGAACCGCAATCGGAGCACAATTGCAGATTTCGGAATTTTACAGCTCTGAATCGGCTGAGCTATAGTAAGGTTATTTCTTCGAATCGATTTTTCTGTGAAATGTATGGAAATAATCAACCAATTTTAATGCAGTTTGGCACAACAATTACACGTCGCGAGACCTATCATTTGAGGTATCAAGAACCGCAATCGGAGCACAATTGCAGATTTCGGAATTTTACAGCTCTGAATCGGCTGAGCTATAGTAAGGTGATTTTCTTCAAATCGAAGTTTCTTCCAAATCTATGGTATATCAATTACAGGTCCCGTGACCTATTATTTGAGGTATCAAGAACCGCAATCGGAGCAAAATTGCAGATTTTGGATTTTTACAGCTCTGAATCGGCTGCGCTATAGTAAGGTGATTTTCTTCGAATCGATTTTTCTGTGAAATGTATGGAAATAATCAACCAATATAAATGCGGTTTGGCACAACAATTACACGTCGCGAGACCTATCATTTGAGGTATCAAGTACCGCAATCGGAGCACAATTGCAGATTTCGGAATTTTACAGCTCTGAATCGGCTGAGCTATAGTAAGGTGATTTTCTTCGAATCGAAGTTTCATCCAAATCTATGGTATATCAATTACAGGTTCCGTGACCTATCATTTGAGGTATCAAGAACCGCAATCGGAGCACAATTGCAGATTTCGGAATTTTACAGCTCTGAATCGGCTGAGCTATAGTAAGGTTATTTCTTCGAATCGATTTTTCTGTGAAATGTATGGAAATAATCAACCAATTTTAATACTGCTTGGCCCAGCAATTACAGGTCCCTTGACCTATCATTTGAGGTATCAAGAACCGCAATCGGAGCACAATTGAAGATTTCGGAATTTTACAGCTCTGAATCGGCTGAGCTATAGTAAGGTGATTTTCTTCAAATCGAAGTTTCTTCCAAATCTATAGTATATCAATTACAGGTCCCGTGACCTATCATTTGAGGTATCAAGAACCGCAATCGGAGCACAATTGCAGATTTCGGATTTTTACAGCTCTGAATCGGCTGAGCTATAGTAAGGTGATTTTCTTCAAATCGAAGTTTCTTCCAAATCTATGGTATATCAATTACAGGTCCCGTGACATATCATTTGAGCTATCAAGAACCGCAATCGGAGCACAATTGCAGATTTCGGAATTTTACAGCTCTGAATCGGCTGAGCTATAGTAAGGTTATTTCTTCGAATCGATTTTTCTGTGAAATGTATGGAAATAATCAACCAATTTTAATGCAGTTTGGCACAACAATTACACGTCGCGAGACCTATCATTTGAGGTATCAAGAACCGCAATCGGAGCACAATTGCAGATTTCGGAATTTTACAGCTCTGAATCGGCTGAGCTATAGTAAGGTGATTTTCTTCAAATCGAAGTTTCTTCCAAATCTATGGTATATCAATTACAGGTTCCGTGACCTATCATTTGAGGTATCAAGAACCGCAATCGGAGCACAATTGCAGATTTCGGAATTTTACAGCTCTGAATCGGCTGAGCTATAGTAAGGTTATTTCTTCGAATCGATTTTTCTGTGAAATGTATGGAAATAATCAACCAATTTTAATACTGCTTGGCCCAGCAATTACAGGTCCCTTGACCTATCATTTGAGGTATCAAGAACCGCAATCGGAGCACAATTGAAGATTTCGGAATTTTACAGCTCTGAATCGGCTGAGCTATAGTAAGGTGATTTTCTTCAAATCGAAGTTTCTTCCAAATCTATAGTATATCAATTACAGGTCCCGTGACCTATCATTTGAGGTATCAAGAACCGCAATCGGATCACAATTGAAGATTTTGGATTTTTACAGCTCTGAATCGGCTGAGCTATAGTAAGGTGATTTTCTTCAAATCGAAGTTTCTTCCAAATCTATGGTATATCAATTACAGGTTCCGTGACCTATCATTTGAGGTATCAAGAACCGCAATCGGAGCACAATTGCAGATTTCGGAATTTTACATTTCTGAATCGGCTGAGCTATAGTAAGGTTATTTCTTCGAATCGATTTTTCTGTGAAATGTATGGAAATAATCAACCAATTTTAATGCAGTTTGGCACAACAATTACACGTCGCGAGACCTATCATTTGAGGTATCAAGAACCGCAATCGGAGCACAATTGCAGATTTCGGAATTTTACAGCTCTGAATCGGCTGAGCTATAGTAAGGTGATTTTCTTCAAATCGAAGTTTCTTCCAAATCTATGGTATATCAATTACAGGTCCCGTGATCTATCATTTGAGGTATCAAGAACCGCAATCGGAGCACAATTGCAGATTTCGGAATTTTACAGCTCTGAATCGGCTGAGCTATAGTAAGGTGATTTTCTTCAAATCGAAGTTTCTTCCAAATCTATGGTATATCAATTACAGGTTCCGTGACCTATCATTTGAGGTATCAAGAACCGCAATCGGAGCACAATTGCAGATTTCGGAATTTTACAGCTCTGAATCGGCTGAGCTATAGTAAGGTTATTTCTTCGAATCGATTTTTCTGTGAAATGTATGGAAATAATCAACCAATTTTAATACTGCTTGGCCCAGCAATTACAGGTCCCTTGACCTATCATTTGAGGTATCAAGAACCGCAATCGGAGCACAATTGAAGATTTCGGAATTTTACAGCTCTGAATCGGCTGAGCTATAGTAAGGTGATTTTCTTCAAATCGAAGTTTCTTCCAAATCTATAGTATATCAATAACAGGTCCCGTGACCTATCATTTGAGGTATCAAGAACCGCAATCGGATCACAATTGAAGATTTTGGATTTTTACAGCTCTGAATCGGCTGAGCTATAGTAAGGTGATTTTCTTCAAATCGAAGTTTCTTCCAAATCTATAGTATATCAATTACAGGTCCCGTGACCTATCATTTGAGGTATCAAGAACCGCAATCGGATCACAATTGAAGATTTTGGATTTTTACAGCTCTGAATCGGCTGAGCTATAGTAAGGTGATTTTCTTCAAATCGAAGTTTCTTCCAAATCTATGGTATATCAATTACAGGTTCCGTGACCTATCATTTGAGGTATCAAGAACCGCAATCGGAGCACAATTGCAGATTTCGGAATTTTACAGCTCTGAATCGGCTGAGCTATAGTAAGGTTATTTCTTCGAATCGATTTTTCTGTGAAATGTATGGAAATAATCAACCAATTTTAATGCAGTTTGGCACAACAATTACACGTCGCGAGACCTATCATTTGAGGTATCAAGAACCGCAATCGGAGCACAATTGCAGATTTCGGAATTTTACAGCTCTGAATCGGCTGAGCTATAGTAAGGTGATTTTCTTCAAATCGAAGTTTCTTCCAAATCTATGGTATATCAATTACAGGTCCCGTGATCTATCATTTGAGGTATCAAGAACCGCAATCGGAGCACAATTGCAGATTTCGGAATTTTACAGCTCTGAATCGGCTGAGCTATAGTAAGGTGATTTTCTTCAAATCGAAGTTTCTTCCAAATCTATGGTATATCAATTACAGGTTCCGTGACCTATCATTTGAGGTATCAAGAACCGCAATCGGAGCACAATTGCAGATTTCGGAATTTTACAGCTCTGAATCGGCTGAGCTATAGTAAGGTTATTTCTTCGAATCGATTTTTCTGTGAAATGTATGGAAATAATCAACCAATTTTAATACTGCTTGGCCCAGCAATTACAGGTCGCTTGACCTATCATTTGAGGTATCAAGAACCGCAATCGGAGCACAATTGAAGATTTCGGATTTTTACAGCTCTGAATCGGCTGAGCTATAGTAAGGTGATTTTCTTCAAATCGAAGTTTCTTCCAAATCTATGGTATATCAATTACAGGTTCCGTGACATATCATTTGAGCTATCAAGAACCGCAATCGGAGCACAATTGCAGATTTCGGAATTTTACAGCTCTGAATCGGCTGAGCTATAGTAAGGTTATTTCTTCGAATCGATTTTTCTGTGAAATGTATGGAAATAATCAACCAATTTTAATGCAGTTTGGCACAACAATTACACGTCGCGAGACCTATCATTTGAGGTATCAAGAACCGCAATCGGAGCACAATTGCAGATTTCGGAATTTTACAGCTCTGAATCGGCTGAGCTATAGTAAGGTGATTTTCTTCAAATCGAAGTTTCTTCCAAATCTATGGTATATCAATTACAGGTCCCGTGACCTATTATTTGAGGTATCAAGAACCGCAATCGGAGCAAAATTGCAGATTTTGGATTTTTACAGCTCTGAATCGGCTGCGCTATAGTAAGGTGATTTTCTTCGAATCGATTTTTCTGTGAAATGTATGGAAATAATCAACCAATATAAATGCGGTTTGGCACAACAATTACACGTCGCGAGACCTATCATTTGAGGTATCAAGTACCGCAATCGGAGGACAATTGCAGATTTCGGAATTTTACAGCTCTGAATCGGCTGAGCTATAGTAAGGTGATTTTCTTCGAATCGAAGTTTCATCCAAATCTATGGTATATCAATTACAGGTCCCGTGATCTATCATTTGAGGTATCAAGAACCGCAATCGGAGCACAATTGCAGATTTCGGAATTTTACAGCTCTGAATCGGCTGAGCTATAGTAAGGTGATTTTCTTCAAATCGAAGTTTCTTCCAAATCTATGGTATATCAATTACAGGTTCCGTGACCTATCATTTGAGGTATCAAGAACCGCAATCGGAGCACAATTGCAGATTTCGGAATTTTACAGCTCTGAATCGGCTGAGCTATAGTAAGGTTATTTCTTCGAATCGATTTTTCTGTGAAATGTATGGAAATAATCAACCAATTTTAATACTGCTTGGCCCAGCAATTACAGGTCCCTTGGCCTATCATTTGAGGTATCAAGAACCGCAATCGGAGCACAATTGAAGATTTCGGAATTTTACAGCTCTGAATCGGCTGAGCTATAGTAAGGTGATTTTCTTCAAATCGAAGTTTCTTCCAAATCTATAGTATATCAATTACAGGTCCCGTGACCTATCATTTGAGGTATCAAGAACCGCAATCGGAGCACAATTGCAGATTTCGGATTTTTACAGCTCTGAATCGGCTGAGCTATAGTAAGGTGATTTTCTTCAAATCGAAGTTTCTTCCAAATCTATGGTATATCAATTACAGGTTCCGTGACCTATCATTTGAGGTATCAAGAACCGCAATCGGAGCACAATTGCAGATTTCGGAATTTTACAGCTCTGAATCGGCTGAGCTATAGTAAGGTTATTTCTTCGAATCGATTTTTCTGTGAAATGTATGGAAATAATCAACCAATTTTAATACTGCTTGGCCCAGCAATTACAGGTCCCTTGGCCTATCATTTGAGGTATCAAGAACCGCAATCGGAGCACAATTGAAGATTTCGGAATTTTACAGCTCTGAATCGGCTGAGCTATAGTAAGGTGATTTTCTTCAAATCGAAGTTTCTTCCAAATCTATAGTATATCAATTACAGGTCCCGTGACCTATCATTTGAGGTATCAAGAACCGCAATCGGAGCACAATTGCAGATTTCGGATTTTTACAGCTCTGAATCGGCTGAGCTATAGTAAGGTGATTTTCTTCAAATCGAAGTTTCTTCCAAATCTATGGTATATCAATTACAGGTTCCGTGACCTATCATTTGAGGTATCAAGAACCGCAATCGGAGCACAATTGCAGATTTCGGAATTTTACAGCTCTGAATCGGCTGAGCTATAGTAAGGTTATTTCTTCGAATCGATTTTTCTGTGAAATGTATGGAAATAATCAACCAATTTTAATACTGCTTGGCCCAGCAATTACAGGTCGCTTGACCTATCATTTGAGGTATCAAGAACCGCAATCGGAGCACAATTGAAGATTTCGGATTTTTACAGCTCTGAATCGGCTGAGCTATAGTAAGGTGATTTTCTTCAAATCGAAGTTTCTTCCAAATCTATGGTATATCAATTACAGGTTCCGTGACATATCATTTGAGCTATCAAGAACCGCAATCGGAGCACAATTGCAGATTTCGGAATTTTACAGCTCTGAATCGGCTGAGCTATAGTAAGGTTATTTCTTCGAATCGATTTTTCTGTGAAATGTATGGAAATAATCAACCAATTTTAATGCAGTTTGGCACAACAATTACACGTCGCGAGACCTATCATTTGAGGTATCAAGAACCGCAATCGGAGCACAATTGCAGATTTCGGAATTTTACAGCTCTGAATCGGCTGAGCTATAGTAAGGTGATTTTCTTCAAATCGAAGTTTCTTCCAAATCTATGGTATATCAATTACAGGTCCCGTGACCTATTATTTGAGGTATCAAGAACCGCAATCGGAGCAAAATTGCAGATTTTGGATTTTTACAGCTCTGAATCGGCTGCGCTATAGTAAGGTGATTTTCTTCGAATCGATTTTTCTGTGAAATGTATGGAAATAATCAACCAATATAAATGCGGTTTGGCACAACAATTACACGTCGCGAGACCTATCATTTGAGGTATCAAGTACCGCAATCGGAGGACAATTGCAGATTTCGGAATTTTACAGCTCTGAATCGGCTGAGCTATAGTAAGGTGATTTTCTTCGAATCGAAGTTTCATCCAAATCTATGGTATATCAATTACAGGTCCCGTGATCTATCATTTGAGGTATCAAGAACCGCAATCGGAGCACAATTGCAGATTTCGGAATTTTACAGCTCTGAATCGGCTGAGCTATAGTAAGGTGATTTTCTTCAAATCGAAGTTTCTTCCAAATCTATGGTATATCAATTACAGGTTCCGTGACCTATCATTTGAGGTATCAAGAACCGCAATCGGAGCACAATTGCAGATTTCGGAATTTTACAGCTCTGAATCGGCTGAGCTATAGTAAGGTTATTTCTTCGAATCGATTTTTCTGTGAAATGTATGGAAATAATCAACCAATTTTAATACTGCTTGGCCCAGCAATTACAGGTCCCTTGGCCTATCATTTGAGGTATCAAGAACCGCAATCGGAGCACAATTGAAGATTTCGGAATTTTACAGCTCTGAATCGGCTGAGCTATAGTAAGGTGATTTTCTTCAAATCGAAGTTTCTTCCAAATCTATAGTATATCAATTACAGGTCCCGTGACCTATCATTTGAGGTATCAAGAACCGCAATCGGAGCACAATTGCAGATTTCGGATTTTTACAGCTCTGAATCGGCTGAGCTATAGTAAGGTGATTTTCTTCAAATCGAAGTTTCTTCCAAATCTATGGTATATCAATTACAGGTTCCGTGACATATCATTTGAGCTATCAAGAACCGCAATCGGAGCACAATTGCAGATTTCGGAATTTTACAGCTCTGAATCGGCTGAGCTATAGTAAGGTTATTTCTTCGAATCGATTTTTCTGTGAAATGTATGGAAATAATCAACCAATTTTAATGCAGTTTGGCACAACAATTACACGTCGCGAGACCTATCATTTGAGGTATCAAGAACCGCAATCGGAGCACAATTGCAGATTTCGGAATTTTACAGCTCTGAATCGGCTGAGCTATAGTAAGGTGATTTTCTTCAAATCGAAGTTTCTTCCAAATCTATGGTATATCAATTACAGGTCCCGTGACCTATTATTTGAGGTATCAAGAACCGCAATCGGAGCAAAATTGCAGATTTTGGATTTTTACAGCTCTGAATCGGCTGCGCTATAGTAAGGTGATTTTCTTCGAATCGATTTTTCTGTGAAATGTATGGAAATAATCAACCAATATAAATGCGGTTTGGCACAACAATTACACGTCGCGAGACCTATCATTTGAGGTATCAAGTACCGCAATCGGAGCACAATTGCAGATTTCGGAATTTTACAGCTCTGAATCGGCTGAGCTATAGTAAGGTGATTTTCTTCGAATCGAAGTTTCATCCAAATCTATGGTATATCAATTACAGGTCCCGTGATCTATCATTTGAGGTATCAAGAACCGCAATCGGAGCACAATTGCAGATTTCGGAATTTTACAGCTCTGAATCGGCTGAGCTATAGTAAGGTGATTTTCTTCAAATCGAAGTTTCTTCCAAATCTATGGTATATCAATTACAGGTTCCGTGACCTATCATTTGAGGTATCAAGAACCGCAATCGGAGCACAATTGCAGATTTCGGAATTTTACAGCTCTGAATCGGCTGAGCTATAGTAAGGTTATTTCTTCGAATCGATTTTTCTGTGAAATGTATGGAAATAATCAACCAATTTTAATACTGCTTGGCCCAGCAATTACAGGTCCCTTGACCTATCATTTGAGGTATCAAGAACCGCAATCGGAGCACAATTGAAGATTTCGGAATTTTACAGCTCTGAATCGGCTGAGCTATAGTAAGGTGATTTTCTTCAAATCGAAGTTTCTTCCAAATCTATAGTATATCAATTACAGGTCCCGTGACCTATCATTTGAGGTATCAAGAACCGCAATCGGAGCACAATTGCAGATTTCGGATTTTTACAGCTCTGAATCGGCTGAGCTATAGTAAGGTGATTTTCTTCAAATCGAAGTTTCTTCCAAATCTATGGTATATCAATTACAGGTTCCGTGACATATCATTTGAGCTATCAAGAACCGCAATCGGAGCACAATTGCAGATTTCGGAATTTTACAGCTCTGAATCGGCTGAGCTATAGTAAGGTTATTTCTTCGAATCGATTTTTCTGTGAAATGTATGGAAATAATCAACCAATTTTAATGCAGTTTGGCACAACAATTACACGTCGCGAGACCTATCATTTGAGGTATCAAGAACCGCAATCGGAGCACAATTGCAGATTTCGGAATTTTACAGCTCTGAATCGGCTGAGCTATAGTAAGGTGATTTTCTTCAAATCGAAGTTTCTTCCAAATCTATGGTATATCAATTACAGGTCCCGTGATCTATCATTTGAGGTATCAAGAACCGCAATCGGAGCACAATTGCAGATTTCGGAATTTTACAGCTCTGAATCGGCTGAGCTATAGTAAGGTGATTTTCTTCAAATCGAAGTTTCTTCCAAATCTATGGTATATCAATTACAGGTTCCGTGACCTATCATTTGAGGTATCAAGAACCGCAATCGGAGCACAATTGCAGATTTCGGAATTTTACAGCTCTGAATCGGCTGAGCTATAGTAAGGTTATTTCTTCGAATCGATTTTTCTGTGAAATGTATGGAAATAATCAACCAATTTTAATACTGCTTGGCCCAGCAATTACAGGTCCCTTGACCTATCATTTGAGGTATCAAGAACCGCAATCGGAGCACAATTGAAGATTTCGGAATTTTACAGCTCTGAATCGGCTGAGCTATAGTAAGGTGATTTTCTTCAAATCGAAGTTTCTTCCAAATCTATAGTATATCAATTACAGGTCCCGTGACCTATCATTTGAGGTATCAAGAACCGCAATCGGAGCACAATTGCAGATTTCGGATTTTTACAGCTCTGAATCGGCTGAGCTATAGTAAGGTGATTTTCTTCAAATCGAAGTTTCTTCCAAATCTATGGTATATCAATTACAGGTTCCGTGACATATCATTTGAGCTATCAAGAACCGCAATCGGAGCACAATTGCAGATTTCGGAATTTTACAGCTCTGAATCGGCTGAGCTATAGTAAGGTTATTTCTTCGAATCGATTTTTCTGTGAAATGTATGGAAATAATCAACCAATTTTAATGCAGTTTGGCACAACAATTACACGTCGCGAGACCTATCATTTGAGGTATCAAGAACCGCAATCGGAGCACAATTGCAGATTTCGGAATTTTACAGCTCTGAATCGGCTGAGCTATAGTAAGGTGATTTTCTTCAAATCGAAGTTTCTTCCAAATCTATGGTATATCAATTACAGGTCCCGTGATCTATCATTTGAGGTATCAAGAACCGCAATCGGAGCACAATTGCAGATTTCGGAATTTTACAGCTCTGAATCGGCTGAGCTATAGTAAGGTGATTTTCTTCAAATCGAAGTTTCTTCCAAATCTATGGTATATCAATTACAGGTTCCGTGACCTATCATTTGAGGTATCAAGAACCGCAATCGGAGCACAATTGCAGATTTCGGAATTTTACAGCTCTGAATCGGCTGAGCTATAGTAAGGTTATTTCTTCGAATCGATTTTTCTGTGAAATGTATGGAAATAATCAACCAATTTTAATACTGCTTGGCCCAGCAATTACAGGTCCCTTGACCTATCATTTGAGGTATCAAGAACCGCAATCGGAGCACAATTGAAGATTTCGGAATTTTACAGCTCTGAATCGGCTGAGCTATAGTAAGGTGATTTTCTTCAAATCGAAGTTTCTTCCAAATCTATAGTATATCAATTACAGGTCCCGTGACCTATCATTTGAGGTATCAAGAACCGCAATCGGAGCACAATTGCAGATTTCGGATTTTTACAGCTCTGAATCGGCTGAGCTATAGTAAGGTGATTTTCTTCAAATCGAAGTTTCTTCCAAATCTATGGTATATCAATTACAGGTTCCGTGACATATCATTTGAGCTATCAAGAACCGCAATCGGAGCACAATTGCAGATTTCGGAATTTTACAGCTCTGAATCGGCTGAGCTATAGTAAGGTGATTTTCTTCAAATCGAAGTTTCTTCCAAATCTATGGTATATCAATTACAGGTCCCGTGACCTATTATTTGAGGTATCAAGAACCGCAATCGGAGCAAAATTGCAGATTTTGGATTTTTACAGCTCTGAATCGGCTGCGCTATAGTAAGGTGATTTTCTTCGAATCGATTTTTCTGTGAAATGTATGGAAATAATCAACCAATATAAATGCGGTTTGGCACAACAATTACACGTCGCGAGACCTATCATTTGAGGTATCAAGTACCGCAATCGGAGCACAATTGCAGATTTCGGAATTTTACAGCTCTGAATCGGCTGAGCTATAGTAAGGTGATTTTCTTCAAATCGAAGTTTCTTCCAAATCTATGGTATATCAATTACAGGTTCCGTGACCTATCATTTGAGGTATCAAGAACCGCAATCGGAGCAAAATTGCAGATTTTGGATTTTTACAGCTCTGAATCGGCTGCGCTATAGTAAGGTGATTTTCTTCGAATCGATTTTTCTGTGAAATGTATGGAAATAATCAACCAATATAAATGCGGTTTGGCACAACAATTACACGTCGCGAGACCTATCATTTGAGGTATCAAGTACCGCAATCGGAGCACAATTGCAGATTTCGGAATTTTACAGCTCTGAATCGGCTGAGCTATAGTAAGGTGATTTTCTTCGAATCGAAGTTTCATCCAAATCTATGGTATATCAATTACAGGTCCCGTGATCTATCATTTGAGGTATCAAGAACCGCAATCGGAGCACAATTGCAGATTTCGGAATTTTACAGCTCTGAATCGGCTGAGCTATAGTAAGGTGATTTTCTTCAAATCGAAGTTTCTTCCAAATCTATGGTATATCAATTACAGGTTCCGTGACCTATCATTTGAGGTATCAAGAACCGCAATCGGAGCACAATTGCAGATTTCGGAATTTTACAGCTCTGAATCGGCTGAGCTATAGTAAGGTTATTTCTTCGAATCGATTTTTCTGTGAAATGTATGGAAATAATCAACCAATTTTAATACTGCTTGGCCCAGCAATTACAGGTCCCTTGACCTATCATTTGAGGTATCAAGAACCGCAATCGGAGCACAATTGAAGATTTCGGAATTTTACAGCTCTGAATCGGCTGAGCTATAGTAAGGTGATTTTCTTCAAATCGAAGTTTCTTCCAAATCTATAGTATATCAATTACAGGTCCCGTGACCTATCATTTGAGGTATCAAGAACCGCAATCGGAGCACAATTGCAGATTTCGGATTTTTACAGCTCTGAATCGGCTGAGCTATAGTAAGGTGATTTTCTTCAAATCGAAGTTTCTTCCAAATCTATGGTATATCAATTACAGGTTCCGTGACATATCATTTGAGCTATCAAGAACCGCAATCGGAGCACAATTGCAGATTTCGGAATTTTACAGCTCTGAATCGGCTGAGCTATAGTAAGGTTATTTCTTCGAATCGATTTTTCTGTGAAATGTATGGAAATAATCAACCAATTTTAATGCAGTTTGGCACAACAATTACACGTCGCGAGACAGATCATTTGAGGTATCAAGAACCGCAATCGGAGCACAATTGCAGATTTCGGAATTTTACAGCTCTGAATCGGCTGAGCTATAGTAAGGTGATTTTCTTCAAATCGAAGTTTCTTCCAAATCTATGGTATATCAATTACAGGTCCCGTGACCTATTATTTGAGGTATCAAGAACCGCAATCGGAGCAAAATTGCAGATTTTGGATTTTTACAGCTCTGAATCGGCTGCGCTATAGTAAGGTGATTTTCTTCGAATCGATTTTTCTGTGAAATGTATGGAAATAATCAACCAATATAAATGCGGTTTGGCACAACAATTACACGTCGCGAGACCTATCATTTGAGGTATCAAGTACCGCAATCGGAGCACAATTGCAGATTTCGGAATTTTACAGCTCTGAATCGGCTGAGCTATAGTAAGGTGATTTTCTTCGAATCGAAGTTTCATCCAAATCTATGGTATATCAATTACAGGTCCCGTGATCTATCATTTGAGGTATCAAGAACCGCAATCGGAGCACAATTGCAGATTTCGGAATTTTACAGCTCTGAATCGGCTGAGCTATAGTAAGGTGATTTTCTTCAAATCGAAGTTTCTTCCAAATCTATGGTATATCAATTACAGGTTCCGTGACCTATCATTTGAGGTATCAAGAACCGCAATCGGAGCACAATTGCAGATTTCGGAATTTTACAGCTCTAAATCGGCTGAGCTATAGTAAGGTTATTTCTTCGAATCGATTTTTCTGTGAAATGTATGGAAATAATCAACCAATTTTAATACTGCTTGGCCCAGCAATTACAGGTCCCTTGACCTATCATTTGAGGTATCAAGAACCGCAATCGGAGCACAATTGAAGATTTTGGATTTTTACAGCTCTGAATCGGCTGAGCTATAGTAAGGTGATTTTCTTCAAATCGAAGTTTCTTCCAAATCTATGGTATAGCAATTACAGGTCCCGTGACCTATCATTTGAGCTATCAAGAACCGCAATCGGAGCACAATTGCAGATTTCGGAATTTTACAGCTCTGAATCGGCTGAGCTATAGTAAGGTGATTTACTTCGAATCGATTTTTCTGTGAAATGTATGGAAATAATCAACCAATTTTAATGCGGTTTGGCACAACAATTACACGTCGCGAGACCTATTATTTGAGGTATCAAGAACCGCAATCGGAGCACAATTGCAGATTTCGGAATTTTACAGCTCTGAATCGGCTGAGCTATAGTAAGGTGATTTTCTTCAAATCGAAGTTTCTTTCAAATCTATGGTATATCAATTACAGGTTCCGTGACCTATCATTTGAGCTATCAAGAACCGCAATCGGAGCACAATTGCAGATTTCGGAATTTTACAGCTCTGAATCGGCTGAGCTATAGTAAGGTTATTTCTTCGAATCGATTTTTCTGTGAAATGTATGGAAATAATCAACCAATTTTAATACTGCTTGGCCCAGCAATTACAGGTCCCGTGACCTATCATTTGAGGTATCAAGAACCGCAATCGGAGCACAATTGCAGATTTCGGATTTTTACAGCTCTGAATCGGCTGAGCTATAGTAAGGTGATTTTCTTCAAATCGAAGTTTCTTCCAAATCTATGGTATATCAATTACAGGTTCCGTGACATATCATTTGAGCTATCAAGAACCGCAATCGGAGCACAATTGCAGATTTCGGAATTTTACAGCTCTGAATCGGCTGAGCTATAGTAAGGTTATTTCTTCGAATCGATTTTTCTGTGAAATGTATGGAAATAATCAACCAATTTTAATGCAGTTTGGCACAACAATTACACGTCGCGAGACCTATCATTTGAGGTATCAAGAACCGCAATCGGAGCACAATTGCAGATTTCGGAATTTTACAGCTCTGAATCGGCTGAGCTATAGTAAGGTGATTTTCTTCAAATCGAAGTTTCTTCCAAATCTATGGTATATCAATTACAGGTCCCGTGACCTATTATTTGAGGTATCAAGAACCGCAATCGGAGCAAAATTGCAGATTTTGGATTTTTACAGCTCTGAATCGGCTGCGCTATAGTAAGGTGATTTTCTTCGAATCGATTTTTCTGTGAAATGTATGGAAATAATCAACCAATATAAATGCGGTTTGGCACAACAATTACACGTCGCGAGACCTATCATTTGAGGTATCAAGTACCGCAATCGGAGCACAATTGCAGATTTCGGAATTTTACATCTCTGAATCGGCTGAGCTATAGTAAGGTGATTTTCTTCGAATCGAAGTTTCATCCAAATCTATGGTATATCAATTACAGGTCCCGTGATCTATCATTTGAGGTATCAAGAACCGCAATCGGAGCACAATTGCAGATTTCGGAATTTTACAGCTCTGAATCGGCTGAGCTATAGTAAGGTGATTTTCTTCAAATCGAAGTTTCTTCCAAATCTATGGTATATCAATTACAGGTTCCGTGACCTATCATTTGAGGTATCAAGAACCGCAATCGGAGCACAATTGCAGATTTCGGAATTTTACAGCTCTGAATCGGCTGAGCTATAGTAAGGTTATTTCTTCGAATCGATTTTTCTGTGAAATGTATGGAAATAATCAACCAATTTTAATACTGCTTGGCCCAGCAATTACAGGTCCCTTGACCTATCATTTGAGGTATCAAGAACCGCAATCGGAGCACAATTGAAGATTTCGGAATTTTACAGCTCTGAATCGGCTGAGCTATAGTAAGGTGATTTTCTTCAAATCGAAGTTTCTTCCAAATCTATAGTATATCAATTACAGGTCCCGTGACCTATCATTTGAGGTATCAAGAACCGCAATCGGATCACAATTACAGATTTTGGATTTTTACAGCTCTGAATCGGCTGAGCTATAGTAAGGTGATTTTCTTCGAATCGATTTTTCTGTGAAATGTATGGAAATAATCAACCAATATAAATGCGGTTTGGCACAACAATTACACGTCGCGAGACCTATTATTTGAGGTATCAAGAACCGCAATCGGAGCACAATTGCAGATTTCGGAATTTTACAGCTCTGAATCGGCTGAGCTATAGTAAGGTGATTTTCTTCAAATCGAAGTTTCTTTCAAATCTATGGTATATCAATTACAGGTTCCGTGACCTATCATTTGAGGTATCAAGAACCGCAATCGGAGCACAATTGCAGATTTCGGAATTTTACAGCTCTGAATCGGCTGAGCTATAGTAAGGTGATTTTCTTCGAATCGAATTTTCTACGAAATGTATGGTATAGCAATTACAGGTCCCGTGACCTATCATTCGAGGTATCAAGAACCGCAATCGGAGCACAATTGCAGATTTCGGAATTTTACAGCTCTGAATCGGCTGAGCTATAGTAAGGTTATTTCTTCGAATCGATTTTTCTGTGAAATGTATGGAAATAATCAACCAATTTTAATACTGCTTGGCCCAGCAATTACAGGTCCCGTGACCTATCATTTGAGGTATCAAGAACCGCAATCGGAGCACAATTGAAGATTTCGGAATTTTACAGCTCTGAATCGGCTGAGCTATTATAGTAAGGTGATTTTCTTCAAATCGAAGTTTCTTCCAAATTTATGGTGTATCAATTACAGGTCCCGTGACCTATCATTTGAGCTATCAAGAACCGCAATCGGAGCACAATTGCAGATTTTGGATTTTTACAGCTCTGAATCGGCTGAGCTATGGTAAGGTGATTTTCTTCAAATCGAAGTTTCTTCCAAATCTATGGTATATCAATTACAGGTCCCGTGACCTATCATTTGAGGTATCAAGAACCGCAATCGGAGCACAATTGCAGATTTTGGATTTTTACAGCTCTGAATCGGCTGAGCTATAGTAAGGTGATTTTCTTCAAATCGAAGTTTCTTCCAAATCTATGGTATATCAATTACAATTTCCGTGACCTATCATTTGAGGTATCAAGAACCGCAATCGGAGCACAATTGCAGATTTCGGAATTTTACAGCTCTGAATCGGCTGAGCTATAGTAAGGTGATTTTCTTCAAATCGAAGTTTCTTCCAAATCTATGGTATATCAATTGCAGGTTCCGTGACCTATCATTTGAGGTATCAAGAACCGCAATCGGAGGACAATGGCAGATTTCGGAATTTTACAGCTCTGAATCGGCTGAGCTATAGTAAGGTTATTTCTTCGAATCGATTTTTCTGTGAAATGTATGGAAATAATCAACCAATTTTAATACTGCTTGGCCCAGCAATTACAGGTCCCGTGACCTATCATTTGAGGTATCATGAACCGCAATCGGAGCACAATTGCAGATTTCGGATTTTTACAGCTCTGAATCGGCTGAGCTATAGTAAGGTGATTTTCTTCAAATCGAAGTTTCTTCCAAATCTATGGTATATCAATTACAGGTTCCGTGACCTATCATTTGAGGTATCAAGAACCGCAATCGGAGCACAATTGCAGATTTCGGAATTTTACAGCTCTGAATCGGCTGAGCTATAGTAAGGTGATTTTCTTCGAATCGAATTTTCTACGAAATGTATAGTATAGCAATTACAGGTCCCGTGACCTATCATTTCAGCTATCAAGAACCGCAATCGGAGCACAATTGCAGATTTAGGAATTTTACAGCTCTGAATCGGCTGAGCTATAGTAAGGTTATTTCTTCGAATCGATTTTTCTGTGAAATGTATGGAAATAATCAACCAATTTTAATACTGCTTGGTTCAGCAATTACAGGTCCCGTGACCTATCATTTGAGGTATCAAGAACCGCAATCGGAGCACAATTGCAGATTTCGGATTTTTACAGCCCTGAATCGGCTGAGCTATAGTAAGGTGATTTTCTTCAAATCGAAGTTTCTTCCAAATCTATGGTATATCAATTACAGGTTCCGTGACCTATCATTTGAGGTATCAAGAACCGCAATCGGAGCACAATTGCAGATTCCGGAATTTTACAGCTCTGAATCGGCTGAGCTATAGTAAGGTGATTTTCTTCAAATCGAAGTTTCTTCCAAATCTATGGTATATCAATTACAGGTTCCGTGACCTATCATTTGAGCTATCAAGAACCGCAATCGGAGCACAATTGCAGATTTCGGAATTTTACAGCTCTGAATCGGCTGCGCTATAGTAAGGTGATTTTCTTCGAATCGATTTTTCTGTGAAATGTATGGAAATAATCAACCAATTTTAATGCGGTTTGGCACAACAATTACACGTCGCGAGACCTATCATTTGAGGTATCAAGAACCGCAATCGGAGCACAATTGCAGATTTCGGAATTATACAGCTCTGAATCGGCTGAGCTATAGTAAGGTGATTTTCTTCGAATCGAAGTTTCATCCAAATCTATGGTATATCAATTACAGGTCCCGTGATCTATCATTTGAGGTATCAAGAACCGCAATCGGAGCACAATTGCAGATTTCGGAATTTTACAGCTCTGAATCGGCTGAGCTATAGTAAGGTGATTTTCTTCAAATCGAAGTTTCTTCCAAATCTATGGTATATCAATTACAGGTTTCGTGACCTATCATTTGAGGTATCAAGAACCGCAATCGGAGCACAATTGCAGATTTCGGAATTTTACAGCTCTGAATCGGCTGAGCTATAGTAAGGTGATTTTCTTCGAATCGATTTTTCTGTGAAATGTATGGAAATAATCAACCAATTTTAATACTGCTTGGCCCAGCAATTACAGGTCCCGTGACCTATCATTTGAGGTATCAAGAACCGCAATCGGAGCACAATTGCAGATTTCGGATTTTTACAGCTCTGAATCGGCTGAGCTATAGTAAGGTGATTTTCTTCGAATCGATTTTTCTGTGAAATGTATGGAAATAATCAACCAATTTTAATACTGCTTGGCCCAGCAATTACAGGTCCCGTGACCTATCATTTGAGGTATCAAGAACCGCAATCGGAGCACAATTGCAGATTTCGGATTTTTACAGCTCTGAATCGGCTGAGCTATAGTAAGGTGATTTTCTTCAAATCGAAGTTTCTTCCAAATCTATGGTATATCAATTACAGGTTCCGTGACCTATCATTTGAGGTATCAAGAACCGCAATCGGAGCACAATTGCAGATTTCGGAATTTTACAGCTCTGAATCGGCTGAGCCGATTCAGAGCTGTAAATAATATAGTAAGGTGATTTTCTTCAAATCGAAGTTTCTACGAAATGTATAGTATAGCAATTACAGGTCCCGTGACCTATCATTTGAGCTATCAAGAACCGCAATCGGAGCACAATTGCAGATTTCTGAATTTTACAGCTCTGAATCGGCTGAGCTATAGTAAGGTTATTTCTTCGAATCGATTTTTCTGTGAAATGTATGGAAATAATCAACCAATTTTAATACTGCTTGGCCCAGCAATTACAGGTCCCGTGACCTATCATTTGAGGTATCAAGAACCGCAATCGGAGCACAATTGCAGATTTCGGATTTTTACAGCTCTGAATCGGCTGAGCTATAGTAAGGTGATTTTCTTCAAATCGAAGTTTCTTCCAAATCTATGGTATATCAATTACAGGTTCCGTGACCTATCATTTGAGGTATCAAGAACCGCAATCGGAGCACAATTGCAGATTTCGGAATTTTACAGCTCTGAATCGGCTGAGCTATAGTAAGGTGATTTTCTTCAAATCGAAGTTTCTTCCAAATCTATGGTATATCAATTACAGGTCCCGTGACCTATCATTTGAGGTATCAAGAACCGCAATCGGAGCACAATTGCAGATTTCGGAATTTTACAGCTCTGAATCGGCTGAGCTATAGTAAGGTGATTTTCTTCAAATCGAAGTTTCTTCCAAATCTATGGTATATCAATTACAGGTCCCGTGACCTATCATTTGAGGTATCAAGAACCGCAATCGGAGCACAATTGCAGATTTTGGATTTTTACAGCTCTGAATCGGCTGAGCTATAGTAAGGTGATTTTCTTCGAATCGATTTTTCTGTGAAATGTATGGAAATAATCAACCAATTTTAATGCGGTTTGGCACAACAATTACACGTCGCGAGACCTATCATTTGAGGTATCAAGAACCGCAATCGGAGCACAATTGCAGATTTCGGAATTTTACAGCTCTGAATCGGCTGAGCTATAGTAAGGTGATTTTCTTCAAATCGAAGTTTCTTCCAAATCTATGGTATATCAATTACAGGTTCCGTGACCTATCATTTGAGGTATCAAGAACTGCAATCGGAGCACAATTGCAGATTTCGGAATTTTACAGCTCTGAATCGGCTGAGCTATAGTAAGGTTATTTCTTCGAATCGATTTTTCTGTGAAATGTATGGAAATAATCAACCAACTTTAATGCGGTTTGGCACAACAATTACACGTCGCGAGACCTATCATTTGAGGTATCAAGAACCGCAATCGGAGCACAATTGCAGATTTCGGAATTTTACAGCTCTGAATCGGTTGAGCTATAGTAAGGTGATTTTCTTCAAATCGAAGTTTCTTCCAAATCTATGGTATATCAATTACAGGTCCGGTGACCTATCATTTGAGGTATCAAGAACCGCAATCGGAGCACAATTGCAGATTTCGGAATTTTACAGCTCTGAATCGGCGGAGCTATAGTAAGGTGATTTCTTCGAATCGATTTTTCTGTGAAATGTATGGAAATAATCAACCAATTTTAATACTGCTTGGCCCAGCAATTACAGGTCCCGTGACCTATCATTCGAGGTATCAAGAACCGCAATCGGAGCACAATTGCAGATTTCGGAATTTTACAGCTCTGAATCGCTGAGCTATAGTAAGGTTATTTCTTCGAATCGATTTTTCTGTGAAATGTATGGAAATAATCAACCAATTTTTATACTGTTTGGCCCAGCAATTACAGGTCCCGTGACCTATCATTTGAGGTATCAAGAACCGCAATCGGAGCACAATTGAAGATTTCGGAATTTTACAGCTCTGAATCGGCTGAGCTATAGTAAGGTGATTTTCTTCAAATTGAAGTTTCTTCCAAATCTATGGTATATCAATTACAGGTTCCGTGATCTATCATTTGAGGTATCAAGAACCGCAATCGGAGCACAATTGCAGATTTCGGAATTTTACAGCTCTGAATCGGCTGAGCTATAGTAAGGTGATTTCTTCGAATCGATTTTTCTGTGAAATGTATGGAAATAATCAACCAATTTTAATGCTGTTTGGCCCAGCAATTACAGGTCCCGTGACCTATCATTTGAGGTATCAAGAACCGCAATCGGAGCACAATTGAAGATTTCGGAATTTTACAGCTCTGAATCGGCTGAGCTATAGTAAGGTGATTTTCTTCAAATCGAAGTTTCTTCCAAATCTATGGTATATCAATTACAGGTTCCGTGATCTATCATTTGAGGTATCAAGAACCGCAATCGGAGCACAATTGCAGATTTCGGAATTTTACAGCTCTGAATCGGCTGAGCTATAGTAAGGTGATTTCTTCGAATCGATTTTTCTGTGAAATGTATGGAAATAATCAACCAATTTTAATGCTGTTTGGCCCAGCAATTACAGGTCCCGTGACCTATCATTTGAGGTATCAAGAACCGCAATCGGAGCACAATTGAAGATTTCGGAATTTTACAGCTCTGAATCGGCTGAGCTATAGTAAGGTGATTTTCTTCAAATCGAAGTTTCTTCCAAATCTATGGTATATCAATTACAGGTTCCGTGATCTATCATTTGAGGTATCAAGAACCGCAATCGGAGCACAATTGCAGATTTCGGAATTTTACAGCTCTGAATCGGCTGAGCTATAGTAAGGTTATTTCTTCGAATCGATTTTTCTGTGAAATGTATGGGAATAATCAACCAATTTTAATACTGCTTGGCCCAGCAATTACAGGTCCCGTGACCTATCATTTGAGGTATCAAGAACCGCAATCGGAGCACAATTGAAGATTTCGGAATTTTACAGCTCTGAATCGGCTGAGCTATAGTAAGGTGATTTTCTTCAAATCGAAGTTTCTTCCAAATCTATGGTATATCAATTACAGGTTCCGTGATCTATCATTTGAGGTATCAAGAACCGCAATCGGAGCACAATTGCAGATTTCGGAATTTTACAGCTCTGAATCGGCGGAGCTATAGTAAGGTGATTTCTTCGAATCGATTTTTCTGTGAAATGTATGGAAATAATCAACCAATTTTAATACTGCTTGGCCCAGCAATTACAGGTCCCGTGACCTATCATTCGAGGTATCAAGAACCGCAATCGGAGCACAATTGCAGATTTCGGAATTTTACAGCTCTGAATCGCTGAGCTATAGTAAGGTTATTTCTTCGAATCGATTTTTCTGTGAAATGTATGGAAATAATCAACCAATTTTTATACTGTTTGGCCCAGCAATTACAGGTCCCGTGACCTATCATTTGAGGTATCAAGAACCGCAATCGGAGCACAATTGAAGATTTCGGAATTTTACAGCTCTGAATCGGCTGAGCTATAGTAAGGTGATTTTCTTCAAATCGAAGTTTCTTCCAAATCTATGGTATATCAATTACAGGTTCCGTGATCTATCATTTGAGGTATCAAGAACCGCAATCGGAGCACAATTGCAGATTTCGGAATTTTACAGCTCTGAATCGGCTGAGCTATAGTAAGGTGATTTCTTCGAATCGATTTTTCTGTGAAATGTATGGAAATAATCAACCAATTTTAATGCTGTTTGGCCCAGCAATTACAGGTCCCGTGACCTATCATTTGAGGTATCAAGAACCGCAATCGGAGCACAATTGAAGATTTCGGAATTTTACAGCTCTGAATCGGCTGAGCTATAGTAAGGTGATTTTCTTCAAATCGAAGTTTCTTCCAAATCTATGGTATATCAATTACAGGTTCCGTGATCTATCATTTGAGGTATCAAGAACCGCAATCGGAGCACAATTGCAGATTTCGGAATTTTACAGCTCTGAATCGGCTGAGCTATAGTAAGGTGATTTCTTCGAATCGATTTTTCTGTGAAATGTATGGAAATAATCAACCAATTTTAATGCTGTTTGGCCCAGCAATTACAGGTCCCGTGACCTATCATTTGAGGTATCAAGAACCGCAATCGGAGCACAATTGAAGATTTCGGAATTTTACAGCTCTGAATCGGCTGAGCTATAGTAAGGTGATTTTCTTCAAATCGAAGTTTCTTTCAAATCTATGGTATATCAATTACAGGTTCCGTGATCTATCATTTGAGGTATCAAGAACCGCAATCGGAGCACAATTGCAGATTTCGGAATTTTACAGCTCTGAATCGGCTGAGCTATAGTAAGGTTATTTCTTCGAATCGATTTTTCTGTGAAATGTATGGGAATAATCAACCAATTTTAATACTGCTTGGCCCAGCAATTACAGGTCCCGTGACCTATCATTTGAGGTATCAAGAACCGCAATCGGAGCACAATTGAAGATTTCGGAATTTTACAGCTCTGAATCGGCTGAGCTATAGTAAGGTGATTTTCTTCAAATCGAAGTTTCTTCCAAATCTATGGTATATCAATTACAGGTTCCGTGATCTATCATTTGAGGTATCAAGAACCGCAATCGGAGCACAATTGCAGATTTCGGAATTTTACAGCTCTGAATCGGCGGAGCTATAGTAAGGTGATTTCTTCGAATCGATTTTTCTGTGAAATGTATGGAAATAATCAACCAATTTTAATACTGCTTGGCCCAGCAATTACAGGTCCCGTGACCTATCATTCGAGGTATCAAGAACCGCAATCGGAGCACAATTGCAGATTTCGGAATTTTACAGCTCTGAATCGCTGAGCTATAGTAAGGTTATTTCTTCGAATCGATTTTTCTGTGAAATGTATGGAAATAATCAACCAATTTTTATACTGTTTGGCCCAGCAATTACAGGTCCCGTGACCTATCATTTGAGGTATCAAGAACCGCAATCGGAGCACAATTGAAGATTTCGGAATTTTACAGCTCTGAATCGGCTGAGCTATAGTAAGGTGATTTTCTTCAAATCGAAGTTTCTTCCAAATCTATGGTATATCAATTACAGGTTCCGTGATCTATCATTTGAGGTATCAAGAACCGCAATCGGAGCACAATTGCAGATTTCGGAATTTTACAGCTCTGAATCGGCTGAGCTATAGTAAGGTGATTTCTTCGAATCGATTTTTCTGTGAAATGTATGGAAATAATCAACCAATTTTAATGCTGTTTGGCCCAGCAATTACAGGTCCCGTGACCTATCATTTGAGGTATCAAGAACCTCAATCGGAGCACAATTGAAGATTTCGGAATTTTACAGCTCTGAATCGGCTGAGCTATAGTAAGGTGATTTTCTTCAAATCGAAGTTTCTTCCAAATCTATGGTATATCAATTACAGGTTCCGTGATCTATCATTTGATGTATCAAGAACCGCAATCGGAGCACAATTGCAGATTTCGGAATTTTACAGCTCTGAATCGGCTGAGCTATAGTAAGGTGATTTTCTTCGAATCGATTTTTCTGTGAAATGTATGGAAATAATCAACCAATTTTAATGCGGTTTGGCACAACAATTACACGTCGCGAGACCTATCATTTGAGGTATCAAGAACCGCAATCGGAGCACAATTGCAGATTTCGGAATTTTACAGCTCTGAATCGGCTGAGCTATAGTAAGGTGATTTTCTTCAAATCGAAGTTTCTTCCAAATCTATGGTATATCAATTACAGGTTCCGTGACCTATCATTTGAGGTATCAAGAACCGCAATCGGAGCACAATTGCAGATTTCGGAATTTTACAGCTCTGAATCGGCTGAGCTATAGTAAGGTTATTTCTTCGAATCGATTTTTCTGTGAAATGCATGGAAATAATCAACCAATATTATTGCGGTTTGGCACAACAATTACACGTCGCGAGACCTATCATTTGAGGTATCAAGAACCGCAATCGGAGCACAATTGCAGATTTCGGAATTTTACAGCTCTGAATCGGCTGAGCTATAGTAAGGTGATTTTCTTCAAATCGAAGTTTCTTCCAAATCTATGGTATATCAATTACAGGTTCCGTGACCTATCATTTGAGGTATCAAGAACTGCAATCGGAGCACAATTGCAGATTTCGGAATTTTACAGCTCTGAATCGGCTGAGCTATAGTAAGGTTATTTCTTCGAATCGATTTTTCTGTGAAATGTATGGAAATAATCAACCAACTTTAATGCGGTTTGGCACAACAATTACACGTCGCGAGACCTATCATTTGAGGTATCAAGAACCGCAATCGGAGCACAATTGCAGATTTCGGAATTTTACAGCTCTGAATCGGCTGAGCTATAGTAAGGTGATTTTCTTCAAATCGAAGTTTCTTCCAAATCTATGGTATATCAATTACAGGTCCCGTGACCTATCATTTGAGGTATCAAGAACCGCAATCGGAGCACAATTGCAGATTTCGGAATTTTACAGCTCTGAATCGGCTGAGCTATAGTAAGGTGATTTTCTTCGAATCGATTTTTCTGTGAAATGTATGGGAATAATCAACCAATTTTAATACTGCTTGGCCCAGCAATTACAGGTCCCGTGACCTATCATTTGAGGTATCAAGAACCGCAATCGGAGCACAATTGAAGATTTCGGAATTTTACAGCTCTGAATCGGCTGAGCTATAGTAAGGTGATTTTCTTCAAATCGAAGTTTCTTCCAAATCTATGGTATATCAATTACAGGTTCCGTGACTTATCATTTGAGGTATCAAGAACCGCAATCGGAGCACAATTGCAGATTTCGTATTTTTACAGCTCTGAATCAGCTGAGCTATAGTAAGGTGATTTTCTTCGAATCGATTTTTCTGTGAGATGTATGGAAATAATCAACCAATTTTAATGCGGTTTGGCACAACAATTACACGTCGCGAGACCTATCATTTGAGGTATCAAGAACCGCAATCGGAGCACAATTGCAGATTTCGGAATTTTACAGCTCTGAATCGGCTGAGCTATAGTAAGGTGATTTTCTTCAAATCGAAGTTTCTTCCAAATCTATGGTATATCAATTACAGGTTCCGTGACCTATCATTTGAGGTATCAAGAACTGCAATCGGAGCACAATTGCAGATTTCGGAATTTTACAGCTCTGAATCGGCTGAGCTATAGTAAGGTTATTTCTTCGAATCGATTTTTCTGTGAAATGTATGGAAATAATCAACCAACTTTAATGCGGTTTGGCACAACAATTACACGTCGCGAGACCTATCATTTGAGGTATCAAGAACCGCAATCGGAGCACAATTGCAGATTTCGGAATTTTACAGCTCTGAATCGGCTGAGCTATAGTAAGGTGATTTTCTTCAAATCGAAGTTTCTTCCAAATCTATGGTATATCAATTACAGGTTCCGTGACCTATCATTTGAGGTATCAAGAACCGCAATCGGAGCACAATTGCAGATTTCGGAATTTTACAGCTCTGAATCGGCTGAGCTATAGTAAGGTTATTTCTTCGAATCGATTTTTCTGTGAAATGTATGGAAATAATCAACCAATTTTAATGCGGTTTGGCACAACAATTACACGTCGCGAGACCTATCATTTGAGGTATCAAGAACCGCAATCGGAGCACAATTGCAGATTTCGGAATTTTACAGCTCTGAATCGGCTGAGCTATAGTAAGGTGATTTCTTCGAATCGATTTTTCTGTGAAATGTATGGAAATAATCAACCAATTTTAATACTGTTTGGCCCAGCAATTACAGGTCCCGTGACCTATCATTTGAGGTATCAAGAACCGCAATCGGAGCACAATTGAAGATTTCGGAATTTTACAGCTCTGAATCGGCTGAGCTATAGTAAGGTGATTTTCTTCAAATCGAAGTTTCTTCCAAATCTATGGTATATCAATTACAGGTTCCGTGATCTATCATTTGAGGTATCAAGAACCGCAATCGGAGCACAATTGCAGATTTCGGAATTTTACAGCTCTGAATCGGCTGAGCTATAGTAAGGTGATTTCTTCGAATCGATTTTTCTGTGAAATGTATGGAAATAATCAACCAATTTTAATACTGCTTGGCCCAGCAATTACAGGTCCCGTGACCTATCATTCGAGGTATCAAGAACCGCAATCGGAGCACAATTGCAGATTTCGGAATTTTACAGCTCTGAATCGGCTGAGCTATAGTAAGGTTATTTCTTCGAATCGATTTTTCTGTGAAATGTATGGAAATAATCAACCAATTTTAATACTGTTTGGCCCAGCAATTACAGGTCCCGTGACCTATCATTTGAGGTATCAAGAACCGCAATCGGAGCACAATTGAAGATTTCGGAATTTTACAGCTCTGAATCGGCTGAGCTATAGTAAGGTGATTTTCTTCAAATCGAAGTTTCTTCCAAATCTATGGTATATCAATTACAGGTTCCGTGACCTATCATTTGAGGTATCAAGAACTGCAATCGGAGCACAATTGCAGATTTCGGAATTTTACAGCTCTGAATCGGCTGAGCTATAGTAAGGTTATTTCTTCGAATCGATTTTTCTGTGAAATGTATGGAAATAATCAACCAACTTTAATGCGGTTTGGCACAACAATTACACGTCGCGAGACCTATCATTTGAGGTATCAAGAACCGCAATCGGAGCACAATTGCAGATTTCGGAATTTTACAGCTCTGAATCGGCTGAGCTATAGTAAGGTGATTTTCTTCAAATCGAAGTTTCTTCCAAATCTATGGTATATCAATTACAGGTCCCGTGACCTATCATTTGAGGTATCAAGAACCGCAATCGGAGCACAATTGCAGATTTCGGAATTTTACAGCTCTGAATCGGCTGAGCTATAGTAAGGTGATTTTCTTCGAATCGATTTTTCTGTGAAATGTATGGGAATAATCAACCAATTTTAATACTGCTTGGCCCAGCAATTACAGGTCCCGTGACCTATCATTTGAGGTATCAAGAACCGCAATCGGAGCACAATTGAAGATTTCGGAATTTTACAGCTCTGAATCGGCTGAGCTATAGTAAGGTGATTTTCTTCAAATCGAAGTTTCTTCCAAATCTATGGTATATCAATTACAGGTTCCGTGACTTATCATTTGAGGTATCAAGAACCGCAATCGGAGCACAATTGCAGATTTCGTATTTTTACAGCTCTGAATCAGCTGAGCTATAGTAAGGTGATTTTCTTCGAATCGATTTTTCTGTGAGATGTATGGAAATAATCAACCAATTTTAATGCGGTTTGGCACAACAATTACACGTCGCGAGACCTATCATTTGAGGTATCAAGAACCGCAATCGGAGCACAATTGCAGATTTCGGAATTTTACAGCTCTGAATCGGCTGAGCTATAGTAAGGTGATTTTCTTCAAATCGAAGTTTCTTCCAAATCTATGGTATATCAATTACAGGTTCCGTGACCTATCATTTGAGGTATCAAGAACTGCAATCGGAGCACAATTGCAGATTTCGGAATTTTACAGCTCTGAATCGGCTGAGCTATAGTAAGGTTATTTCTTCGAATCGATTTTTCTGTGAAATGTATGGAAATAATCAACCAACTTTAATGCGGTTTGGCACAACAATTACACGTCGCGAGACCTATCATTTGAGGTATCAAGAACCGCAATCGGAGCACAATTGCAGATTTCGGAATTTTACAGCTCTGAATCGGCTGAGCTATAGTAAGGTGATTTTCTTCAAATCGAAGTTTCTTCCAAATCTATGGTATATCAATTACAGGTTCCGTGACCTATCATTTGAGGTATCAAGAACCGCAATCGGAGCACAATTGCAGATTTCGGAATTTTACAGCTCTGAATCGGCTGAGCTATAGTAAGGTTATTTCTTCGAATCGATTTTTCTGTGAAATGTATGGAAATAATCAACCAATTTTAATGCGGTTTGGCACAACAATTACACGTCGCGAGACCTATCATTTGAGGTATCAAGAACCGCAATCGGAGCACAATTGCAGATTTCGGAATTTTACAGCTCTGAATCGGCTGAGCTATAGTAAGGTGATTTCTTCGAATCGATTTTTCTGTGAAATGTATGGAAATAATCAACCAATTTTAATACTGTTTGGCCCAGCAATTACAGGTCCCGTGACCTATCATTTGAGGTATCAAGAACCGCAATCGGAGCACAATTGAAGATTTCGGAATTTTACAGCTCTGAATCGGCTGAGCTATAGTAAGGTGATTTTCTTCAAATCGAAGTTTCTTCCAAATCTATGGTATATCAATTACAGGTTCCGTGATCTATCATTTGAGGTATCAAGAACCGCAATCGGAGCACAATTGCAGATTTCGGAATTTTACAGCTCTGAATCGGCTGAGCTATAGTAAGGTGATTTCTTCGAATCGATTTTTCTGTGAAATGTATGGAAATAATCAACCAATTTTAATACTGCTTGGCCCAGCAATTACAGGTCCCGTGACCTATCATTCGAGGTATCAAGAACCGCAATCGGAGCACAATTGCAGATTTCGGAATTTTACAGCTCTGAATCGGCTGAGCTATAGTAAGGTTATTTCTTCGAATCGATTTTTCTGTGAAATGTATGGAAATAATCAACCAATTTTAATACTGTTTGGCCCAGCAATTACAGGTCCCGTGACCTATCATTTGAGGTATCAAGAACCGCAATCGGAGCACAATTGAAGATTTTGGAATTTTACAGCTCTGAATCGGCTGAGCTATAGTAAGGTGATTTTCTTCAAATCGAAGTTTCTTCCAAATCTATGGTATATCAATTACAGGTTCCGTGATCTATCATTTGAGGTATCAAGAGCCGCAATCGGAGCACAATTGCAGATTTCGGAATTTTACAGCTCTGAATCGGCTGAGCTATAGTAAGGTGATTTCTTCGAATCGATTTTTCTGTGAAATGTATGGAAATAATCAACCAATTTTAATACTGTTTGGCCCAGCAATTACAGGTCCCGTGACCTATCATTTGAGGTATCAAGAACCGCAATCGGAGCACAATTGAAGATTTCGGAATTTTACAGCTCTGAAACGGCTGAGCTATAGTAAGGTGATTTTCTTCAAATCGAAGTTTCTTCCAAATCTATAGTATATCAATTACAGGTTCCGTGATCTATCATTTGAGGTATCAAGAACCGCAATCGGAGCACAATTGAAGATTTCGGAATTTTACAGCTCTGAATCGGCTGAGCTATAGTAAGGTGATTTTCTTCAAATCGAAGTTTCTTCCAAATCTATGGTATATCAATTACAGGTTCCGTGATCTATCATTTGAGGTATCAAGAACCGCAATCGGAGCACAATTGCAGATTTCGGAATTTTACAGCTCTGAATCGGCTGAGCTATAGTAAGGTGATTTCTTCGAATCGATTTTTCTGTGAAATGTATGGAAATAATCAACCAATTTTAATACTGCTTGGCCCAGCAATTACAGGTCCCGTGACCTATCATTCGAGGTATCAAGAACCGCAATCGGAGCACAATTGCAGATTTCGGAATTTTACAGCTCTGAATCGGCTGAGCTATAGTAAGGTTATTTCTTCGAATCGATTTTTCTGTGAAATGTATGGAAATAATCAACCAATTTTAATACTGTTTGGCCCAGCAATTACAGGTCCCGTGACCTATCATTTGAGGTATCAAGAACCGCAATCGGAGCACAATTGAAGATTTTGGAATTTTACAGCTCTGAATCGGCTGAGCTATAGTAAGGTGATTTTCTTCAAATCGAAGTTTCTTCCAAATCTATGGTATATCAATTACAGGTTCCGTGATCTATCATTTGAGGTATCAAGAGCCGCAATCGGAGCACAATTGCAGATTTCGGAATTTTACAGCTCTGAATCGGCTGAGCTATAGTAAGGTGATTTCTTCGAATCGATTTTTCTGTGAAATGTATGGAAATAATCAACCAATTTTAATACTGTTTGGCCCAGCAATTACAGGTCCCGTGACCTATCATTTGAGGTATCAAGAACCGCAATCGGAGCACAATTGAAGATTTCGGAATTTTACAGCTCTGAAACGGCTGAGCTATAGTAAGGTGATTTTCTTCAAATCGAAGTTTCTTCCAAATCTATGGTATATCAATTACAGGTTCCGTGATCTATCATTTGAGGTATCAAGAGCCGCAATCGGAGCACAATTGCAGATTTCGGAATTTTACAGCTCTGAATCGGCTGAGCTATAGTAAGGTGATTTCTTCGAATCGATTTTTCTGTGAAATGTATGGAAATAATCAACCAATTTTAATACTGCTTGGCCCAGCAATTACAGGTCCCGTGACCTATCATTCGAGGTATCAAGAACCGCAATCGGAGCACAATTGCAGATTTCGGAATTTTACAGCTCTGAATCGGCTGAGCTATAGTAAGGTTATTTCTTCGAATCGATTTTTCTGTGAAATGTATGGAAATAATCAACCAATTTTAATACTGTTTGGCCCAGCAATTACAGGTCCCGTGACCTATCATTTGAGGTATCAAGAACCGCAATCGGAGCACAATTGAAGATTTTGGAATTTTACAGCTCTGAATCGGCTGAGCTATAGTAAGGTGATTTTCTTCAAATCGAAGTTTCTTCCAAATCTATGGTATATCAATTACAGGTTCCGTGATCTATCATTTGAGGTATCAAGAGCCGCAATCGGAGCACAATTGCAGATTTCGGAATTTTACAGCTCTGAATCGGCTGAGCTATAGTAAGGTGATTTCTTCGAATCGATTTTTCTGTGAAATGTATGGAAATAATCAACCAATTTTAATACTGTTTGGCCCAGCAATTACAGGTCCCGTGACCTATCATTTGAGGTATCAAGAACCGCAATCGGAGCACAATTGAAGATTTCGGAATTTTACAGCTCTGAAACGGCTGAGCTATAGTAAGGTGATTTTCTTCAAATCGAAGTTTCTTCCAAATCTATAGTATATCAATTACAGGTTCCGTGATCTATCATTTGAGGTATCAAGAACCGCAATCGGAGCACAATTGAAGATTTCGGAATTTTACAGCTCTGAATCGGCTGAGCTATAGTAAGGTGATTTTCTTCAAATCGAAGTTTCTTCCAAATCTATGGTATATCAATTACAGGTTCCGTGATCTATCATTTGAGGTATCAAGAACCGCAATCGGAGCACAATTGCAGATTTCGGAATTTTACAGCTCTGAATCGGCTGAGCTATAGTAAGGTGATTTCTTCGAATCGATTTTTCTGTGAAATGTATGGAAATAATCAACCAATTTTAATACTGCTTGGCCCAGCAATTACAGGTCCCGTGACCTATCATTCGAGGTATCAAGAACCGCAATCGGAGCACAATTGCAGATTTCGGAATTTTACAGCTCTGAATCGGCTGAGCTATAGTAAGGTTATTTCTTCGAATCGATTTTTCTGTGAAATGTATGGAAATAATCAACCAATTTTAATACTGTTTGGCCCAGCAATTACAGGTCCCGTGACCTATCATTTGAGGTATCAAGAACCGCAATCGGAGCACAATTGAAGATTTTGGAATTTTACAGCTCTGAATCGGCTGAGCTATAGTAAGGTGATTTTCTTCAAATCGAAGTTTCTTCCAAATCTATGGTATATCAATTACAGGTTCCGTGATCTATCATTTGAGGTATCAAGAGCCGCAATCGGAGCACAATTGCAGATTTCGGAATTTTACAGCTCTGAATCGGCTGAGCTATAGTAAGGTGATTTCTTCGAATCGATTTTTCTGTGAAATGTATGGAAATAATCAACCAATTTTAATACTGCTTGGCCCAGCAATTACAGGTCCCGTGACCTATCATTCGAGGTATCAAGAACCGCAATCGGAGCACAATTGCAGATTTCGGAATTTTACAGCTCTGAATCGGCTGAGCTATAGTAAGGTTATTTCTTCGAATCGATTTTTCTGTGAAATGTATGGAAATAATCAACCAATTTTAATACTGTTTGGCCCAGCAATTACAGGTCCCGTGACCTATCATTTGAGGTATCAAGAACCGCAATCGGAGCACAATTGAAGATTTTGGAATTTTACAGCTCTGAATCGGCTGAGCTATAGTAAGGTGATTTTCTTCAAATCGAAGTTTCTTCCAAATCTATGGTATATCAATTACAGGTTCCGTGATCTATCATTTGAGGTATCAAGAGCCGCAATCGGAGCACAATTGCAGATTTCGGAATTTTACAGCTCTGAATCGGCTGAGCTATAGTAAGGTGATTTCTTCGAATCGATTTTTCTGTGAAATGTATGGAAATAATCAACCAATTTTAATACTGTTTGGCCCAGCAATTACAGGTCCCGTGACCTATCATTTGAGGTATCAAGAACCGCAATCGGAGCACAATTGAAGATTTCGGAATTTTACAGCTCTGAAACGGCTGAGCTATAGTAAGGTGATTTTCTTCAAATCGAAGTTTCTTCCAAATCTATAGTATATCAATTACAGGTTCCGTGATCTATCATTTGAGGTATCAAGAACCGCAATCGGAGCACAATTGAAGATTTCGGAATTTTACAGCTCTGAATCGGCTGAGCTATAGTAAGGTGATTTTCTTCAAATCGAAGTTTCTTCCAAATCTATGGTATATCAATTACAGGTTCCGTGATCTATCATTTGAGGTATCAAGAACCGCAATCGGAGCACAATTGCAGATTTCGGAATTTTACAGCTCTGAATCGGCTGAGCTATAGTAAGGTGATTTCTTCGAATCGATTTTTCTGTGAAATGTATGGAAATAATCAACCAATTTTAATACTGCTTGGCCCAGCAATTACAGGTCCCGTGACCTATCATTCGAGGTATCAAGAACCGCAATCGGAGCACAATTGCAGATTTCGGAATTTTACAGCTCTGAATCGGCTGAGCTATAGTAAGGTTATTTCTTCGAATCGATTTTTCTGTGAAATGTATGGAAATAATCAACCAATTTTAATACTGTTTGGCCCAGCAATTACAGGTCCCGTGACCTATCATTTGAGGTATCAAGAACCGCAATCGGAGCACAATTGAAGATTTTGGAATTTTACAGCTCTGAATCGGCTGAGCTATAGTAAGGTGATTTTCTTCAAATCGAAGTTTCTTCCAAATCTATGGTATATCAATTACAGGTTCCGTGATCTATCATTTGAGGTATCAAGAGCCGCAATCGGAGCACAATTGCAGATTTCGGAATTTTACAGCTCTGAATCGGCTGAGCTATAGTAAGGTGATTTCTTCGAATCGATTTTTCTGTGAAATGTATGGAAATAATCAACCAATTTTAATACTGTTTGGCCCAGCAATTACAGGTCCCGTGACCTATCATTTGAGGTATCAAGAACCGCAATCGGAGCACAATTGAAGATTTCGGAATTTTACAGCTCTGAAACGGCTGAGCTATAGTAAGGTGATTTTCTTCAAATCGAAGTTTCTTCCAAATCTATGGTATATCAATTACAGGTTCCGTGATCTATCATTTGAGGTATCAAGAGCCGCAATCGGAGCACAATTGCAGATTTCGGAATTTTACAGCTCTGAATCGGCTGAGCTATAGTAAGGTGATTTCTTCGAATCGATTTTTCTGTGAAATGTATGGAAATAATCAACCAATTTTAATACTGCTTGGCCCAGCAATTACAGGTCCCGTGACCTATCATTCGAGGTATCAAGAACCGCAATCGGAGCACAATTGCAGATTTCGGAATTTTACAGCTCTGAATCGGCTGAGCTATAGTAAGGTGATTTTCTTCGAATCGATTTTTCTGTGAAATGTATGGAAATAATCAACCAATTTTAATGCGGTTTGGCACAACAATTACACGTCGCGAGACCTATCATTTGAGGTATCAAGAACCGCAATCGGAGCACAATTGCAGATTTCGGAATTTTACAGCTCTGAATCGGCTGAGCTATAGTAAGGTGATTTTCTTCAAATCGAAGTTTCTTCCAAATCTATGGTATATCAATTACAGGTTCCGTGATCTATCATTTGAGGTATCAAGAACCGCAATCGGAGCACAATTGCAGATTTCGGAATTTTACAGCTCTGAATCGGCTGAGCTATAGTAAGGTGATTTCTTCGAATCGATTTTTCTGTGAAATGTATGGAAATAATCAACCAATTTTAATACTGCTTGGCCCAGCAATTACAGGTCCCGTGACCTATCATTCGAGGTATCAAGAACCGCAATCGGAGCACAATTGCAGATTTCGGAATTTTACAGCTCTGAATCGGCTGAGCTATAGTAAGGTTATTTCTTCGAATCGATTTTTCTGTGAAATGTATGGAAATAATCAACCAATTTTAATACTGTTTGGCCCAGCAATTACAGGTCCCGTGACCTATCATTTGAGGTATCAAGAACCGCAATCGGAGCACAATTGAAGATTTTGGAATTTTACAGCTCTGAATCGGCTGAGCTATAGTAAGGTGATTTTCTTCAAATCGAAGTTTCTTCCAAATCTATGGTATATCAATTACAGGTTCCGTGATCTATCATTTGAGGTATCAAGAGCCGCAATCGGAGCACAATTGCAGATTTCGGAATTTTACAGCTCTGAATCGGCTGAGCTATAGTAAGGTGATTTCTTCGAATCGATTTTTCTGTGAAATGTATGGAAATAATCAACCAATTTTAATACTGTTTGGCCCAGCAATTACAGGTCCCGTGACCTATCATTTGAGGTATCAAGAACCGCAATCGGAGCACAATTGAAGATTTCGGAATTTTACAGCTCTGAAACGGCTGAGCTATAGTAAGGTGATTTTCTTCAAATCGAAGTTTCTTCCAAATCTATAGTATATCAATTACAGGTTCCGTGATCTATCATTTGAGGTATCAAGAACCGCAATCGGAGCACAATTGAAGATTTCGGAATTTTACAGCTCTGAATCGGCTGAGCTATAGTAAGGTGATTTTCTTCAAATCGAAGTTTCTTCCAAATCTATGGTATATCAATTACAGGTTCCGTGATCTATCATTTGAGGTATCAAGAACCGCAATCGGAGCACAATTGCAGATTTCGGAATTTTACAGCTCTGAATCGGCTGAGCTATAGTAAGGTGATTTCTTCGAATCGATTTTTCTGTGAAATGTATGGAAATAATCAACCAATTTTAATACTGCTTGGCCCAGCAATTACAGGTCCCGTGACCTATCATTCGAGGTATCAAGAACCGCAATCGGAGCACAATTGCAGATTTCGGAATTTTACAGCTCTGAATCGGCTGAGCTATAGTAAGGTTATTTCTTCGAATCGATTTTTCTGTGAAATGTATGGAAATAATCAACCAATTTTAATACTGTTTGGCCCAGCAATTACAGGTCCCGTGACCTATCATTTGAGGTATCAAGAACCGCAATCGGAGCACAATTGAAGATTTTGGAATTTTACAGCTCTGAATCGGCTGAGCTATAGTAAGGTGATTTTCTTCAAATCGAAGTTTCTTCCAAATCTATGGTATATCAATTACAGGTTCCGTGATCTATCATTTGAGGTATCAAGAGCCGCAATCGAAGCACAATTGCAGATTTCGGAATTTTACAGCTCTGAATCGGCTGAGCTATAGTAAGGTGATTTCTTCGAATCGATTTTTCTGTGAAATGTATGGAAATAATCAACCAATTTTAATACTGTTTGGCCCAGCAATTACAGGTCCCGTGACCTATCATTTGAGGTATCAAGAACCGCAATCGGAGCACAATTGAAGATTTCGGAATTTTACAGCTCTGAAACGGCTGAGCTATAGTAAGGTGATTTTCTTCAAATCGAAGTTTCTTCCAAATCTATGGTATATCAATTACAGGTTCCGTGATCTATCATTTGAGGTATCAAGAGCCGCAATCGGAGCACAATTGCAGATTTCGGAATTTTACAGCTCTGAATCGGCTGAGCTATAGTAAGGTGATTTCTTCGAATCGATTTTTCTGTGAAATGTATGGAAATAATCAACCAATTTTAATACTGCTTGGCCCAGCAATTACAGGTCCCGTGACCTATCATTCGAGGTATCAAGAACCGCAATCGGAGCACAATTGCAGATTTCGGAATTTTACAGCTCTGAATCGGCTGAGCTATAGTAAGGTGATTTTCTTCGAATCGATTTTTCTGTGAAATGTATGGAAATAATCAACCAATTTTAATGCGGTTTGGCACAACAATTACACGTCGCGAGACCTATCATTTGAGGTATCAAGAACCGCAATCGGAGCACAATTGCAGATTTCGGAATTTTACAGCTCTGAATCGGCTGAGCTATAGTAAGGTGATTTTCTTCAAATCGAAGTTTCTTCCAAATCTATGGTATATCAATTACAGGTTCCGTGACCTATCATTTGAGGTATCAAGAACCGCAATCGGAGCACAATTGCAGATTTCGGAATTTTACAGCTCTGAATCGGCTGAGCTATAGTAAGGTTATTTCTTCGAATCGATTTTTCTGTGAAATGTATGGAAATAATCAACCAATTTTATTGCGGTTTGGCACAACAATTACACGTCGCGAGACCTATCATTTGAGGTATCAAGAACCGCAATCGGAGCACAATTGCAGATTTCGGAATTTTACAGCTCTGAATCGGCTGAGCTATAGTAAGGTGATTTCTTCGAATCGATTTTTCTGTGAAATGTATGGAAATAATCAACCAATTTTAATACTGTTTGGCCCAGCAATTACAGGTCCCGTGACCTATCATTTGAGGTATCAAGAACCGCAATCGGAGCACAATTGAAGATTTCGGAATTTTACAGCTCTGAATCGGCTGAGCTATAGTAAGGTGATTTTCTTCAAATCGAAGTTTCTTCCAAATCTATGGTATATCAATTACAGGTTCCGTGACCTATCATTTGAGGTATCAAGAACTGCAATCGGAGCACAATTGCAGATTTCGGAATTTTACAGCTCTGAATCGGCGGAGCTATAGTAAGGTTATTTCTTCGAATCGATTTTTCTGTGAAATGTATGGAAATAATCAACCAACTTTAATGCGGTTTGGCACAACAATTACACGTCGCGAGACCTATCATTTGAGGTATCAAGAACCGCAATCGGAGCACAATTGAAGATTTCGGAATTTTACAGCTCTGAATCGGCTGAGCTATAGTAAGGTGATTTTCTTCAAATCGAAGTTTCTTCCAAATCTATGGTATATCAATTACAGGTCCCGTGACCTATCATTTGAGGTATCAAGAACCGCAATCGGAGCACAATTGCAGATTTCGGAATTTTACAGCTCTGAATCGGCTGAGCTATAGTAAGGTGATTTTCTTCGAATCGATTTTTCTGTGAAATGTATGGGAATAATCAACCAATTTTAATACTGCTTGGCCCAGCAATTACAGGTCCCGTGACCTATCATTTGAGGTATCAAGAACCGCAATCGGAGCACAATTGAAGATTTCGGAATTTTACAGCTCTGAATCGGCTGAGCTATAGTAAGGTGATTTTCTTCAAATCGAAGTTTCTTCCAAATCTATGGTATATCAATTACAGGTTCCGTGACTTATCATTTGAGGTATCAAGAACCGCAATCGGAGCACAATTGCAGATTTCGTATTTTTACAGCTCTGAATCAGCTGAGCTATAGTAAGGTGATTTTCTTCGAATCGATTTTTCTGTGAGATGTATGGAAATAATCAACCAATTTTAATGCGGTTTGGCACAACAATTACACGTCGCGAGACCTATCATTTGAGGTATCAAGAACCGCAATCGGAGCACAATTGCAGATTTCGGAATTTTACAGCTCTGAATCGGCTGAGCTATAGTAAGGTGATTTTCTTCAAATCGAAGTTTCTTCCAAATCTATGGTATATCAATTACAGGTTCCGTGACCTATCATTTGAGGTATCAAGAACTGCAATCGGAGCACAATTGCAGATTTCGGAATTTTACAGCTCTGAATCGGCTGAGCTATAGTAAGGTTATTTCTTCGAATCGATTTTTCTGTGAAATGTATGGAAATAATCAACCAACTTTAATGCGGTTTGGCACAACAATTACACGTCGCGAGACCTATCATTTGAGGTATCAAGAACCGCAATCGGAGCACAATTGCAGATTTCGGAATTTTACAGCTCTGAATCGGCTGAGCTATAGTAAGGTGATTTTCTTCAAATCGAAGTTTCTTCCAAATCTATGGTATATCAATTACAGGTTCCGTGACCTATCATTTGAGGTATCAAGAACCGCAATCGGAGCACAATTGCAGATTTCGGAATTTTACAGCTCTGAATCGGCTGAGCTATAGTAAGGTTATTTCTTCGAATCGATTTTTCTGTGAAATGTATGGAAATAATCAACCAATTTTAATGCGGTTTGGCACAACAATTACACGTCGCGAGACCTATCATTTGAGGTATCAAGAACCGCAATCGGAGCACAATTGCAGATTTCGGAATTTTACAGCTCTGAATCGGCTGAGCTATAGTAAGGTGATTTCTTCGAATCGATTTTTCTGTGAAATGTATGGAAATAATCAACCAATTTTAATACTGTTTGGCCCAGCAATTACAGGTCCCGTGACCTATCATTTGAGGTATCAAGAACCGCAATCGGAGCACAATTGAAGATTTCGGAATTTTACAGCTCTGAATCGGCTGAGCTATAGTAAGGTGATTTTCTTCAAATCGAAGTTTCTTCCAAATCTATGGTATATCAATTACAGGTTCCGTGATCTATCATTTGAGGTATCAAGAACCGCAATCGGAGCACAATTGCAGATTTCGGAATTTTACAGCTCTGAATCGGCTGAGCTATAGTAAGGTGATTTCTTCGAATCGATTTTTCTGTGAAATGTATGGAAATAATCAACCAATTTTAATACTGCTTGGCCCAGCAATTACAGGTCCCGTGACCTATCATTCGAGGTATCAAGAACCGCAATCGGAGCACAATTGCAAATTTCGGAATTTTACAGCTCTGAATCGGCTGAGCTATAGTAAGGTTATTTCTTCGAATCGATTTTTCTGTGAAATGTATGGAAATAATCAACCAATTTTAATACTGTTTGGCCCAGCAATTACAGGTCCCGTGACCTATCATTTGAGGTATCAAGAACCGCAATCGGAGCACAATTGAAGATTTTGGAATTTTACAGCTCTGAATCGGCTGAGCTATAGTAAGGAGATTTTCTTCAAATCGAAGTTTCTTCCAAATCTATGGTATATCAATTACAGGTTCCGTGATCTATCATTTGAGGTATCAAGAGCCGCAATCGGAGCACAATTGCAGATTTCGGAATTTTACAGCTCTGAATCGGCTGAGCTATAGTAAGGTGATTTCTTCGAATCGATTTTTCTGTGAAATGTATGGAAATAATCAACCAATTTTAATACTGTTTGGCCCAGCAATTACAGGTCCCGTGACCTATCATTTGAGGTATCAAGAACCGCAATCGGAGCACAATTGAAGATTTCGGAATTTTACAGCTCTGAATCGGCTGAGCAATAGTAAGGTGATTTTCTTCAAATCGAAGTTTCTTCCAAATCTATGGTATATCAATTACAGGTTCCGTGATCTATCATTTGAGGTATCAAGAACCGCAATCGGAGCACAATTGCAGATTTCGGAATTTTACAGCTCTGAATCGGCTGAGCTATAGTAAGGTGATTTCTTCGAATCGATTTTTCTGTGAAATGTATGGAAATAATCAACCAATTTTAATACTGCTTAGCCCAGCAATTACAGGTCCCGTGACCTATCATTCGAGGTATCAAGAACCGCAATCGGAGCACAATTGCAGATTTCGGAATTTTACAGCTCTGAATCGGCTGAGCTATAGTAAGGTTATTTCTTCGAATCGATTTTTCTGTGAAATGTATGGAAATAATCAACCAATTTTAATACTGTTTGGCCCAGCAATTACAGGTCCCGTGACCTATCATTTGAGGTATCAAGAACCGCAATCGGAGCACAATTGAAGATTTTGGAATTTTACAGCTCTGAATCGGCTGAGCTATAGTAAGGTGATTTTCTTCAAATCGAAGTTTCTTCCAAATCTATGGTATATCAATTACAGGTTCCGTGATCTATCATTTGAGGTATCAAGAGCCGCAATCGGAGCACAATTGCAGATTTCGGAATTTTACAGCTCTGAATCGGCTGAGCTATAGTAAGGTGATTTCTTCGAATCGATTTTTCTGTGAAATGTATGGAAATAATCAACCAATTTTAATACTGTTTGGCCCAGCAATTACAGGTCCCGTGACCTATCATTTGAGGTATCAAGAACCGCAATCGGAGCACAATTGAAGATTTCGGAATTTTACAGCTCTGAATCGGCTGAGCTATAGTAAGGTGATTTTCTTCAAATCGAAGTTTCTTCCAAATCTATGGTATATCAATTACAGGTTCCGTGATCTATCATTTGAGGTATCAAGAACCGCAATCGGAGCACAATTGCAGATTTCGGAATTTTACAGCTCTGAATCGGCTGAGCTATAGTAAGGTGATTTCTTCGAATCGATTTTTCTGTGAAATGTATGGAAATAATCAACCAATTTTAATACTGCTTGGCCCAGCAATTACAGGTCCCGTGACCTATCATTCGAGGTATCAAGAACCGCAATCGGAGCACAATTGCAGATTTCGGAATTTTACAGCTCTGAATCGGCTGAGCTATAGTAAGGTTATTTCTTCGAATCGATTTTTCTGTGAAATGTATGGAAATAATCAACCAATTTTAATACTGTTTGGCCCAGCAATTACAGGTCCCGTGACCTATCATTTGAGGTATCAAGAACCGCAATCGGAGCACAATTGAAGATTTTGGAATTTTACAGCTCTGAATCGGCTGAGCTATAGTAAGGAGATTTTCTTCAAATCGAAGTTTCTTCCAAATCTATGGTATATCAATTACAGGTTCCGTGATCTATCATTTGAGGTATCAAGAGCCGCAATCGGAGCACAATTGCAGATTTCGGAATTTTACAGCTCTGAATCGGCTGAGCTATAGTAAGGTGATTTCTTCGAATCGATTTTTCTGTGAAATGTATGGAAATAATCAACCAATTTTAATACTGTTTGGCCCAGCAATTACAGGTCCCGTGACCTATCATTTGAGGTATCAAGAACCGCAATCGGAGCACAATTGAAGATTTCGGAATTTTACAGCTCTGAATCGGCTGAGCAATAGTAAGGTGATTTTCTTCAAATCGAAGTTTCTTCCAAATCTATGGTATATCAATTACAGGTTCCGTGATCTATCATTTGAGGTATCAAGAACCGCAATCGGAGCACAATTGCAGATTTCGGAATTTTACAGCTCTGAATCGGCTGAGCTATAGTAAGGTGATTTCTTCGAATCGATTTTTCTGTGAAATGTATGGAAATAATCAACCAATTTTAATACTGCTTGGCCCAGCAATTACAGGTCCCGTGACCTATCATTCGAGGTATCAAGAACCGCAATCGGAGCACAATTGCAGATTTCGGAATTTTACAGCTCTGAATCGGCTGAGCTATAGTAAGGTTATTTCTTCGAATCGATTTTTCTGTGAAATGTATGGAAATAATCAACCAATTTTAATACTGTTTGGCCCAGCAATTACAGGTCCCGTGACCTATCATTTGAGGTATCAAGAACCGCAATCGGAGCACAATTGAAGATTTTGGAATTTTACAGCTCTGAATCGGCTGAGCTATAGTAAGGTGATTTTCTTCAAATCGAAGTTTCTTCCAAATCTATGGTATATCAATTACAGGTTCCGTGATCTATCATTTGAGGTATCAAGAGCCGCAATCGGAGCACAATTGCAGATTTCGGAATTTTACAGCTCTGAATCGGCTGAGCTATAGTAAGGTGATTTCTTCGAATCGATTTTTCTGTGAAATGTATGGAAATAATCAACCAATTTTAATACTGTTTGGCCCAGCAATTACAGGTCCCGTGACCTATCATTTGAGGTATCAAGAACCGCAATCGGAGCACAATTGAAGATTTCGGAATTTTACAGCTCTGAATCGGCTGAGCTATAGTAAGGTGATTTTCTTCAAATCGAAGTTTCTTCCAAATCTATGGTATATCAATTACAGGTTCCGTGATCTATCATTTGAGGTATCAAGAACCGCAATCGGAGCACAATTGCAGATTTCGGAATTTTACAGCTCTGAATCGGCTGAGCTATAGTAAGGTTATTTCTTCGAATCGATTTTTCTGTGAAATGTATGGAAATATTCAACCAATTTTATTACTGCTTGGCCCAGCAATTACAGGTCCCGTGACCTATCATTTGAGGTATCAAGAACCGCAATCGGAGCACAATTGCAGATTTCGGAATTTTACAGCTCTGAATCGGCTGAGCTATAGTAAGGTGATTTTCTTCAAATCGAAGTTTCTTCCAAATCTATGGTATATCAATTACAGGTTCCGTGACTTATCATTTGAGGTATCAAGAACCGCAATCGGAGCACAATTGCAGATTTCGTATTTTTACAACTCTGAATCGGCTGAGCTATGGTAAGGTGATTTTCTTCGAATCGATTTTTCTGTGAAATGTATGGAAATAATCAACCAATTTTAATGCGGTTTGGCACAACAATTACACGTCGCGAGACCTATCTTTTGAGGTATCAAGAACCGCAATCAGAGCACAATTGCAGATTTCGGAATTTTACAGCTCTGAATCGGCTGAGCTATAGTAAGGTGATTTTCTTCAAATCGAAGTTTCTTCCAAATCTATGGTATATCAATTACAGGTTCCGTGACCTATCATTTGAGGTATCAAGAACTGCAATCGGAGCACAATTGCAGATTTCGGAATTTTACAGCTCTGAATCGGCTGAGCTATAGTAAGGTGATTTTCTTCAAATCGAAGTTTCTTCCAAATCTATGGTATATCAATTACAGGTCCCGTGACCTATCATTTGAGGTATCAAGAACCGCAATCGGAGCACAATTGCAGATTTCGGAATTTTACAGCTCTGAATCGGCTGAGCTATAGTAAGGTGATTTTCTTCGAATCGATTTTTCTGTGAAATGTATGGGAATAATCAACCAATTTTAATACTGCTTGGCCCAGCAATTACAGGTCCCGTGACCTATCATTTGAGGTATCAAGAACCGCAATCGGAGCACAATTGAAGATTTCGGAATTTTACAGCTCTGAATCGGCTGAGCTATAGTAAGGTGATTTTCTTCAAATCGAAGTTTCTTCCAAATCTATGGTATATTAATTACAGGTTCCGTGACTTATCATTTGAGGTATCAAGAACCGCAATCGGAGCACAATTGCAGATTTCGGAATTTTACAGCTCTGAATCGGCTGAGCTATAGTAAGGTGATTTCTTCGAATCGATTTTTCTGTGAAATGTATGGAAATAATCAGCCAATTTTAATACTGTTTGGCCCAGCAATTACAGGTCCCGTGACCTATCATTTGAGGTATCAAGAACCGCAATCGGAGCACAATTGAAGATTTTGGAATTTTACAGCTCTGAATCGGCTGAGCTATAGTAAGGTGATTTTCTTCAAATCGAAGTTTCTTCCAAATCTATGGTATATCAATTACAGGTTCCGTGATCTATCATTTGAGGTATCAAGAACCGCAATCGGAGCACAATTGCAGATTTCGGAATTTTACAGCTCTGAATCGGCTGAGCTATGGTAAGGTGATTTTCTTCGAATCGATTTTTCTGTGAAATGTATGGAAATAATCAACCAATTTTAATGCGGTTTGGCACAACAATTACACGTCGCGAGACCTATCATTTGAGGTATCAAGAACCGCAATCGGAGCACAATTGCAGATTTCGGAATTTTACAGCTCTGAATCGGCTGAGCTATAGTAAGGTGATTTCTTCGAATCGATTTTTCTGTGAAATGTATGGAAATAATCAACCAATTTTAATGCGGTTTGGCACAACAATTACACGTCGCGAGACCTATCATTTTAGGTATCAAGAACCGCAATCGGAGCACAATTGCAGATTTCGGAATTTTACAGCTCTGAATCGGCTGAGCTATAGTAAGGTGATTTCTTCGAATCGATTTTTCTGTGAAATGTATGGAAATAATCAACCAATTTTAATGCGGTTTGGCACAACAATTACACGTCGCGAGACCTATCATTTGAGGTATCAAGAACCGCAATCGGAGCACAATTGCAGATTTCGGAATTTTACAGCTCTGAATCGGCTGAGCTATAGTAAGGTGATTTCTTCGAATCGATTTTTCTGTGAAATGTATGGAAATAATCAACCAATTTTAATACTGTTTGGCCCAGCAATTACAGGTCCCGTGACCTATCATTTGAGGTATCAAGAACCGCAATCGGAGAACAATTGAAGATTTCGGAATTTTACAGCTCTGAATCGGCTGAGCTATAGTAAGGTGATTTTCTTCAAATCGAAGTTTCTTCCAAATCTATGGTATATCAATTACAGGTTCCGTGATCTATCATTTGAGGTATCAAGAACCGCAATCGGAGCACAATTGCAGATTTCGGAATTTTACAGCTCTGAATCGGCTGAGCTATAAGGTGATTTCTTCGAATCGATTTTTCTGTGAAATGTATGGAAATAATCAACCAATTTTAATACTGCTTGGCCCAGCAATTACAGGTCCCGTGACCTATCATTCGATGTATCAAGAACCGCAATCGGAGCACAATTGCAGATTTCGGAATTTTACAGCTCTGAATCGGCTGAGCTATAGTAAGGTTATTTCTTCGAATCGATTTTTCTGTGAAATGTATGGAAATAATCAACCAATTTTAATACTGTTTGGCCCAGCAATTACAGGTCCCGTGACCTATCATTTGAGGTATCAAGAACCGCAATCGGAGCACAATTGAAGATTTTGGAATTTTACAGCTCTGAATCGGCTGAGCTATAGTAAGGTGATTTTCTTCAAATCGAAGTTTCTTCCAAATCTATGGAATATCAATTACAGGTTCCGTGATCTATCATTTGAGGTATCAAGAGCCGCAATCGGAGCACAATTGCAGATTTCGGAATTTTACAGCTCTGAATCGGCTGAGCTATAGTAAGGTGATTTCTTCGAATCGATTTTTCTGTGAAATGTATGGAAATAATCAACCAATTTTAATACTGTTTGGCCCAGCAATTACAGGTCCCGTGACCTATCATTTGAGGTATCAAGAACCGCAATCGGAGCACAATTGAAGATTTCGGAATTTTACAGCTCTGAATCAACTGAGCTATAGTAAGGTGATTTTCTTCAAATCGAAGTTTCTTCCAAATCTATGGTATATCAATTACAGGTTCCGTGATCTATCATTTGAGGTATCAAGAACCGCAATTGGAGCACAATTGCAGATTTCGGAATTTTACAGCTCTGAATCGGCTGAGCTATAGTAAGGTTATTTCTTCGAATCGATTTTTCTGTGAAATGTATGGAAATATTCAACCAATTTTAATACTGCTTGGCCCAGCAATTACAGGTCCCGTGACCTATTATTTGAGGTATCAAGAACCGCAATCGGAGCACAATTGCAGATTTCGGAATTTTACAGCTCTGAATCGGCTGAGCTATAGTAAGGTGATTTTCTTCAAATCGAAGTTTCTTCCAAATCTATGGTATATCAATTACAGGTTCCGTGACTTATCATTTGAGGTATCAAGAACCGCAATCGGAGCACAATTGCAGATTTCGTATTTTTACAGCTCTGAATCGGCTGAGCTATGGTAAGGTGATTTTCTTCGAATCGATTTTTCTGTGAAATGTATGGAAATAATCAACCAATTTTAATGCGGTTTGGCACAACAATTACACGTCGCGAGACCTATCTTTTGAGGTATCAAGAACCGCAATCGGAGCACAATTGCAGATTTCGGAATTTTACAGCTCTGAATCGGCTGAGCTATAGTAAGGTGATTTTCTTCAAATCGAAGTTTCTTCCAAATCTATGGTATATCAATTACAGGTTCCGTGACCTATCATTTGAGGTATCAAGAACTGCAATCGGAGCACAATTGCAGATTTCGGAATTTTACAGCTCTGAATCGGCTGAGCTATAGTAAGGTTATTTCTTCGAATCGATTTTTCTGTGAAATGTATGGAAATAATCAACCAACTTTAATGCGGTTTGGCACAACAATTACACGTCGCGAGACCTATCATTTGAGGTATCAAGAACCGCAATCGGAGCACAATTGCCGATTTCGGAATTTTACAGCTCTGAATCGGCTGAGCTATAGTAAGGTGATTTTCTTCAAATCGAAGTTTCTTCCAAATCTATGGTATATCAATTACAGGTTCCGTGACCTATCATTTGAGGTATCAAGAACCGCAATCGGAGCACAATTGCAGATTTCGGAATTTTACAGCTCTGAATCGGCTGAGCTATAGTAAGGTTATTTCTTCGAATCGATTTTTCTGTGAAATGTATGGAAATAATCAACCAATTTTATTGCGGTTTGGCACAACAATTACACGTCGCGAGACCTATCATTTGAGGTATCAAGAACCGCAATCGGAGCACAATTGCAGATTTCGGAATTTTACAGCTCTGAATCGGCTGAGCTATAGTAAGGTGATTTCTTCGAATCGATTTTTCTGTGAAATGTATGGAAATAATCAACCAATTTTAATACTGTTTGGCCCAGCAATTACAGGTCCCGTGACCTATCATTTGAGGTATCAAGAACCGCAATCGGAGCACAATTGAAGATTTCGGAATTTTACAGCTCTGAATCGGCTGAGCTATAGTAAGGTGATTTTCTTCAAATCGAAGTTTCTTCCAAATCTATGGTATATCAATTACAGGTTCCGTGACCTATCATTTGAGGTATCAAGAACTGCAATCGGAGCACAATTGCAGATTTCGGAATTTTACAGCTCTGAATCGGCTGAGCTATAGTAAGGTTATTTCTTCGAATCGATTTTTCTGTGAAATGTATGGAAATAATCAACCAACTTTAATGCGGTTTGGCACAACAATTACACGTCGCGAGACCTATCATTTGAGGTATCAAGAACCGCAATCGGAGCACAATTGCAGATTTCGGAATTTTACAGCTCTGAATCGGCTGAGCTATAGTAAGGTGATTTTCTTCAAATCGAAGTTTCTTCCAAATCTATGGTATATCAATTACAGGTCCCGTGACCTATCATTTGAGGTATCAAGAACCGCAATCGGAGCACAATTGCAGATTTCGGAATTTTACAGCTCTGAATCGGCTGAGCTATAGTAAGGTGATTTTCTTCGAATCGATTTTTCTGTGAAATGTATGGGAATAATCAACCAATTTTAATACTGCTTGGCCCAGCAATTACAGGTCCCGTGACCTATCATTTGAGGTATCAAGAACCGCAATCGGAGCACAATTGAAGATTTCGGAATTTTACAGCTCTGAATCGGCTGAGCTATAGTAAGGTGATTTTCTGCAAATCGAAGTTTCTTCCAAATCTATGGTATATCAATTACAGGTTCCGTGACTTATCATTTGAGGTATCAAGAACCGCAATCGGAGCACAATTGCAGATTTCGTATTTTTACAGCTCTGAATCGGCTGAGCTATAGTAAGGTGATTTTCTTCGAATCGATTTTTCTGTGAGATGTATGGAAATAATCAACCAATTTTAATGCGGTTTGGCACAACAATTACACGTCGCGAGACCTATCATTTGAGGTATCAAGAACCGCAATCGGAGCACAATTGCAGATTTCGGAATTTTACAGCTCTGAATCGGCTGAGCTATAGTAAGGTGATTTTCTTCAAATCGAAGTTTCTTCCAAATCTATGGTATATCAATTACAGGTTCCGTGACCTATCATTTGAGGTATCAAGAACTGCAATCGGAGCACAATTGCAGATTTCGGAATTTTACAGCTCTGAATCGGCTGAGCTATAGTAAGGTTATTTCTTCGAATCGATTTTTCTGTGAAATGTATGGAAATAATCAACCAACTTTAATGCGGTTTGGCACAACAATTACACGTCGCGAGACCTATCATTTGAGGTATCAAGAACCGCAATCGGAGCACAATTGCAGATTTCGGAATTTTACAGCTCTGAATCGGCTGAGCTATAGTAAGGTGATTTTCTTCAAATCGAAGTTTCTTCCAAATCTATGGTATATCAGTTACAGGTTCCGTGATCTATCATTTGAGGTATCAAGAACCGCAATCGGAGCACAATTGCAGATTTCGGAATTTTACAGCTCTGAATCGGCTGAGCTATAGTAAGGTGATTTCTTCGAATCGATTTTTCTGTGAAATGTATGGAAATAATCAACCAATTTTAATACTGCTTGGCCCAGCAATTACAGGTCCCGTGACCTATCATTCGAGGTATCAAGAACCGCAATCGGAGCACAATTGCAGATTTCGGAATTTTACAGCTCTGAATCGGCTGAGCTATAGTAAGGTTATTTCTTCGAATCGATTTTTCTGTGAAATGTATGGAAATAATCAACCAATTTTAATAATGTTTGGCCCAGCAATTACAGGTCCCGTGACCTATCATTTGAGGTATCAAGAACCGCAATCGGAGCACAATTGAAGATTTTGGAATTTTACAGCTCTGAATCGGCTGAGCTATAGTAAGGTGATTTTCTTCAAATCGAAGTTTCTTCCAAATCTATGGTATATCAATTACAGGTTCCGTGATCTATCATTTGAGGTATCAAGAGCCGCAATCGGAGCACAATTGCAGATTTCGGAATTTTACAGCTCTGAATCGGCTGAGCTATAGTAAGGTGATTTCTTCGAATCGATTTTTCTGTGAAATGTATGGAAATAATCAACCAATTTTAATACTGTTTGGCCCAGCAATTACAGGTCCCGTGACCTATCATTTGAGGTATCAAGAACCGCAATCGGAGCACAATTGAAGATTTCGGAATTTTACAGCTCTGAATCGGCTGAGCTATAGTAAGGTGATTTTCTTCAAATCGAAGTTTCTTCCAAATCTATGGTATATCAATTACAGGTTCCGTGATCTATCATTTGAGGTATCAAGAACCGCAATCGGAGCACAATTGCAGATTTCGGAATTTTACAGCTCTGAATCGGCTGAGCTATGGTAAGGTGATTTTCTTCGAATCGATTTTTCTGTGAAATGTATGGAAATAATCAACCAATTTTAATGCGGTTTGGCAAAACAATTACACGTCGCGAGACCTATCATTTGAGGTATCAAGAACCGCAATCGGAGCACAATTGCAGATTTCGGAATTTTACAGCTCTGAATCGGCTGAGCTATAGTAAGGTGATTTTCTTCAAATCGAAGTTTCTTCCAAATCTATGGTATATCAATTACAGGTTCCGTGACTTATCATTTGAGGTATCAAGAACCGCAATCGGAGCACAATTGCAGATTTCGGAATTTTACAGCTCTGAATCGGCTGAGCTATAGTAAGGTGATTTTCTTCAAATCGAAGTTTCTTCCAAATCTATGGTATATCAATTCCAGGTTCCGTGACCTATCATTTGAGGTATCAAGAACCGCAATCGGAGCACAATTGAAGATTTCGGAATTTTACAGCTCTGAATCGGCTGAGCTATAGTAAGGTGATTTTCTTCAAATCGAAGTTTCTTCCAAATCTATGGTATATCAATTACAGGTCCCGTGATCTATCATTTGAGGTATCAAGAACTGCAATCGGAGCACAATTGCAGATTTCGGAATTTTACAGCTCTGAATCGGCTGAGCTATAGTAAGGTTATTTCTTCGAATCGATTTTTCTGTGAAATGTATGGAAATAATCAACCAATTTTAATGCGGTTTACACAACAATTACACGTCGCGAGACCGATCATTTGAGGTATCAAGAACCGCAATCGGAGCACAATTGAAGATTTCGGAATTTTACAGCTCTGAATCGGCTGAGCTATAGTAAGGTGATTTTCTTCAAATCGAAGTTTCTTCCAAATCTATGGTATATCAATTACAGGTCCCGTGATCTATCATTTGAGGTATCAAGAACTGCAATCGGATCACAATTGCAGATTTCGGAATTTTACAGCTCTGAATCGGCTGAGCTATAGTAAGGTTATTTCTTCGAATCGATTTTTCTGTGAAATGTATGGAAATAATCAACCAATTTTAATGCGGTTTGGCACAACAATTACACGTCGCGAGACCTATTATTTGAGGTATCAAGAACCGCAATCGGAGCACAATTGAAGATTTCGGAATTTTACAGCTCTGAATCGGCTGAGCTATAGTAAGGTGATTTTCTTCAAATCGAAGTTTCTTCCAAATCTATGGTATATCAATTACAGGTTCCGTGACTTATCATTTGAGGTATCAAGAACCGCAATCGGAGCACAATTGCAGATTTCGGAATTTTACAGCTCTGAATCGGCTGAGCTATAGTAAGGTTATTTCTTCGAATCGATTTTTCTGTGAAATGTATGGAAATAATCAACCAATTTTAATGCGGTTTGGCACAACAATTACACGTCGCGAGACCTATTATTTGAGGTATCAAGAACCGCAATCGGAGCACAATTGAAGATTTCGGAATTTTACAGCTCTGAATCGGCTGAGCTATAGTAAGGTGATTTTCTTCAAATCGAAGTTTCTTCCAAATCTATGGTATATCAATTACAGGTTCCGTGACTTATCATTTGAGGTATCAAGAACCGCAATCGGAGCACAATTGCAGATTTCGGAATTTTACAGCTCTGAATCGGCTGAGCTATAGTAAGGTGATTTTCTTCAAATCGAAGTTTCTTCCAAATCTATGGTATATCAATTACAGGTTCCGTGACCTATCATTTGAGGTATCAAGAACCGCAATCGGAGCACAATTGAAGATTTCGGAATTTTACAGCTCTGAATCGGCTGAGCTATAGTAAGGTGATTTTCTTCAAATCGAAGTTTCTTCCAAATCTATGGTATATCAATTACAGGTCCCGTGATCTATCATTTGAGGTATCAAGAACTGCAATCGGAGCACAATTGAAGATTTCGGAATTTTACAGCTCTGAATCGGCTGAGCTATAGTAAGGTTATTTCTTCGAATCGATTTTTCTGTGAAATGTATGGAAATAATCAACCAATTTTAATGCGGTTTACACAACAATTACACGTCGCGAGACCTATCATTTGAGGTATCAAGAACCGCAATCGGAGCACAATTGAAGATTTCGGAATTTTACAGCTCTGAATCGGCTGAGCTATAGTAAGGTGATTTTCTTCAAATCGAAGTTTCTTCCAAATCTATGGTATATCAATTACAGGTTCCGTGACTTATCATTTGAGGTATCAAGAACCGCAATCGGAGCACAATTGCAGATTTCGGAATTTTACAGCTCTGAATCGGCTGAGCTATAGTAAGGTGATTTTCTTCAAATCGAAGTTTCTTCCAAATCTATGGTATATCAATTACAGGTCCCGTGATCTATCATTTGAGGTATCAAGAACTGCAATCGGAGCACAATTGCAGATTTCGGAATTTTACAGCTCTGAATCGGCTGAGCTATGGTAAGGTTATTTCTTCGAATCGATTTTTCTGTGAAATGTATGGAAATAATCAACCAATTTTAATGCGGTTTGGCACAACAATTACACGTCGCGAGACCTATTATTTGAGGTATCAAGAACCGCAATCGGAGCACAATTGAAGATTTCGGAATTTTACAGCTCTGAATCGGCTGAGCTATAGTAAGGTGATTTTCTTCAAATCGAAGTTTCTTCCAAATCTATGGTATATCAATTACAGGTTCCGTGACTTATCATTTGAGGTATCAAGAACCGCAATCGGAGCACAATTGCAGATTTCGGAATTTTACAGCTCTGAATCGGCTGAGCTATAGTAAGGTGATTTTCTTCAAATCGAAGTTTCTTCCAAATCTATGGTATATCAATTACAGGTTCCGTGACCTATCATTTGAGGTATCAAGAACCGCAATCGGAGCACAATTGAAGATTTCGGAATTTTACAGCTCTGAATCGGCTGAGCTATAGTAAGGTGATTTTCTTCAAATCGAAGTTTCTTCCAAATCTATGGTATATCAATTACAGGTCCCGTGATCTATCATTTGAGGTATCAAGAACTGCAATCGGAGCACAATTGCAGATTTCGGAATTTTACAGCTCTGAATCGGCTGAGCTATAGTAAGGTTATTTCTTCGAATCGATTTTTCTGTGAAATGTATGGAAATAATCAACCAATTTTAATGCGGTTTACACAACAATTACACGTCGCGAGACCTATCATTTGAGGTATCAAGAACCGCAATCGGAGCACAATTGAAGATTTCGGAATTTTACAGCTCTGAATCGGCTGAGCTATAGTAAGGTGATTTTCTTCAAATCGAAGTTTCTTCCAAATCTATGGTATATCAATTACAGGTTCCGTGACTTATCATTTGAGGTATCAAGAACCGCAATCGGAGCACAATTGCAGATTTCGGAATTTTACAGCTCTGAATCGGCTGAGCTATAGTAAGGTGATTTTCTTCAAATCGAAGTTTCTTCCAAATCTATGGTATATCAATTACAGGTCCCGTGATCTATCATTTGAGGTATCAAGAACTGCAATCGGAGCACAATTGCAGATTTCGGAATTTTACAGCTCTGAATCGGCTGAGCTATAGTAAGGTTATTTCTTCGAATCGATTTTTCTGTGAAATGTATGGAAATAATCAACCAATTTTAATGCGGTTTGGCACAACAATTACACGTCGCGAGACCTATCATTTGAGGTATCAAGAACCGCAATCGGAGCACAATTGAAGTGTTCGGAATTTTACAGCTCTGAATCGGCTGAGCTATAGTAAGGTGATTTTCTTCAAATCGAAGTTTCTTCCAAATCTATGGTATATCAATTACAGGTTCCGTGACTTATCATTTGAGGTATCAAGAACCGCAATCGGAGCACAATTGCAGATTTCGGAATTTTACAGCTCTGAATCGGCTGAGCTATAGTAAGGTGATTTTCTTCAAATAGAAGTTTCTTCCAAATCTATGGTATATCAATTACAGGTCCCGTGATCTATCATTTGAGGTATCAAGAACTGCAATCGGAGCACAATTGCAGATTTCGGAATTTTACAGCTCTGAATCGGCTGAGCTATAGTAAGGTTATTTCTTCGAATCGATTTTTCTGTGAAATGTATGGAAATAATCAACCAATTTTAATGCGGTTTGGCCCAGCAATTACAGGTCCCGTGACCTATCATTTGAGGTATCAGGAACCGCAATCGGAGCACAATTGAAGATTTCGGAATTTTACAGCTCTGAATCGGCTGAGCTATAGTAAGGTGATTTTCTTCAAATCGAAGTTTCTTCTAAATCTATGGTATATCAATTACAGGTTTCGTGACCTATCATTTGAGGTATCAAGAACCGCAATCGGAGCACAATTGCAGATTTCGGAATTTTACAGCTCTGAATCGGCTGAGCAGTAAGGTGATTTTCTTCAAATCGAAGTTTCTTCCAAATCTATGGTATATCAATTACAGGTTCCGTGACTTATCATTTGAGGTATCAAGAACCGCAATCGGAGCACAATTGCAGATTTCGTATTTTTACAGCTCTGAATCGGCTGAGCTATGGTAAGGTGATTTTCTTCCAATCGAAGTTTCTTCCAAATCTATGGTATATCAATTACAGGTTCCGTGACTTATCATTTGAGGTTTAAAGAACCGCAATCGGAGCACAATTGCAGATTTCGTATTTTTACAGCTCTGAATCGGCTGAGCTATGGTAAGGTGATTTTCTTCGAATCGATTTTGCTGTGAAATGTATGGAAATAATCAACCAATTTTAATGCGGTTTGGCACAACAATTACACGTCGCGAGACCTATCATTTGAGGTATCAAGAACCGCAATCGGAGCACAATTGCAGATTTCGGAATTTTACAGCTCTGAATCGGCTGAGCTATAGTAAGGTGATTTTCTTCAAATCGAAGTTTCTTCCAAATCTATGGTATATCAATTACAGTTTCTGTGACCTATCATTTGAGGTATCAAGAACTGCAATCGGAGCACAATTGCAGATTTCGGAATTTTACAGCTCTGAATCGGCTGAGCTATAGTAAGGTTATTTCTTCGAATCGATTTTTCTGTGAAATGTATGGAAATAATCAACCAATTTTAATGCGGTTTGGCACAACAATTACACGTCGCGAGACCTATCATTTGAGGTATCAAGAACCGCAATCGGAGCACAATTGCAGATTTCGGAATTTTACAGCTCTGAATCGGCTGAGCTATAGTAAGGTGATTTTCTTCAAATCGAAGTTTCTTCCAAATCTATGGTATATCAATTACAGGTCCCGTGACCTATCATTTGAGGTATCAAGAACCGCAATCGGAGCACAATTGCAGATTTCGTATTTTTACAGCTCTGAATCGGCTGAGCTATAGTAAGGTGATTTTCTTCAAATCGAAGTTTCTTCCAAATCTATGGTATATCAATTACAGGTTCCGTGACTTATGATTTGAGGTATCAAGAACCGCAATCGGAGCACAATTGCAGATTTCGTATTTTTACAGCTCTGAATCGGCTGAGCTATAGTAAGGTGATTTTCTTTAAATCGAAGTTTCTTCCAAATCTATGGTATATCAATTACAGGTTCCGTGATCTATCATTTGAGGTATCAAGAACCGCAATCGGAGCACAATTGCAGATTTCGGAATTTTACAGCTCTGAATCGGCTGAGCTATAGTAAGGTGATTTTCTTCAAATCGAAGTTTCTTCCAAATCTATGGTATATCAATTACAGGTCCCGTGACCTATCATTTGAGGTATCAAGAACCGCAATCGGAGCACAATTGCAGATTTCGTATTTTTACAGCTCTGAATCGGCTGAGCTATAGTAAGGTGATTTTCTTCGAATCGATTTTTCTGTGAAATGTATGGAAATAATCAACCAATTTTAATGCGGTTTGGCACAACAATTACACGTCGCGAGACCTATCATTTGAGGTATCAAGAACCGCAATCGGAGCACAATTGCAGATTTCGGAATTTTACAGCTCTGAATCGGCTGAGCTATAGTAAGGTGATTTTCTTCAAATCGAAGTTTCTTCCAAATCTATGGTATATCAATTACAGGTTCCGTGACCTATCATTTGAGGTATCAAGAACTGCAATCGGAGCACAATTGCAGATTTCGGAATTTTACAGCTCTGAATCGGCTGAGCTATAGTAAGGTTATTTCTTCGAATCGATTTTTCTGTGAAATGTATGGAAATAATCAACCAATTTTAATGCGGTTTGGCACAACAATTACACGTCGCGAGACCTATCATTTGAGGTATCAAGAACCGCAATCGGAGCACAATTGCAGATTTTGGAATTTTACAGCTCTGAATCGGCTGAGCTATAGTAAGGTGATTTTCTTCAAATCGAAGTTTCTTCCAAATCTATGGTATATCAATTACAGGTTCCGTGACCTATCATTTGAGGTATCAAGAACTGCAATCGGAGCACAATTGCAGATTTCGGAATTTTACAGCTCTGAATCGGCTGAGCTATAGTAAGGTTATTTCTTCGAATCGATTTTTCTGTGAAATGTATGGAAATAATCAACCAATTTTAATGCGGTTTGGCACAACAATTACACGTCGCGAGACCTATCATTTGAGGTATCAAGAACCGCAATCGGAGCACAATTGCAGATTTCGGAATTTTACAGCTCTGAATCGGCTGAGCTATAGTAAGGTGATTTTCTTCAAATCGAAGTTTCTTCCAAATCTATGGTATATCAATTACAGGTCCCGTGACCTATCATTTGAGGTATCAAGAACCGCAATCGGAGCACAATTGCAGATTTCGGAATTTTACAGCTCTGAATCGGCTGAGCTATAGTAAGGTGATTTTCTTCAAATCGAAGTTTCTTCCAAATCTATGGTATATCAATTACAGGTTCCGTGACCTATCATTTGAGGTATCAAGAACCGCAATCGGAGCACAATTGCAGATTTCGGAATTTTACAGCTCTGAATCGGCTGAGCTATAGTAAGGTGATTTTCTTCAAATCGAAGTTTCTTCCAAATCTATGGTATATCAATTACAGGTCCCGTGACCTATCATTTGAGGTATCAAGAACCGCAATCGGAGCACAATTGCAGATTTCGTATTTTTACAGCTCTGAATCGGCTGAGCTATAGTAAGGTGATTTTCTTCGAATCGATTTTTCTGTGAAATGTATGGAAATAATCAACCAATTTTAATGCGGTTTGGCACAACAATTACACGTCGCGAGACCTATCATTTGAGGTATCAAGAACCGCAATCGGAGCACAATTGCAGATTTCGGAATTTTACAGCTCTGAATCGGCTGAGCTATAGTAAGGTGATTTTCTTCAAATCGAAGTTTCTTCCAAATCTATGGTATATCAATTACAGGTTCCGTGACTTATCATTTGAGGTATCAAGAACCGCAATCGGAGCACAATTGCAGATTTCGGAATTTTACAGCTCTGAATCGGCTGAGCTATAGTAAGGTGATTTTCTTCAAATCGAAGTTTCTTCCAAATCTATGGTATATCAATTACAGGTCCCGTGACCTATCATTTGAGGTATCAAGAACCGCAATCGGAGCACAATTGCAGATTTCGGAATTTTACAGCTCTGAATCGGCTGAGCTATAGTAAGGTGATTTTCTTCAAATCGAAGTTTCTTCCAAATCTATGGTATATCAATTACAGGTCCCGTGACCTATCATTTGAGGTATCAAGAACCGCAATCGGAGCACAATTGCAGATTTCGTATTTTTACAGCTCTGAATCGGCTGAGCTATAGTAAGGTGATTTTCTTCAAATCGAAGTTTCTTCCAAATCTATGGTATATCAATTACAGGTTCCGTGACTTATCATTTGAGGTATCAAGAACCGCAATCGGAGCACAATTGCAGATTTCGTATTTTTACAGCTCTGAATCGGCTGAGCTATGGTAAGGTGATTTTCTTCGAATCGATTTTTCTGTGAAATGTATGGAAATAATCAACCAATTTTAATGCGGTTTGGCACAACAATTACACGTCGCGAGACCTATCATTTGAGGTATCAAGAACCGCAATCGGAGCACAATTGCAGATTTCGGAATTTTACAGCTCTGAATCGGCTGAGCTATAGTAAGGTGATTTTCTTCAAATCGAAGTTTCTTCCAAATCTATGGTATATCAATTACAGGTCCCGTGACCTATCATTTGAGGTATCAAGAACCGCAATCGGAGCACAATTGCAGATTTCGGAATTTTACAGCTCTGAATCGGCTGAGCTATAGTAAGGTGATTTTCTTCAAATCGAAGTTTCTTCCAAATCTATGGTATATCAATTACAGGTTCCGTGACCTATCATTTGAGGTATCAAGAACCGCAATCGGAGCACAATTGCAGATTTCGGAATTTTACAGCTCTGAATCGGCTGAGCTATAGTAAGGTGATTTTCTTCAAATCGAAGTTTCTTCCAAATCTATGGTATATCAATTACAGGTCCCGTGACCTATCATTTGAGGTATCAAGAACCGCAATCGGAGCACAATTGCAGATTTCGTATTTTTACAGCTCTGAATCGGCTGAGCTATAGTAAGGTGATTTTCTTCGAATCGATTTTTCTGTGAAATGTATGGAAATAATCAACCAATTTTAATGCGGTTTGGCACAACAATTACACGTCGCGAGACCTATCATTTGAGGTATCAAGAACCGCAATCGGAGCACAATTGCAGATTTCGGAATTTTACAGCTCTGAATCGGCTGAGCTATAGTAAGGTGATTTTCTTCAAATCGAAGTTTCTTCCAAATCTATGGTATATCAATTACAGGTTCCGTGACTTATCATTTGAGGTATCAAGAACCGCAATCGGAGCACAATTGCAGATTTCGTATTTTTACAGCTCTGAATTGGCTGAGCTATAGTAAGGTGATTTTCTTCGAATCGATTTTTCTGTGAAATGTATGGAAATAATCAACCAATTTTAATGCGGTTTGGCACAACAATTACACGTCGCGAGACCTATCATTTGAGGTATCAAGAACCGCAATCGGAGCACAATTGCAGATTTCGGAATTTTACAGCTCTGAATCGGCTGAGCTATAGTAAGGTGATTTTCTTCAAATCGAAGTTTCTTCCAAATCTATGGTATATCAATTACAGGTCCCGTGACCTATCATTTGAGGTATCAAGAACCGCAATCGGAGCACAATTGCAGATTTCGGAATTTTACAGCTCTGAATCGGCTGAGCTATAGTAAGGTGATTTTCTTCAAATCGAAGTTTCTTCCAAATCTATGGTATATCAATTACAGGTTCCGTGACTTATCATTTGAGGTATCAAGAACCGCAATCGGAGCACAATTGCAGATTTCGTATTTTTACAGCTCTGAATCGGCTGAGCTATAGTAAGGTGATTTTCTTCGAATCGATTTTTCTGTGAAATGTATGGAAATAATCAACCAATTTTAATGCGGTTTGGCACAACAATTACACGTCGCGAGACCTATCATTTGAGGTATCAAGAACCGCAATCGGAGCACAATTGCAGATTTCGGAATTTTACAGCTCTGAATCGGCTGAGCTATAGTAAGGTGATTTTCTTCAAATCGAAGTTTCTTCCAAATCTATGGTATATCAATTACAGGTCCCGTGACCTATCATTTGAGGTATCAAGAACCGCAATCGGAGCACAATTGCAGATTTCGTATTTTTACAGCTCTGAATCGGCTGAGCTATAGTAAGGTGATTTTCTTCGAATCGATTTTTCTGTGAAATGTATGGAAATAATCAACCAATTTTAATGCGGTTTGGCACAACAATTACACGTCGCGAGACCTATCATTTGAGGTATCAAGAACCGCAATCGGAGCACAATTGCAGATTTCGGAATTTTACAGCTCTGAATCGGCTGAGCTATAGTAAGGTGATTTTCTTCAAATCGAAGTTTCTTCCAAATCTATGGTATATCAATTACAGGTCCCGTGACCTATCATTTGAGGTATCAAGAACCGCAATCGGAGCACAATTGCAGATTTCGGAATTTTACAGCTCTGAATCGGCTGAGCTATAGTAAGGTGATTTTCTTCAAATCGAAGTTTCTTCCAAATCTATGGTATATCAATTACAGGTTCCGTGACCTATCATTTGAGGTATCAAGAACCGCAATCGGAGCACAATTGCAGATTTCGGAATTTTACAGCTCTGAATCGGCTGAGCTATAGTAAGGTGATTTTCTTCAAATCGAAATTTCTTCCAAATCTATGGTATATCAATTACAGGTCCCGTGACCTATCATTTGAGGTATCAAGAACCGCAATCGGAGCACAATTGCAGATTTCGTATTTTTACAGCTCTGAATCGGCTGAGCTATAGTAAGGTGATTTTCTTCGAATCGATTTTTCTGTGAAATGTATGGAAATAATCAACCAATTTTAATGCGGTTTGGCACAACAATTACACGTCGCGAGACCTATCATTTGAGGTATCAAGAACCGCAATCGGAGCACAATTGCAGATTTCGGAATTTTACAGCTCTGAATCGGCTGAGCTATAGTAAGGTGATTTTCTTCAAATCGAAGTTTTTTCCAAATCTATGGTATATCAATTACAGGTTCCGTGACCTATCATTTGAGGTATCAAGAACCGCAATCGGAGCACAATTGCAGATTTCGGAATTTTACAGCTCTGAATCGGCTGAGCTATAGTAAGGTGATTTTCTTCAAATCGAAGTTTCTTCCAAATCTATGGTATATCAATTACAGGTCCCGTGACCTATCATTTGAGGTATCAAGAACCGCAATCGGAGCACAATTGCAGATTTCGTATTTTTACAGCTCTGAATCGGCTGAGCTATAGTAAGGTGATTTTCTTCGAATCGATTTTTCTGTGAAATGTATGGAAATAATCAACCAATTTTAATGCGGTTTGGCACAACAATTACACGTCGCGAGACCTATCATTTGAGGTATCAAGAACCGCAATCGGAGCACAATTGCAGATTTCGGAATTTTACAGCTCTGAATCGGCTGAGCTATAGTAAGGTGATTTTCTTCAAATCGAAGTTTCTTCCAAATCTATGGTATATCAATTACAGGTCCCGTGACCTATCATTTGAGGTATCAAGAACCGCAATCGGAGCACAATTGCAGATTTCGGAATTTTACAGCTCTGAATCGGCTGAGCTATAGTAAGGTGATTTCTTCGAATCGATTTTTCTGTGAAATGTATGGAAATAATCAACCAATTTTAATGCGGTTTGGCACAACAATTACACGTCGCGAGACCTATCATTTGAGGTATCAAGAACCGCAATCGGAGCACAATTGCAGATTTCGGAATTTTACAGCTCTGAATCGGCTGAGCTATAGTAAGGTGATTTTCTTCAAATCGAAGTTTCTTCCAAATCTATGGTATATCAATTACAGGTCCCGTGACCTATCATTTGAGGTATCAAGAACCGCAATCGGAGCACAATTGCAGATTTCGGAATTTTACAGCTCTGAATCGGCTGAGCTATAGTAAGGTGATTTTCTTCAAATCGAAGTTTCTTCCAAATCTATGGTATATCAATTACAGGTTCCGTGACCTATCATTTGAGGTATCAAGAACCGCAATCGGAGCACAATTGCAGATTTCGGAATTTTACAGCTCTGAATCGGCTGAGCTATAGTAAGGTGATTTTCTTCAAATCGAAGTTTCTTCCAAATCTATGGTATATCAATTACAGGTCCCGTGACCTATCATTTGAGGTATCAAGAACCGCAATCGGAGCACAATTGCAGATTTCGTATTTTTACAGCTCTGAATCGGCTGAGCTATGGTAAGGTGATTTTCTTCGAATCGATTTTTCTGTGAAATGTATGGAAATAATCAACCAATTTTAATGCGGTTTGGCACAACAATTACACGTCGCGAGACCTATCATTTGAGGTATCAAGAACCGCAATCGGAGCACAATTGCAGATTTCGGAATTTTACAGCTCTGAATCGGCTGAGCTATAGTAAGGTGATTTTCTTCAAATCGAAGTTTCTTCCAAATCTATGGTATATCAATTACAGGTCCCGTGACCTATCATTTGAGGTATCAAGAACCGCAATCGGAGCACAATTGCAGATTTTGGAATTTTACAGCTCTGAATCGGCTGAGCTATAGTAAGGTGATTTTCTTCAAATCGAAGTTTCTTCCAAATCTATGGTATATCAATTACAGGTTCCGTGACCTATCATTTGAGGTATCAAGAACCGCAATCGGAGCACAATTGCAGATTTCGGAATTTTACAGCTCTGAATCGGCTGAGCTATAGTAAGGTGATTTTCTTCAAATCGAAGTTTCTTCCAAATCTATGGTATATCAATTACAGGTCCCGTGACCTATCATTTGAGGTATCAAGAACCGCAATCGGAGCACAATTGCAGATTTCGTATTTTTACAGCTCTGAATCGGCTGAGCTATAGTAAGGTGATTTTCTTCGAATCGATTTTTCTGTGAAATGTATGGAAATAATCAACCAATTTTAATGCGGTTTGGCACAACAATTACACGTCGCGAGACCTATCATTTGAGGTATCAAGAACCGCAATCGGAGCACAATTGCAGATTTCGGAATTTTACAGCTCTGAATCGGCTGAGCTATAGTAAGGTGATTTTCTTCAAATCGAAGTTTCTTCCAAATCTATGGTATATCAATTACAGGTTCCGTGACTTATCATTTGAGGTATCAAGAACCGCAATCGGAGCACAATTGCAGATTTCGTATTTTTACAGCTCTGAATCGGCTGAGCTATGGTAAGGTGATTTTCTTCGAATCGATTTTTCTGTGAAATGTATGGAAATAATCAACCAATTTTAATGCGGTTTGGCACAACAATTACACGTCGCGAGACCTATCATTTGAGGTATCAAGAACCGCAATCGGAGCACAATTGCAGATTTCGGAATTTTACAGCTCTGAATCGGCTGAGCTATAGTAAGGTGATTTTCTTCAAATCGAAGTTTCTTCCAAATCTATGGTATATCAATTACAGGTGCCGTGACCTATCATTTGAGGTATCAAGAACCGCAATCGGAGCACAATTGCAGATTTCGGAATTTTACAGCTCTGAATCGGCTGAGCTATAGTAAGGTGATTTTCTTCAAATCGAAGTTTCTTCCAAATCTATGGTATATCAATTACAGGTTCCGTGACCTATCATTTGAGGTATCAAGAACCGCAATCGGAGCACAATTGCAGATTTCGGAATTTTACAGCTCTGAATCGGCTGAGCTATAGTAAGGTGATTTTCTTCAAATCGAAGTTTCTTCCAAATCTATGGTATATCAATTACAGGTCCCGTGACCTATCATTTGAGGTATCAGGAACCGCAATCGGAGCACAATTGCAGATTTCGTATTTTTACAGCTCTGAATCGGCTGAGCTATAGTAAGGTGATTTTCTTCAAATCGAAGTTTCTTCCAAATCTATGGTATATCAATTACAGGTTCCGTGACTTATCATTTGAGGTATCAAGAACCGCAATCGGAGCACAATTGCAGATTTCGTATTTTTACAGCTTTGAATCGGCTGAGCTATAGTAAGGTGATTTTCTTCGAATCGATTTTTCTGTGAAATGTATGGAAATAATCAACCAATTTTAATGCGGTTTGGCACAACAATTACACGTCGCGAGACCTATCATTTGAGGTATCAAGAACCGCAATCGGAGCACAATTGCAGATTTCGGAATTTTACAGCTCTGAATCGGCTGAGCTATAGTAAGGTGATTTTCTTCAAATCGAAGTTTCTTCCAAATCTATGGTATATCAATTACAGGTCCCGTGACCTATCATTTGAGGTATCAAGAACCGCAATCGGAGCACAATTGCAGATTTCGGAATTTTACAGCTCTGAATCGGTTGAGCTATAGTAAGGTGATTTTCTTCAAATCGAAGTTTCTTCCAAATCTATGGTTTATCAATTACAGGTCCCGTGACCTATCATTTGAGGTATCAAGAACCGCAATCGGAGCACAATTGCAGATTTCGGGATTTTACAGCTCTGAATCGGCTGAGCTATAGTAAGGTGATTTTCTTCAAATCGAAGTTTCTTCCAAATCTATGGTATATCAATTACAGGTCCCGTGACCTATCATTTGAGGTATCAAGAACCGCAATCGGAGCACAATTGCAGATTTCGTATTTTTACAGCTCTGAATCGGCTGAGCTATGGTAAGGTGATTTTCTTCGAATCGATTTTTCTGTGAAATGTATGGAAATAATCAACCAATTTTAATGCGGTTTGGCACAACAATTACACGTCGCGAGACCTATCATTTGAGGTATCAAGAACCGCAATCGGAGCACAATTGCAGATTTCGGAATTTTACAGCTCTGAATCGGCTGAGCTATAGTAAGGTGATTTTCTTCAAATCGAAGTTTCTTCCAAATCTATGGTATATCAATTACAGGTCCCGTGACCTATCATTTGAGGTATCAAGAACCGCAATCGGAGCACAATTGCAGATTTCGGAATTTTACAGCTCTGAATCGGCTGAGCTATAGTAAGGTGATTTTCTTCAAATCGAAGTTTCTTCCAAATCTATGGTATATCAATTACAGGTCCCGTGACCTATCATTTGAGGTATCAAGAACCGCAATCGGAGCACAATTGCAGATTTCGGGATTTTACAGCTCTGAATCGGCTGAGCTATAGTAAGGTGATTTTCTTCAAATCGAAGTTTCTTCCAAATCTATGGTATATCAATTACAGGTCCCGTGACCTATCATTTGAGGTATCAAGAACCGCAATCGGAGCACAATTGCAGATTTCGGAATTTTACAGCTCTGAATCGGCTGAGCTATAGTAAGGTGATTTTCTTCAAATCGAAGTTTCTTCCAAATCTATGGTATATCAATTACAGGTTCCGTGACCTATCATTTGAGGTATCAAGAACCGCAATCGGAGCACAATTGCAGATTTCGGAATTTTACAGCTCTGAATCGGCTGAGCTATAGTAAGGTGATTTTCTTCAAATCGAAATTTCTTCCAAATCTATGGTATATCAATTACAGGTCCCGTGACCTATCATTTGAGGTATCAAGAACCGCAATCGGAGCACAATTGCAGATTTCGTATTTTTAAAGCTCTGAATCGGCTGAGCTATAGTAAGGTGATTTTCTTCGAATCGATTTTTCTGTGAAATGTATGGAAATAATCAACCAATTTTAATGCGGTTTGGCACAACAATTACACGTCGCGAGACCTATCATTTGAGGTATCAAGAACCGCAATCGGAGCACAATTGCAGATTTCGGAATTTTACAGCTCTGAATCGGCTGAGCTATAGTAAGGTGATTTTCTTCAAATCGAAGTTTCTTCCAAATCTATGGTATATCAATTACACGTCCCGTGACCTATCATTTGAGGTATCAAGAACCGCAATCGGAGCACAATTGCAGATTTCGGAATTTTACAGCTCTGAATCGGCTGAGCTATAGTAAGGTGATTTTCTTCAAATCGAAGTTTCTTCCAAATCTATGGTATATCAATTACAGGTCCCGTGACCTATCATTTGAGGTATCAAGAACCGCAATCGGAGCACAATTGCAGATTTCGTATTTTTACAGCTCTGAATCGGCTGAGCTATGGTAAGGTGATTTTCTTCGAATCGATTTTTCTGTGAAATGTATGGAAATAATCAACCAATTTTAATGCGGTTTGGTACAACAATTACACGTCGCGAGACCTATCATTTGAGGTATCAAGAACCGCAATCGGAGCACAATTGCAGATTTCGGAATTTTACAGCTCTGAATCGGCTGAGCTATAGTAAGGTGATTTTCTTCAAATCGAAGTTTCTTCCAAATCTATGGTATATCAATTACAGGTCCCGTGACCTATCATTTGAGGTATCAAGAACCGCAATCGGAGCACAATTGCAGATTTCGGAATTTTACAGCTCTGAATCGGCTGAGCTATAGTAAGGTGATTTTCTTCAAATCGAAGTTTCTTCCAAATCTATGGTATATCAATTACAGGTCCCGTGACCTATCATTTGAGGTATCAAGAACCGCAATCGGAGCACAATTGCAGATTTCGTATTTTTACAGCTCTGAATCGGCTGAGCTATAGTAAGGTGATTTTCTTCGAATCGATTTTTCTGTGAAATGTATGGAAATAATCAACCAATTTTAATGCGGTTTGGCACAACAATTACACGTCGCGAGACCTATCATTTGAGGTATCAAGAACCGCAATCGGAGCACAATTGCAGATTTCGGAATTTTACAGCTCTGAATCGGCTGAGCTATAGTAAGGTGATTTTCTTCAAATCGAAGTTTCTTCCAAATCTATGGTATATCAATTACAGGTGCCGTGACCTATCATTTGAGGTATCAAGAACCGCAATCGGAGCACAATTGCAGATTTCGGAATTTTACAGCTCTGAATCGGCTGAGCTATAGTAAGGTGATTTTCTTCAAATCGAAGTTTCTTCCAAATCTATGGTATATCAATTACAGGTTCCGTGACCTATCATTTGAGGTATCAAGAACCGCAATCGGAGCACAATTGCAGATTTCGGAATTTTACAGCTCTGAATCGGCTGAGCTATAGTAAGGTGATTTTCTTCAAATCGAAGTTTCTTCCAAATCTATGGTATATCAATTACAGGTCCCGTGACCTATCATTTGAGGTATCAGGAACCGCAATCGGAGCACAATTGCAGATTTCGTATTTTTACAGCTCTGAATCGGCTGAGCTATAGTAAGGTGATTTTCTTCAAATCGAAGTTTCTTCCAAATCTATGGTATATCAATTACAGGTTCCGTGACTTATCATTTGAGGTATCAAGAACCGCAATCGGAGCACAATTGCAGATTTCGTATTTTTACAGCTTTGAATCGGCTGAGCTATAGTAAGGTGATTTTCTTCGAATCGATTTTTCTGTGAAATGTATGGAAATAATCAACCAATTTTAATGGGGTTTGGCACAACAATTACACGTCGCGAGACCTATCATTTGAGGTATCAAGAACCGCAATCGGAGCACAATTGCAGATTTCGGAATTTTACAGCTCTGAATCGGCTGAGCTATAGTAAGGTGATTTTCTTCAAATCGAAGTTTCTTCCAAATCTATGGTATATCAATTACAGGTTCCGTGACCTATCATTTGAGGTATCAAGAACCGCAATCGGAGCACAATTGCAGATTTCGTATTTTTACAGCTCTGAATCGGCTGAGCTATAGTAAGGTGATTATCTTCGAATCGATTTTTCTGTGAAATGTATGGAAATAATCAACCAATTTTAATGCAGTTTGGCACAACAATTACACGTCGCGAGACCTATCATTTGAGGTATCAAGAACCGCAATCGGAGCACAATTGCAGATTTCGTATTTTTACAGCTCTGAATCGGCTGAGCTATAGTAAGGTGATTTTCTTCGAATCGATTTTTCTGTGAAATGTATGGAAATAATCAACCAATTTTAATGCGGTTTGGCACAACAATTACACGTCGCGAGACCTATCATTTGAGGTATCAAGAACCGCAATCGGAGCACAATTGCAGATTTCGTATTTTTACAGCTCTGAATCGGCTGAGCTATAGTAAGGTGATTTTCTTCAAATCGAAGTTTCTTCCAAATCTATGGTATATCAATTACAGGTCCCGTGACCTATCATTTGAGGTATCAAGAACCGCAATCGGAGCACAATTGCAGATTTCGGAATTTTACAGCTCTGAATCGGCTGAGCTATAGTAAGGTGATTTTCTTCAAATCGAAGTTTCTTCCAAATCTATGGTATATCAATTACAGGTTCCGTGACCTATCATTTGAGGTATCAAGAACTGCAATCGGAGCACAATTGCAGATTTCGGAATTTTACAGCTCTGAATCGGCTGAGCTATAGTAAGGTTATTTCTTCGAATCGATTTTTCTGTGAAATGTATGGAAATAATCAACCAATTTTAATGCGGTTTGGCACAACAATTACACGTCGCGAGACCTATCATTTGAGGTATCAAGAACCGCAATCGGAGCACAATTGCAGATTTCGTATTTTTACAGCTCTGAATCGGCTGAGCTATAGTAAGGTGATTTTCTTCGAATCGATTTTTCTGTGAAATGTATGGAAATAATCAACCAATTTTAATGCGGTTTGGCACAACAATTACACGTCGCGAGACCTATCATTTGAGGTATCAAGAACCGCAATCGGAGCACAATTGCAGATTTCGGAATTTTACAGCTCTGAATCGGCTGAGCTATAGTAAGGTGATTTTCTTCAAATCGAAGTTTCTTCCAAATCTATGGTATATCAATTACAGGTCCCGTGACCTATCATTTAAGGTATCAAGAACCGCAATCGGAGCACAATTGCAGATTTCGGAATTTTACAGCTCTGAATCGGCTGAGCTATAGTAAGGTGATTTTCTTCAAATCGAAGTTTCTTCCAAATCTATGGTATATCAATTACAGGTTCCGTGACTTATCATTTGAGGTATCAAGAACCGCAATCGGAGCACAATTGCAGATTTCGGAATTTTACAGCTCTGAATCGGCTGAGCTATAGTAAGGTGATTTTCTTCAAATCGAAGTTTCTTCCAAATCTATGGTATATCAATTACAGGTCCCGTGACCTATCATTTGAGGTATCAAGAACCGCAATCGGAGCACAATTGCAGATTTCGTATTTTTACAGCTCTGAATCGGCTGAGCTATAGTAAGGTGATTTTCTTCAAATCGAAGTTTCTTCCAAATCTATGGTATATCAATTACAGGTCCCGTGACCTATCATTTGAGGTATCAAGAACCGCAATCGGAGCACAATTGCAGATTTCGTATTTTTACAGCTCTGAATCGGCTGAGCTATGGTAAGGTGATTTTCTTCGAATCGATTTTTCTGTGAAATGTATGGAAATAATCAACCAATTTTAATGCGGTTTGGCACAACAATTACACGTCGCGAGACCTATCATTTGAGGTATCAAGAACCGCAATCGGAGCACAATTGCAGATTTCGGAATTTTACAGCTCTGAATCGGCTGAGCTATAGTAAGGTGATTTTCTTCAAATCGAAGTTTCTTCTAAATCTATGGTATATCAATTACAGGTCCCGTGACCTATCATTTGACGTATCAAGAACCGCAATCGGAGCACAATTGCAGATTTCGGAATTTTACAGCTCTGAATCGGCTGAGCTATAGTAAGGTGATTTTCTTCAAATCGAAGTTTCTTCCAAATCTATGGTATATCAATTACAGGTTCCGTGACCTATCATTTGAGGTATCAAGAACCGCAATCGGAGCACAATTGCAGATTTCGGAATTTTACAGCTCTGAATCGGCTGAGCTATAGTAAGGTGATTTTCTTCAAATTGAAGTTTCTTCCAAATTTATGGTATATCAATTACAGGTTCCGTGACTTATCATTTGAGGTATCAAGAACCGCAATCGGAGCACAATTGCAGATTTCGTATTTTTACAGCTCTGAATCGGCTGAGCTATGGTAAGGTGATTTTCTTCGAATCGATTTTTCTGTGAAATGTATGGAAATAATCAACCAATTTTAATGCGGTTTGGCACAACCATTACACGTCGCGAGACCTATCATTTGAGGTATCAAGAACCGCAATCGGAGCACAATTGCAGATTTCGTATTTTTACAGCTCTGAATCGGCTGAGCTATAGTAAGGTGATTTTCTTCAAATCGAAGTTTCTTCCAAATCTATGGTATATCAATTACAGGTCCCGTGACCTATCATTTGAGGTATCAAGAACCGCAATCGGAGCACAATTGCAGATTTCGGAATTTTACAGCTCTGAATCGGCTGAGCTATAGTAAGGTGATTTTCTTCAAATCGAAGTTTCTTCCAAATCTATGGTATATCAATAACAGGTCCCGTGACCTATCATTTGAGGTATCAAGAACCGCAATCGGAGCACAATTGCAGATTTCGTATTTTTACAGCTCTGAATCGGCTGAGCTATGGTAAGGTGATTTTCTTCGAATCGATTTTTCTGTGAAATGTATGGAAATAATCAACCAATTTTAATGCGGTTTGGCACAACAATTACACGTCGCGAGACCTATCATTTGAGGTATCAAGAACCGCAATCGGAGCACAATTGCAGATTTCGGAATTTTACAGCTCTGAATCGGCTGAGCTATAGTAAGGTGATTTTCTTCAAATCGAAGTTTCTTCCAAATCTATGGTATATCAATTACAGGTTCCGTGACCTATCAATTGAGGTATCAAGAACTGCAATCGGAGCACAATTGCAGATTTCGGAATTTTACAGCTCTGAATCGGCTGAGCTATAGTAAGGTGATTTTCTTCGAATCGATTTTTCTGTGAAATGTATGGAAATAATCAACCAATTTTAATGCGGTTTGGCACAACAATTACACGTCGCGAGACCTATCATTTGAGGTATCAAGAACCGCAATCGGAGCACAATTGCAGATTTCGGAATTTTACAGCTCTGAATCGGCTGAGCTATAGTAAGGTGATTTTCTTCAAATCGAAGTTTCTTCCAAATCTATGGTATATCAATTACAGGTTCCGTGACTTATCATTTGAGGTATCAAGAACCGCAATCGGATCACAATTGCAGATTTCGGAATTTTACAGCTCTGAATCGGCTGAGCTATAGTAAGGTGATTTTCTTCAAATCGAAGTTTCTTCCAAATCTATGGTATATCAATTACAGGTTCCGTGACCTATCATTTGAGGTATCAAGAACCGCAATCGGAGCACAATTGCAGATTTCGGAATTTTACAGCTCTGAATCGGCTGAGCTATAGTAAGGTGATTTTCTTCAAATCGAAGTTTCTTCCAAATCTATGGTATATCAATTACAGGTCCCGTGACCTATCATTTGAGGTATCAAGAACCGCAATCGGAGCACAATTGCAGATTTCGGAATTTTACAGCTCTGAATCGGCTGAGCTATAGTAAGGTGATTTTCTTCAAATCGAAGTTTCCTCCAAATCTATGGTATATCAATTACAGGTTCCGTGACCTATCATTTGAGGTATCAAGAACCGCAATCGGAGCACAATTGCAGATTTCGGAATTTTACAGCTCTGAATCGGCTGAGCTATAGTAAGGTGATTTTCTTCAAATCGAAGTTTCTTCCAAATTTATGGTATATCAATTACAGGTTCCGTGACTTATCATTTGAGGTATCAAGAACCGCAATCGGAGCACAATTGCAGATTTCGTATTTTTACAGCTCTGAATCGGCTGAGCTATGGTAAGGTGATTTTCTTCGAATCGATTTTTCTGTGAAATGTATGGAAATAATCAACCAATTTTAATGCGGTTTGGCACAACAATTACACGTCGCGAGACCTATCATTTGAGGTATCAAGAACCGCAATCGGAGCACAATTGCAGATTTCGTATTTTTACAGCTCTGATTCGGCTGAGCTATGGTAAGGTGATTTTCTTCGAATCGATTTTTCTGTGAAATGTATGGAAATAATCAACCAATTTTAATGCGGTTTGGCACAACAATTACACGTCGCGAGACCTATCATTTGAGGTATCAAGAACCGCAATCGGAGCACAATTGCAGATTTCGGAATTTTACAGCTCTGAATCGGCTGAGCTATAGTAAGGTGATTTTCTTCAAATCGACGTTTCTTCCAAATCTATGGTATATCAATTACAGGTCCCGTGACCTATCATTTGAGGTATCAAGAACCGCAATCGGAGCACAATTGCAGATTTCGGAATTTTACAGCTCTGAATCGGCTGAGCTATAGTAAGGTGATTTTCTTCAAATCGAAGTTTCTTCCAAATCTATGGTATATCAATTACAGGTTCCGTGACCTATCATTTGAGGTATCAAGAACCGCAATCGGAGCACAATTGCAGATTTCGGAATTTTACAGCTCTGAATCGGCTGAGCTATAGTAAGGTGATTTTCTTCAAATCGAAGTTTCTTCCAAATTTATGGTATATCAATTACAGGTTCCGTGACTTATCATTTGAGGTATCAAGAACCGCAATCGGAGCACAATTGCAGATTTCGTATTTTTACAGCTCTGAATCGGCTGAGCTATGGTAAGGTGATTTTCTTCGAATCGATTTTTCTGTGAAATGTATGGAAATAATCAACCAATTTTAATGCGGTTTGGCACAACAATTACACGTCGCGAGACCTATCATTTGAGGTATCAAGAACCGCAATCGGAGCACAATTGCAGATTTCGTATTTTTACAGCTCTGAATCGGCTGAGCTATAGTAAGGTGATTTTCTTCAAATCGAAGTTTCTTCCAAATCTATGGTATATCAATTACAGGTCCCGTGACCTATCATTTGAGGTATCAAGAACCGCAATCGGAGCACAATTGCAGATTTCGGAATTTTACAGCTCTGAATCGGCTGAGCTATAGTAAGGTGATTTTCTTCAAATCGAAGTTTCTTCCAAATCTATGGTATATCAATTACAGGTTCCGTGACTTATCATTTGAGGTATCAAGAACCGCAATCGGAGCACAATTGCAGATTTCGTATTTTTACAGCTCTGAATCGGCTGAGCTATGGTAAGGTGATTTTCTTCGAATCGATTTTTCTGTGAAATGTATGGAAATAATCAACCAATTTTAATGCGGTTTGGCACAACAATTACACGTCGCGAGACCTATCATTTGAGGTATCAAGAACCGCAATCGGAGCACAATTGCAGATTTCGGAATTTTACAGCTCTGAATCGGCTGAGCTATAGTAAGGTGATTTTCTTCAAATCGAAGTTTCTTCCAAATCTATGGTATATCAATTACAGGTTCCGTGAATTATCATTTGAGGTATCAAGAACCGCAATCGGAGCACAATTGCAGATTTCGGAATTTTACAGCTCTGAATCGGCTGAGCTATAGTAAGGTGATTTTCTTCAAATCGAAGTTTCTTCCAAATCTATGGTATATCAATTACAGGTTCCGTGACCTATCATTTGAGGTATCAAGAACCGCAATCGGAGCACAATTGCAGATTTCGGAATTTTACAGCTCTGAATCGGCTGAGCTATAGTAAGGTGATTTTCTTCAAATCGAAGTTTCTTCCAAATTTATGGTATATCAATTACAGGTTCCGTGACTTATCATTTGAGGTATCAAGAACCGCAATCGGAGCACAATTGCAGATTTCGTATTTTTACAGCTCTGAATCGGCTGAGCTATGGTAAGGTGATTTTCTTCGAATCGATTTTTCTGTGAAATGTATGGAAATAATCAACCAATTTTAATGCGGTTTGGCACAACAATTACACGTCGCGAGACCTATCATTTGAGGTATCAAGAACCGCAATCGGAGCACAATTGCAGATTTCGGAATTTTACAGCTCTGAATCGGCTGAGCTATAGTAAGGTGATTTTCTTCAAATCGAAGTTTCTTCCAAATCTATGGTATATCAATTACAGGTCCCGTGACCTATCATTTGAGGTATCAAGAACCGCAATCGGAGCACAATTGCAGATTTCGGAATTTTACAGCTCTGAATCGGCTGAGCTATAGTAAGGTGATTTTCTTCAAATCGAAGTTTCTTCCAAATCTATGGTATATCAATTACAGGTCCCGTGACCTATCATTTGAGGTATCAAGAACCGCAATCGGAGCACAATTGCAGATTTCGTATTTTTACAGCTCTGAATCGGCTGAGCTATGGTAAGGTGATTTTCTTCGAATCGATTTTTCTGTGAAATGTATGGAAATAATCAACCAATTTTAATGCGGTTTGGCACAACAATTACACGTCGCGAGACCTATCATTTGAGGTATCAAGAACCGCAATCGGAGTACAATTGCAGATTTCGGAATTTTACAGCTCTGAATCGGCTGAGCTATAGTAAGGTGATTTTCTTCAAATCGAAGTTTCTTCCAAATCTATGGTATATCAATTACAGGTCCCGTGACCTATCATTTGAGGTATCAAGAACCGCAATCGGAGCACAATTGCAGATTTCGGAATTTTACAGCTCTGAATCGGCTGAGCTATAGTAAGGTGATTTTCTTCAAATCGAAGTTTCTTCCAAATCTATGGTATATCAATTACAGGTTCCGTGACCTATCATTTGAGGTATCAAGAACTGCAATCGGAGCACAATTGCAGATTTCGGAATTTTACAGCTCTGAATCGGCTGAGCTATAGTAAGGTTATTTCTTCGAATCGATTTTTCTGTGAAATGTATGGAAATAATCAACCAATTTTAATGCGGTTTGGCACAACAATTACACGTCGCGAGACCTATCATTTGAGGTATCAAGAACCGCAATCGGAGCACAATTGCAGATTTCGGAATTTTACAGCTCTGAATCGGCTGAGCTATAGTAAGGTGATTTTCTTCAAATCGAAGTTTCTTCCAAATCTATGGTATATCAATTACAGGTTCCGTGACCTATCATTTGAGGTATCAAGAACCGCAATCGGAGCACAATTGCAGATTTCGGAATTTTACAGCTCTGAATCGGCTGAGCTATAGTAAGGTGATTTTCTTCAAATCGAAGTTTCTTCCAAATCTATGGTATATCAATTACAGGTCCCGTGACCTATCATTTGAGGTATCAAGAACCGCAATCGGAGCACAATTGCAGATTTCGTATTTTTACAGCTCTGAATCGGCTGAGCTATAGTAAGGTGATTTTCTTCAAATCGAAGTTTCTTACAAATTTATGGTATATCAATTACAGGTTCCGTAACTTATCATTTGAGGTATCAAGAACCGCAATCGGAGCACAATTGCAGATTTCGTATTTTTACAGCTCTGAATCGGCTGAGCTATGGTAAGATGATTTTCTTCGAATCGATTTTTCTGTGAAATGTATGGAAATAATCAACCAATTTTAATGCGGTTTGGCACAACAATTACACGTCGCGAGACCTATCATTTGAGGTATCAAGAACCGCAATCGGAGCACAATTGCAGATTTCGTATTTTTACAGCTCTGAATCGGCTGAGCTATAGTAAGGTGATTTTCTTCGAATCGATTTTTCTGTGAAATTTATGGAAATAATCAACCAATTTTAATGCGGTTTGGCACAACAATTACACGTCGCGAGACCTATCATTTGAGGTATCAAGAACCGCAATCGGAGCACAATTGCAGATTTCGGAATTTTACAGCTCTGAATCGGCTGAGCTATATTAAGGTGATTTTCTTCAAATCGAAGTTTCTTCCAAATCTATGGTATATCAATTACAGGTCCCGTGACCTATCATTTGAGGTATCAAGAACCGCAATCGGAGCACAATTGCAGATTTCGTATTTTTACAGCTCTGAATCGGCTGAGCTATAGTAAGGTGATTTTCTTCAAATCGAAGTTTCTTCCAAATCTATGGTATATCAATTACAGGTTCCGTGACCTATCATTTGAGGTATCAAGAACCGCAATCGGAGCACAATTGCAGATTTCGGAATTTTACAGCTCTGAATCGGCTGAGCTATAGTAAGGTGATTTTCTTCAAATCGAAGTTTCTTCCAAATCTATGGTATATCAATTACAGGTTCCGTGACCTATCATTTGAGGTATCAAGAACTGCAATCGGAGCACAATTGCAGATTTCGGAATTTTACAGCTCTGAATCGGCTGAGCTATAGTAAGGTTATTTCTTCGAATCGATTTTTCTGTGAAATGTATGGAAATAATCAACCAATTTTAATGCGGTTTGGCACAACAATTACACGTCGCGAGACCTATCATTTGAGGTATCAAGAACCGCAATCGAAACACAATTGCAGATTTCGGAATTTTACAGCTCTGAATCGGCTGAGCTATAGTAAGGTGATTTTCTTCAAATCGAAGTTTCTTCCAAATCTATGGTATATCAATTACAGGTTCCGTGACCTATCATTTGAGGTATCAAGAACCGCAATCGGAGCACAATTGCAGATTTCGGAATTTTACAGCTCTGAATCGGCTGAGCTATAGTAAGGTGATTTTCTTCAAATCGAAGTTTCTTCCAAATCTATGGTATATCAATTACAGGTCCCGTGACCTATCATTTGAGGTATCAAGAACCGCAATCGGAGCACAATTGCAGATTTCGTATTTTTACAGCTCTGAATCGGCTGAGCTATAGTAAGGTGATTTTCTTCAAATCGAAGTTTCTTACAAATTTATGGTATATCAATTACAGGTTCCGTAACTTATCATTTGAGGTATCAAGAACCGCAATCGGAGCACAATTGCAGATTTCGTATTTTTACAGCTCTGAATCGGCTGAGCTATGGTAAGATGATTTTCTTCGAATCGATTTTTCTGTGAAATGTATGGAAATAATCAACCAATTTTAATGCGGTTTGGCACAACAATTACACGTCGCGAGACCTATCATTTGAGGTATCAAGAACCGCAATCGGAGCACAATTGCAGATTTCGTATTTTTACAGCTCTGAATCGGCTGAGCTATAGTAAGGTGATTTTCTTCGAATCGATTTTTCTGTGAAATGTATGGAAATAATCAACCAATTTTAATGCGGTTTGGCACAACAATTACACGTCGCGAGACCTATCATTTGAGGTATCAAGAACCGCAATCGGAGCACAATTGCAGATTTCGGAATTTTACAGCTCTGAATCGGCTGAGCTATATTAAGGTGATTTTCTTCAAATCGAAGTTTCTTCCAAATCTATGGTATATCAATTACAGGTTCCGTGACCTATCATTTGAGGTATCAAGAACCGCAATCGGAGCACAATTGCAGATTTCGGAATTTTACAGCTCTGAATCGGCTGAGCTATAGTAAGGTGATTTTCTTCAAATCGAAGTTTCTTCCAAATTTATGGTATATCAATTACAGGTTCCGTGACTTATCATTTGAGGTATCAAGAACCGCAATCGGAGCACAATTGCAGATTTCGTATTTTTACAGCTCTGAATCGGCTGAGCTATGGTAAGGTGATTTTCTTCGAATCGATTTTTCTGTGAAATGTATGGAAATAATCAACCAATTTTAATGCGGTTTGGCACAACAATTACACGTCGCGAGACCTATCATTTGAGGTATCAAGAACCGCAATCGGAGCACAATTGCAGATTTCGGAATTTTACAGCTCTGAATCGGCTGAGCTATAGTAAGGTGATTTTCTTCAAATCGAAGTTTCTTCCAAATCTATGGTATATCAATTACAGGTCCCGTGACCTATCATTTGAGGTATCAAGAACCGCAATCGGAGCACAATTGCAGATTTCGGAATTTTACAGCTCTGAATCGGCTGAGCTATAGTAAGGTGATTTTCTTCAAATCGAAGTTTCTTCCAAATCTATGGTATATCAATTACAGGTTCCGTGACTTATCATTTGAGGTATCAAGAACCGCAATCGGAGCACAATTGCAGATTTCGTATTTTTACAGCTCTGAATCGGCTGAGCTATGGTAAGGTGATTTTCTTCGAATCGATTTTTCTGTGAAATGTATGGAAATAATCAACCAATTTTAATGCGGTTTGGCACAACAATTACACGTCGCGAGACCTATCATTTGAGGTATCAAGAACCGCAATCGGAGCACAATTGCAGATTTCGGAATTTTACAGCTCTGAATCGGCTGAGCTATAGTAAGGTGATTTTCTTCAAATCGAAGTTTCTTCCAAATCTATGGTATATCAATTACAGGTTCCGTGACCTATCATTTGAGGTATCAAGAACTGCAATCGGAGCACAATTGCAGATTTCGGAATTTTACAGCTCTGAATCGGCTGAGCTATAGTAAGGTTATTTCTTCGAATCGATTTTTCTGTGAAATGTATGGAAATAATCAACCAATTTTAATGCGGTTTGGCACAACAATTACACGTCGCGAGACCTATCATTTGAGGTATCAAGAACCGCAATCGGAGCACAATTGCAGATTTCGGAATTTTACAGCTCTGAATCGGCTGAGCTATAGTAAGGTGATTTTCTTCAAATCGAAGTTTCTTCCAAATCTATGGTATATCAATTACAGGTCCCGTGACCTATCATTTGAGGTATCAAGAACCGCAATCGGAGCACAATTGCAGATTTCGTATTTTTACAGCTCTGAATCGGCTGAGCTATAGTAAGGTGATTTTCTTCAAATCGAAGTTTCTTCCAAATCTATGGTATATCAATTACAGGTTCCGTGACCTATCATTTGAGGTATCAAGAACCGCAATCGGAGCACAATTGCAGATTTCGGAATTTTACAGCTCTGAATCGGCTGAGCTATAGTAAGGTGATTTTCTTCAAATCGAAGTTTCTTCCAAATTTATGGTATATCAATTACAGGTTCCGTGACTTATCATTTGAGGTATCAAGAACCGCAATCGGAGCACAATTGCAGATTTCGTATTTTTACAGCTCTGAATCGGCTGAGCTATGGTAAGGTGATTTTCTTCGAATCGATTTTTCTGTGAAATGTATGGAAATAATCAACCAATTTTAATGCGGTTTGGCACAACAATTACACGTCGCGAGACCTATCATTTGAGGTATCAAGAACCGCAATCGGAGCACAATTGCAGATTTCGGAATATTACAGCTCTGAATCGGCTGAGCTATAGTAAGGTGATTTTCTTCAAATCGAAGTTTCTTCCAAATCTATGGTATATCAATTACAGGTCCCGTGACCTATCATTTGAGGTATCAAGAACCGCAATCGGAGCACAATTGCAGATTTCGGAATTTTACAGCTCTAAATCGGCTGAGCTATAGTAAGGTGATTTTCTTCAAATCGAAGTTTCTTCCAAATCTATGGTATATCAATTACAGGTTCCGTGACCTATCATTTGAGGTATCAAGAACCGCAATCGGAGCACAATTGCAGATTTCGGAATTTTACAGCTCTGAATCGGCTGAGCTATAGTAAGGTGATTTTCTTCAAATCGAAGTTTCTTCCAAATCTATGGTATATCAATTACAGGTCCCGTGACCTATCATTTGAGGTATCAAGAACCGCAATCGGAGCACAATTGCAGATTTCGTATTTTTACAGCTCTGAATCGGCTGAGCTATAGTAAGGTGATTTTCTTCAAATCGAAGTTTCTTCCAAATCTATGGTATATCAATTACAGGTTCCGTAACTTATCATTTGAGGTATCAAGAACCGCAATCGGAGCACAATTGCAGATTTCGTATTTTTACAGCTCTGAATCGGCTGAGCTATGGTAAGATGATTTTCTTCGAATCGATTTTTCTGTGAAATGTATGGAAATAATCAACCAATTTTAATGCGGTTTGGCACAACAATTACACGTCGCGAGACCTATCATTTGAGGTATCAAGAACCGCAATCGGAGCACAATTGCAGATTTCATATTTTTACAACTCTGAATCGGCTGAGCTATAGTAAGGTGATTTTCTTCAAATCGAAGTTTCTTCCAAATCTATGGTATATCAATTACAGGTCCCGTGACCTATCATTTGAGGTATTAAGAACCGCAATCGGAGCACAATTGCAGATTTCATATTTTTACAACTCTGAATCGGCTGAGCTATAGTAAGGTGATTTTCTTCAAATCGAAGTTTCTTCCAAATCTATGGTATATCAATTACAGGTTCCGTGACCTATCATTTGAGGTATCAAGAACTGCAATCGGAGCACAATTGCAGATTTCGGAATTTTACAGCTCTGAATCGGCTGAGCTATAGTAAGGTTATTTCTTCGAATCGATTTTTCTGTGAAATGTATGGAAATAATCAACCAATTTTAATGCGGTTTGGCACAACAATTACACGTCGCGAGACCTATCATTTGAGGTATCATGAACCGCAATCGGAGCACAATTGCAGATTTCGGAATTTTACAGCTCTGAATCGGCTGAGCTATAGTAAGGTGATTTTCTTCAAATCGAAGTTTCTTCCAAATCTATGGTATATCAATTACAGGTCCCGTGACCTATCATTTGAGGTATCAAGAACCGCAATCGGAGCACAATTGCAGATTTCGTATTTTTACAGCTCTGAATCGGCTGAGCTATAGTAAGGTGATTTTCTTCAAATCGAAGTTTCTTCCAAATCTATGGTATATCAATTACAGGTTCCGTGACCTATCATTTGAGGTATCAAGAACCGCAATCGGAGCACAATTGCAGATTTCGGAATTTTACAGCTCTGAATCGGCTGAGCTATAGTAAGGTGATTTTCTTCAAATCGAAGTTTCTTCCAAATTTATGGTATATCAATTACAGGTTCCGTGACTTATCATTTGAGGTATCAAGAACCGCAATCGGAGCACAATTGCAGATTTCGTATTTTTACAGCTATGAATCGGCTGAGCTATGTTAAGGTGATTTTCTTCGAATCGATTTTTCTGTGAAATGTATGGAAATAATCAACCAATTTTAATGCGGTTTGGCACAACAATTACACGTCGCGAGACCTATCATTTGAGGTATCAAGAACCGCAATCGGAGCACAATTGCAGATTTCGGAATATTACAGCTCTGAATCGGCTGAGCTATAGTAAGGTGATTTTCTTCAAATCGAAGTTTCTTCCAAATCTATGGTATATCAATTACAGGTCCCGTGACCTATCATTTGAGGTATCAAGAACCGCAATCGGAGCACAATTGCAGATTCCGGAATTTTACAGCTCTAAATCGGCTGAGCTATAGTAAGGTGATTTTCTTCAAATCGAAGTTTCTTCCAAATCTATGGTATATCAATTACAGGTCCCGTGACCTATCATTTGAGGTATCAAGAACCGCAATCGGAGCACAATTGCAGATTTCGGAATTTTACAGCTCTAAATCGGCTGAGCTATAGTAAGGTGATTTTCTTCAAATCGAAGTTTCTTCAAAATCTATGGTATATCAATTACAGGTTCCGTGACCTATCATTTGAGGTATCAAGAACCGCAATCGGAGCACAATTGCAGATTTCGGAATTTTACAGCTCTGAATCGGCTGAGCTATAGTAAGATGATTTTCTTCAAATCGAAGTTTCTTCCAAATCTATGGTATATCAATTACAGGTCCCGTGACCTATCATTTGAGGTATCAAGAACCGCAATCGGAGCACAATTGCAGATTTCGGAATTTTACAGCTCTAAATCGGCTGAGCTATAGTAAGGTGATTTTCTTCAAATCGAAGTTTCTTCCAAATCTATGGTATATCAATTACAGGTCCCGTGACCTATCATTTGAGGTATCAAGAACCGCAATCGGAGCACAATTGCAGATTTCGTATTTTTACAGCTCTGAATCGGCTGAGCTATAGTAAGGTGATTTTCTTCAAATCGAAGTTTCTTCCAAATCTATGGTATATCAATTACAGGTTCCGTGACCTATCATTTGAGGTATCAAGAACCGCAATCGGAGCACAATTGCAGATTTCGTATTTTTACAGCTCTGAATCGGCTGAGCTATGGTAAGGTGATTTTCTTCGAATCGATTTTTCTGTGAAATGTATGGAAATAATCAACCAATTTTAATGCGGTTTGGCACAACAATTACACGTCGCGAGACCTATCATTTGAGGTATCAAGAACCGCAATCGGAGCACAATTGCAGATTTCGGAATATTACAGCTCTGAATCGGCTGAGCTATAGTAAGGTGATTTTCTTCAAATCGAAGTTTCTTCCAAATCTATGGTATATCAATTACAGGTCCCGTGACCTATCATTTGAGGTATCAAGAACCGCAATCGGAGCACAATTGCAGATTTCGGAATTTTACAGCTCTAAATCGGCTGAGCTATAGTAAGGTGATTTTCTTCAAATCGAAGTTTCTTCCAAATCTATGGTATATCAATTACAGGTTCCGTGACCTATCATTTGAGGTATCAAGAACCGCAATCGGAGCACAATTGCAGATTTCGGAATTTTACAGCTCTGAATCGGCTGAGCTATAGTAAGGTGATTTTCTTCAAATCGAAGTTTCTTCCAAATCTATGGTATATCAATTACAGGTCCCGTGACCTATCATTTGAGGTATCAAGAACCGCAATCGGAGCACAATTGCAGATTTCGTATTTTTACAGCTCTGAATCGGCTGAGCTATAGTAAGGTGATTTTCTTCAAATCGAAGTTTCTTCCAAATCTATGGTATATCAATTACAGGTTCCGTAACTTATCATTTGAGGTATCAAGAACCGCAATCGGAGCACAATTGCAGATTTCGTATTTTTACAGCTCTGAATCGGCTGAGCTATGGTAAGATGATTTTCTTCGAATCGATTTTTCTGTGAAATGTATGGAAATAATCAACCAATTTTAATGCGGTTTGGCACAACAATTACACGTCGCGAGACCTATCATTTGAGGTATCAAGAACCGCAATCGGAGCACAATTGCAGATTTCGTATTTTTACAGCTCTGAATCGGCTGAGCTATAGTAAGGAGATTTTCTTCAAATCGAAGTTTCTTCCAAATCTATGGTATATCAATTACAGGTCCCGTGACCTATCATTTGAGGTATTAAGAACCGCAATCGGAGCACAATTGCAGATTTCATATTTTTACAACTCTGAATCGGCTGAGCTATAGTAAGGTGATTTTCTTCAAATCGAAGTTTCTTCCAAATCTATGGTATATCAATTACAGGTTCCGTGACCTATCATTTGAGGTATCAAGAACTGCAATCGGAGCACAATTGCAGATTTCGGAATTTTACAGCTCTGAATCGGCTGAGCTATAGTAAGGTGATTTTCTTCAAATCGAAGTTTCTTCCAAATCTATGGTATATCAATTACAGGTCCCGTGACCTATCATTTGAGGTATCAAGAACCGCAATCGGAGCACAATTGCAGATTTCGGAATTTTACAGCTCTGAATCGGCTGAGCTATAGTAAGGTGATTTTCTTCAAATCGAAGTTTCTTCCAAATCTATGGTATATCAATTACAGGTTCCGTGACTTATCATTTGAGGTATCAAGAACCGCAATCGGAGCACAATTGCAGATTTCGTATTTTTACAGCTCTGAATCGGCTGAGCTATGGTAAGGTGATTTTCTTCGAATCGATTTTTCTGTGAAATGTATGGAAATAATCAACCAATTTTAATGCGGTTTGGCACAACAATTACACGTCGCGAGACCTATCATTTGAGGTATCAAGAACCGCAATCGGAGCACAATTGCAGATTTCGGAATTTTACAGCTCTGAATCGGCTGAGCTATAGTAAGGTGATTTTCTTCAAATCGAAGTTTCTTCCAAATCTATGGTATATCAATTACAGGTTCCGTGACTTATCATTTGAGGTATCAAGAACCGCAATCGGAGCACAATTGCAGATTTCGTATTTCTACAGCTCTGAATCGGCTGAGCTATAGTAAGGTGATTTTCTTCGAATCGATTTTTCTGTGAAATGTATGGAAATAATCAACCAATTCTAATGCTGCTTGGCACAACAATTACACGTCGCGAGACCTATCATTTGAGGTATCAAGAACCGCAATCGGAGCACAATTGCAGATTTCGGAATTTTACAGCTCTGAATCGGCTGAGCTATAGTAAGGTTATTTCTTCGAATCGATTTTTCTGTGAAATGTATGGAAATAATAAACCAATTTTAATGCGGTTTGGCACAACAATTACACGTCGCGAGACCTATCATTTGAGGTATCAAGAACCGCAATCGGAGCACAATTGCAGATTTCGGAATTTTACAGCTCTGAATCGGCTGAGCTATAGTAAGGTGATTTTCTTCAAATCGAAGTTTCTTCCAAATCTATGGTATATCAATTACAGGTCCCGTGACCTATCATTTGAGGTATCAAGAACCGCAATCGGAGCACAATTGCAGATTTCGGAATTTTACAGCTCTGAATCGGCTGAGCTATAGTTAGGTGATTTTCTTCAAATCGAAGTTTCTTCCAAATCTATGGTATATCAATTACAAATCCCGTGACCTATCATTTGAGGTATCAAGAACCGCAATCGGAGCACAATTGCAGATTTCGGAATTTTACAGCTCTGAATCGGCTGAGCTATAGTAAGGTTATTTCTTCGAATCGATTTTTCTGTGAAATGTATGGAAATAATCAACCAATTTTAATGCGGTTTGGCACAACAATTACACGTCGCGAGACCTATCATTTGAGGTATCAAGAACCGCAATCGGAGCACAATTGCAGATTTCGGAATTTTACAGCTCTGAATCGGCTGAGCTATAGTAAGGTGATTTTCTTCAAATCGAAGTTTCTTCCAAATCTATGGTATATCAATTACAGGTCCCGTGACCTATCATTTGAGGTATCAAGAACCGCAATCGGAGCACAATTGCAGATTTCGGAATTTTACAGCTCTGAATCGGCTGAGCTATAGTTAGGTGATTTTCTTCAAATCGAAGTTTCTTCCAAATCTATGGTATATCAATTACAGGTCCCGTGACCTATCATTTGAGGTATCAAGAACCGCAATCGGAGCACAATTGCAGATTTCGGAATTTTACAGCTCTGAATCGGCTGAGCTATAGTAAGGTTATTTATTCGAATCGATTTTTCTGTGAAATGTATGGAAATAATCAACCAATTTGAATACTGCTTGGCCCAGCAATTACAGGTCCCGTGACCTATCATTTGAGGTATCAAGAACCGCAATCGGAGCACAATTGCAGATTTCGGATTTTTACAGCTCTGAATCGGCTGAGCTATAGTAAGGTGATTTTCTTCAAATCGAAGTTTCTTCCAAATCTATGGTATATCAATTACAGGTCCCGTGACCTATCATTTGAGGTATCAAGAACCGCAATCGGAGCACAATTGCAGATTTCGTATTTTTACAGCTCTGAATCGGTTGAGCTATAGTAAGGTGATTTTCTTCAAATCAAAGTTTCTTCCAAATCTATGGTATATCAATTACAGGTTCCGTGACCTATCATTTGAGGTATCAAGAACCGCAATCGGAGCACAATTGCAGATTTCGGAATTTTACAGCTCTGAATCGGCTGAGCTATAGTAAGGTTATTTCTTCGAATCGATTTTTCTGTGAAATGTATGGAAATAATCAACCAATTTTAATACTGCTTGGCCCAGCAATTACAGGTCCCGTGACCTATCATTTGAGGTATCAAGAACCGCAATCGGAGCACAATTGAAGATTTCGTATTTTTACAGCTCTGAATCGGCTGAGCTATAGTAAGGTGATTTTCTTCAAATCGAAGTTTCTTCCAAATCTATGGTATATCAATTACAGGTTCCGTGACTTATCATTTGAGGTATCAAGAACCGCAATCGGAGCACAATTGCAGATTTCGGAATTTTACAGCTCTGAATCGGCTGAGCTATAGTAAGGTTATTTCTTCGAATCGATTTTTCTGTGAAATGTATGGAAATAATCAACCAATTTTAATACTGCTTGGCCCAGCAATTACAGGTCCCGTGACCTATCATTTGAGGTATCAAGAACCGCAATCGGAGCACAATTGCAGATTTCGGAATTTTACAGCTCTGAATCGGCTGAGCTATAGTAAGGTGATTTTCTTCAAATCGAAGTTTCTTCCAAATCTATGGTATATCAATTACAGGTCCCGTGACCTATCATTTGAGGTATCAAGTACCGCAATCGGAGCACAATTGCAGATTTCGTATTTTTACAGCTCTGAATCGGCTGAGCTATAGTAAGGTGATTTTCTTCAAATCGAAGTTTCTTCCAAATCTATGGTATATCAATTACAGGTTCCGTGACTTATCATTTAAGGTATCAAGAACCGCAATCGGAGCACAATTGCAGATTTCGTATTTTTACAGCTCTGAATCGGCTGAGCTATAGTAAGGTGATTTTCTTCGAATCGATTTTTCTGTGAAATGTATGGAAATAATCAACTAATTTTAACGCGGTTTATCACAACAATTACACGTCGCGAGACCTATCATTTGAGGTATCAAGAACCGCAATCGGAGCACAATTGCAGATTTCGGAATTTTACAGCTCTGAATCGGCTGAGCTATAGTAAGGTTATTTCTTCGAATCGATTTTTCTGTGAAATGTATGGAAATAATCAACCAATTTTAATACTGCTTGGCCCAGCAATTACAGGTCCCGTGACCTATCATTTGAGGTATCAAGAACCGCAATCGGAGCACAATTGCAGATTTCGGAATTTTACAGCTCTGAATCGGCTGAGCTATAGTAAGGTGATTTTCTTCAAATCGAAGTTTCTTCCAAATCTATGGTATATCAATTACAGGTTCCGTGACTTATCATTTGAGGTATCAAGAACCGCAATCGGAGCACAATTGCAGATTTCGGAATTTTACAGCTCTGAATCGGCTGAGCTATAGTAAGGTTATTTCTTCGAATCGATTTTTCTGTGAAATGTATGGAAATAATCAACCAATTTTATTACTGCTTGGCGCAGCAATTACAGGTCCCGTGACCTATCATTTGAGGTATCAAGAACCGCAATCGGAGCACAATTGCAGATTTCGGAATTTTACAGCTCTGAATCGGCTGAGCTATAGTAAGGTTATTTCTTCGAATCGATTTTTCTGTGAAATGTATGGAAATAATCAACCAATTTTAATACTGCTTGGCCCAGCAATTACAGGTCCCGTGACCTATCATTTGAGGTATCAAGAACCGCAATCGGAGCACAATTGCAGATTTCGGAATTTTACAGCTCTGAATCGGCTGAGCTATAGTAAGGTGATTTTCTTCAAATCGAAGTTTCTTCCAAATCTATGGTATATCAATTACAGGTCCCGTGACCTATCATTTGAGGTATCAAGAACCGCAATCGGAGCACAATTGCAGATTTCGTATTTTTACAGCTCTGAATCGGTTGAGCTATAGTAAGGTGATTTTCTTCAAATCAAAGTTTCTTCCAAATCTATGGTATATCAATTACAGGTTCCGTGACCTATCATTTGAGGTATCAAGAACCGCAATCGGAGCACAATTGCAGATTTCGGAATTTTACAGCTCTGAATCGGCTGAGCTATAGTAAGGTTATTTCTTCGAATCGATTTTTCTGTGAAATGTATGGAAATAATCAACCAATTTTAATACTGCTTGGCCCAGCAATTACAGGTCCCGTGACCTATCATTTGAGGTATCAAGAACCGCAATCGGAGCACAATTGAAGATTTCGTATTTTTACAGCTCTGAATCGGCTGAGCTATAGTAAGGTGATTTTCTTCAAATCGAAGTTTCTTCCAAATCTATGGTATATCAATTACAGGTTCCGTGACTTATCATTTGAGGTATCAAGAACCGCAATCGGAGCACAATTGCAGATTTCGGAATTTTACAGCTCTGAATCGGCTGAGCTATAGTAAGGTTATTTCTTCGAATCGATTTTTCTGTGAAATGTATGGAAATAATCAACCAATTTTAATACTGCTTGGCGCAGCAATTACAGGTCCCGTGACCTATCATTTGAGGTATCAAGAACCGCAATCGGAGCACAATTGCAGATTTCGGAATTTTACAGCTCTGAATCGGCTGAGCTATAGTAAGGTTATTTCTTCGAATCGATTTTTCTGTGAAATGTATGGAAATAATCAACCAATTTTAATACTGCTTGGCCCAGCAATTACAGGTCCCGTGACCTATCATTTGAGGTATCAAGTACCGCAATCGGAGCACAATTGCAGATTTCGTATTTTTACAAATCGAAGATTTGATTTTCTTCAAATCGAAGTTTCTTCCAAATCTATGGTATATCAATTACAGGTTCCGTGACTTATCATTTAAGGTATCAAGAACCGCAATCGGAGCACAATTGCAGATTTCGTATTTTTACAGCTCTGAATCGGCTGAGCTATAGTAAGGTGATTTTCTTCGAATCGATTTTTCTGTGAAATGTATGGAAATAATCAACCAATTTTAACGCGGTTTGGCACAACAATTACACGTCGCGAGACCTATCATTTGAGGTATCAAGAACCGCAATCGGAGCACAATTGCAGATTTCGGAATTTTACAGCTCTGAATCGGCTGAGCTATAGTAAGGTGATTTTCTTCAAATCGAAGTTTCTTCCAAATCTATGGTATATCAATTACAGGTCCCGTGACCTATCATTTGAGGTATCAAGAACCGCAATCGGAGCACAATTGCAGATTTCGGAATTTTACAGCTCTGAATCGGCTGAGCCATAGTTAGGTGATTTTCTTAAAATCGAAGTTTCTTCCAAATCTATGGTATATCAATTACAGGTCCCGTGACTTATCATTTGAGGTATCAAGAACCGCAATCGGAGCACAATTGCAGATTTCGTATTTTTACAGCTCTGAATCGGCTGAGCTATAGTAAGGTGATTTTCTTCGAATCGATTTTTCTGTGAAATGTATGGAAATAATCAACCAATTTTAATGCGGTTTGGCACAACAATTACACGTCGCGAGACCTATCATTTGAGGTATCAAGAACCGCAATCGGAGCACAATTGCAGATTTCGGAATTTTACAGCTCTGAATCGGCTGAGCTATAGTAAGGTGATTTTCTTCAAATCGAAGTTTCTTCCAAATCTATGGTATATCAATTACAGGTTCCGTGACCTATCATTTGAGGTATCAAGAACCGCAATCGGAGCACAATTGCAGATTTCGGAATTTTACAGCTCTGAATCGGATGAGCTATAGTAAGGTGATTTTCTTCAAATCGAAGTTTCTTCCAAATCTATGGTATATCAATTACAGGTTCCGTGACCTATCATTTGAGGTATCAAGAACCGCAATCGGAGCACAATTGCAGATTTCGGAATTTTACAGCTCTGAATCGGCTGAGCTATAGTAAGGTTATTTCTTCGAATCGATTTTTCTGTGAAATGTATGGAAATAATCAACCAATTTTAATACTGCTTGGCCCAGCAATTACAGGTCCCGTGACCTATCATTTGAGGTATCAAGAACCGCAATCGGAGCACAATTGAAGATTTCGGTATTTTACAGCTCTGAATCGGCCGAGCTATAGTAAGGTGATTTTCTTCAAATCGAAGTTTCTTCCAAATCTATGGTATATCAATTACAGGTTCCGTGACTTATCATTTGAGGTATCAAGAACCGCAATCGGAGCACAATTGCAGATTTCGGAATTTTACAGCTCTGAATCGGCTGAGCTATAGTAAGGTTATTTCTTCGAATCGATTTTTCTGTGAAATGTATGGAAATAATCAACCAATTTTAATACTGCTTGGCGCAGCAATTACAGGTCCCGTGACCTATCATTTGAGGTATCAAGAACCGCAATCGGAGCACAATTGAAGATTTCGGAATTTTACAGCTCTGAATCGGCTGAGCTATAGTAAGGTGATTTTCTTCAAATCGAAGTTTCTTCCAAATCTATGGTATATCAATTACAGGTCCCGTGACCTATCATTTGAGGTATCAAGAACCGCAATCGGAGCACAATTGCAGATTTCGGAATTTTACAGCTCTGAATCGGCTGAGCTATAGTAAGGTTATTCCTTCGAATCGATTTTTCTGTGAAATGTATGGAAATAATCAACCAATTTTAATACTGCTTGGCCCAGCAATTACAGGTCCCGTGACCTATCATTTGAGGTATCAAGAACCGCAATCGGAGCACAATTGCAGATTTCGTATTTTTACAGCTCTGAATCGGCTGAGCTATAGTAAGGTGATTTTCTTCAAATCGAAGTTTCTTCCAAATCTATGGTATATCAATTACAGGTCCCGTGACCTATCATTTGAGGTATCAAGAACCGCAATCGGATCACAATTGCAGATTTCGTATTTTTACAGCTCTGAATCGGCTGAGCTATAGTAAGGTTATTTCTTCGAAACGATTTTTCTGTGAAATGTATGGAAATAATCAACCAATTTTAATACTGCTTGGCCCAGCAATTACAGGTCCCGTGACCTATCATTTGAGGTATCAAGAACCGCAATCGGAGCACAATTGCAGATTTCGGAATTTTACAGCTCTGAATCGGCTGAGCTATAGTAAGGTGATTTTCTTCAAATCGATTTTTCTGTGAAATGTATGGAAATAATCAACCAATTTTAATGCGGTTTGGCACAACAATTACACGTCGCGAGACCTATCATTTGAGGTATCAAGAACCGCAATCGGAGCACAATTGCAGATTTCGGAATTTTACAGCTCTGAATCGGCTGAGCTATAGTAAGGTGATTTTCTTCGAATCGAATTTTCTACGAAATGTATGGTATAGCAATTACAGGTCCCGTGACCTATCATTTGAGGTATCAAGAACCGCAATCGGAGCACAATTGCAGATTTCGGAATTTTACAGCTCTGAATCGGTTTAGCTATAGTAAGGTGATTTTCTTCAAATCGAAGTTTCTTCCAAATCTATGGTTTATCAATTACAGGTTCCGTGACTTATCATTTGAGGTATCAAGAAACGCAATCGGAGCACAATTGCAGATTTTAAATTTTTACAGCTCTGAATCGGCTGAGCTATAGTAAGGTGATTTTCTTCGAATCGATTTTTCTGTGAAATGTATGGAAATAATCAACCAATTTTAATACTGCTTGGCCCAGCAATTACAGGTCCCGTGACCTATCATTTGAGGTATCAAGAACCGCAATCGGAGCACAATTGCAGATTTCGGAATTTTACAGCTCTGAATCGGCTGAGCTATAGTAAGGTGATTTTCTTCGAATCGATTTTTCTGTGAAATGTATGGAAATAATCAACCAATTTTAATGCGGTTTGGCACAACAATTACACGTCGCGAGACCTATCATTTGAGGTATCAAGAACCGCAATCGGAGCACAATTGCAGATTTCGGAATTTTACAGCTCTGAATCGGCTGAGCTATAGTAAGGTGATTTTCTTCAAATCGAAGTTTCTTCCAAATCTATGGTATATCAATTACAGGTCCCGTGACCTATCATTTGAGGTATCAAGAACCGCCATCGGAGCACAATTGCAGATTTTGGATTTTTACAGCTCTGAATCGGCTGAGCTATAGTAAGGTGATTTTCTTCAAATCGAAGTTTCTTCCAAATCTATGGTATATCAATTACAGGTCCCGTGACCTATCATTTGAGGTATCAAGAACCGCAATCGGAGCACAATTGCAGATTTTGGATTTTTACAGCTCTGAATCGGCTGAGCTATAGTAAGGTGATTTTCTTCAAATCGAAGTTTCTTCCAAATCTATGGTATATCAATTACAGGTCCCGTGACCTATCATTTGAGGTATCAAGAACCGCAATCGGAGCACAATTGCAGATTTTGGATTTTTACAGCTCTGAATCGGCTGAGCTATAGTAAGGTGATTTTCTTCAAATCGAAGTTTCTTCCAAATCTATGGTATATCAATTACAAGTCCCGTGACCTATCATTTGAGGTATCAAGAACCGCAATCGGAGCACAATTGCAGATTTCGGATTTTTACAGCTTTGAATCGGCTGAGCTATAGTAAGGTGATTTTCTTCGAATCGAAGTTTCTTCCAAATCTATGGTATATCAATTACAGGTCCCGTGACCTATCATTTGAGGTATCAAGAACCGCAATCGGAGCACAATTGCAGATTTTGGATTTTTACAGCTCTGAATCGGCTGAGCTATAGTAAGGTGATTTTCTTCGAATCGATTTTTCTGTGAAATGTATGGAAATAACCAACCAATTTTAACGCGGTTTGGCACAACAATTACACGTCCCGAGACCTATCATTTGAGGTATCAAGAACCGCAATCGGAGCACAATTGCAGATTTCGGAATTTTACAGCTCTGAATCGGCTGAGCTATAGTAAGGTGATTTTCTTCAAATCGAAGTTTCTTCCAAATCTATGGTATATCAATTACAGGTCCCGTGACCTATCATTTGAGGTATCAAGAACCGCAATCGGAGCACAATTGCAGATTTTGGATTTTTACAGCTCTGAATCGGCTGAGCTATAGTAAGGTGATTTTCTTCAAATCGAAGTTTCTTCCAAATCTATGGTATATCAATTACAGGTCCCGTGACCTATCATTTGAGGTATCAAGAACCGCAATCGGAGCACAATTGCAGATTTCGGATTTTTACAGCTCTGAATCGGCTGAGCTATAGTAAGGTGATTTTCTTCGAATCGATTTTTCTGTGAAATGTATGGAAATAACCAACCAATTTTAACGCGGTTTGGCACAACAATTACACGTCGCGAGACCTATCATTTGAGGTATCAAGAACCGCAATCGGAGCACAATTGAAGATTTCGGAAATTTACAGCTCTGAATCGGCTGAGCTATAGTAAGGTGATTTTCTTCAAATCGAAGTTTCTTCCAAATCTATGGTATATCAATTACAGGTCCCGTGACCTATCATTTGAGGTATCAAGAACCGCAATCGGAGCACAATTGCAGATTTTGGATTTTTACAGCTCTGAATCGGCTGAGCTATAGTAAGGTGATTTTCTTCGAATCGATTTTTCTGTGAAATGTATGGAAATAATCAACCAATTCTAACGCGGTTTGGCACAACAATTACACGTCGCGAGACCTATCATTTGAGGTATCAAGAACCGCAATCGGAGCACAATTGAAGATTTCGGAATTTTACAGCTCTGAATCGGCTGAGCTATAGTAAGGTGATTTTCTTCAAATCGAAGTTTCTTCCAAATCTATGGTATATCAATTACAAGTCCCGTGACCTATCATTTGAGGTATCAAGAACCGCAATCGGAGCACAATTGCAGATTTCGGATTTTTACAGCTCTGAATCGGTTGAGCTATAGTAAGGTGATTTTCTTCAAATCGAAGTTTCTTCCAAATCTATGGTATATCAATTACAGGTCCCGTGACCTATCATTTGAGGTATCAAGAACCGCAATCGGAGCACAATTGCAGATTTCGGATTTTTACAGCTTTGAATCGGCTGAGCTATAGTAAGGTGATTTTCTTCGAATCGATTTTTCTGTGAAATGTATGGAAATAACCAACCAATTTTAACGCGGTTTGGCACAACAATTACACGTCCCGAGACCTATCATTTGAGGTATCAAGAACCGCAATCGGAGCACAATTGCAGATTTCGGAATTTTACAGCTCTGAATCGGCTGAGCTATAGTAAGGTGATTTTCTTCAAATCGAAGTTTCTTCCAAATCTATGGTATATCAATTACAGGTCCCGTGACCTATCATTTGAGGTATCAAGAACCGCAATCGGAGCACAATTGCAGATTTTGGATTTTTACAGCTCTGAATCGGCTGAGCTATAGTAAGGTGATTTTCTTCAAATCGAAGTTTCTTCCAAATCTATGGTATATCAATTACAGGTCCCGTGACCTATCATTTGAGGTATCAAGAACCGCAATCGGAGCACAATTGCAGATTTTGGATTTTTACAGCTCTGAATCGGCTGAGCTATAGTAAGGTGATTTTCTTCGAATCGATTTTTCTGTGGAATGTATGGAAATAATCAACCAATTTTAATGCGGTTTGGCACAACAATTACACGTCCCGAGACCTATCATTTGAGGTATTAAGAACCGCAATCGGAGCACAATTGCAGATTTCGGAATGTTACAGCTCTGAATCGGTTGAGCTATAGTAAGGTGATTTTCTTCAAATCGAAGTTTCTTCCAAATCTATGGTATATCAATTACAGGTCCCGTGACCTATCATTTGAGGTATCAAGAACCGCAATCGGAGCACAATTGCAGATTTTGGATTTTTACAGCTCTGAATCGGCTGAGCTATAGTAAGGTGATTTTCTTCGAATCGATTTTTCTGTGAAATGTATGGAAATAACCAACCAATTTTAACGCGGTTTGGCACAACAATTACACGTCCCGAGACCTATCATTTGAGGTATCAAGAACCGCAATCGGAGCACAATTGCAGATTTCGGGATTTTACAGCTCTGAATCGGCTGAGCTATAGTAAGGTGATTTTCTTCAAATCGAAGTTTCTTCCAAATCTATGGTATATCAATTACAGGTCCCGTGACCTATCATTTGAGGTATCAAGAACCGCAATCGGAGCACAATTGCAGATTTTGGATTTTTACAGCTCTGAATCGGCTGAGCTATAGTAAGGTGATTTTCTTCAAATCGAAGTTTCTTCCAAATCTATGGTATATCAATTACAGGTCCCGTGACCTATCATTTGAGGTATCAAGAACCGCAATCGGAGCACAATTGCAGATTTTGGATTTTTACAGCTCTGAATCGGCTGAGCTATAGTAAGGTGATTTTCTTCGAATCGATTTTTCTGTGAAATGTATGGAAATAATCAACCAATTTTAATGCGGTTTGGCACAACAATTACACGTCCAGAGACCTATCATTTGAGGTATTAAGAACCGCAATCGGAGCACAATTGCAGATTTCGGAATTTTACAGCTCTGAATCGGCTGAGCTATAGTAAGGTGATTTTCTTCAAATCGACGTTTCTTCCAAATCTATGGTATATCAATTACAAGTCCCGTGACCTATCATTTGAGGTATCAAGAACCGCAATCGGAGCACAATTGCAGATTTCGGATTTTTACAGCTTTGAATCGGCTGAGCTATAGTAAGGTGATTTTCTTCGAATCGATTTTTCTGTGAAATGTATGGAAATAACCAACCAATTTTAACGCGGTTTGGCACAACAATTACACGTCCCGAGACCTATCATTTGAGGTATCAAGAACCGCAATCGGAGCACAATTGCAGATTTCGGAATTTTACAGCTCTGAATCGGCTGAGCTATAGTAAGGTGATTTTCTTCAAATCGAAGTTTCTTCCAAATCTATGGTATATCAATTACAGGTTCCGTGACCTATCATTTGAGGTATCAAGAACCGCAATCGGAGCACAATTGCAGATTTTGGATTTTTACAGCTCTGAATCGGCTGAGCTATAGTAAGGTGATTTTCTTCAAATCGAAGTTTCTTCCAAATCTATGGTATATCAATTACAGGTCCCGTGACCTATCATTTGAGGTATCAAGAACCGCAATCGGAGCACAATTGCAGATTTTGGATTTTTACAGCTCTGAATCGGCTGAGCTATAGTAAGGTGATTTTCTTCGAATCGATTTTTCTGTGAAATGTATGGAAATAATCAACCAATGTTAATGCGGTTTGGCACAACAATTACACGTCCCGAGACCTATCATTTGAGGTATTAAGAACCGCAATCGGAGCACAATTGCAGATTTCGGAATTTTACAGCTCTGAATCGGCTGAGCTATAGTAAGGTGATTTTCTTCAAATCGAAGTTTCTTCCAAATCTATGGTATATCAATTACAAGTCCCGTGACCTATCATTTGAGGTATCAAGAACCGCAATCGGAGCATAATTGCAGATTTCGGATTTTTACAGCTTTGAATCGGCTGAGCTATAGTAAGGTGATTTTCTTCGAATCGATTTTTCTGTGAAATGTATGAAAATAACCAACCAATTTTAACGCGGTTTGGCACAACAATTACACGTCCCGAGACCTATCATTTGAGGTATCAAGAACCGCAATCGGAGCACAATTGCAGATTTCGGAATTTTACAGCTCTGAATCGGCTGAGCTATAGTAAGGTGATTTTCTTCAAATCGAAGTTTCTTCCAAATCTATGGTATATCAATTACAGGTCCCGTGACCTATCATTTGAGGTATCAAGAACCGCAATCGGAGCACAATTGCAGATTTTGGATTTTTACAGCTCTGAATCGGCTGAGCTATAGTAAGGTGATTTTCTTCAAATCGAAGTTTCTTCCAAATCTATGGTATATCAATTACAGGTCCCGTGACCTATCATTTGAGGTATCAAGAACCGCAATCGGAGCACAATTGCAGATTTCGGATTTTTACAGCTTTGAATCGGCTGAGCTATTATAGTAAGGTGATTTTCTTCGAATCGATTTTTCTGTGAAATGTATGGAAATAATCAACCAATTTTAATGCGGTTTGGCACAACAATTACACGTCCCGAGACCTATCATTTGAGGTACTAAGAACCGCAATCGGAGCACAATTGCAGATTTCGGAATTTTACAGCTCTGAATCGGTTGAGCTATAGTAAGGTGATTTTCTTCAAATCGAAGTTTCTTCCAAATCTATGGTATATCAATTACAGGTCCCGTGACCTATCATTTGAGGTATCAAGAACCGCAATCGGAGCACAATTGCAGATTTTGGATTTTTACAGCTCTGAATCGGCTGAGCTATAGTAAGGTGATTTTCTTCGAATCGATTTTTCTGTGAAATGTATGGAAATAATCAACCAATTTTAATGCGGTTTGGCACAACAATTACACGTCCCGAGACCTATCATTTGAGGTATTAAGAACCGCAATCGGAGCACAATTGCAGATTTCGGAATTTTACAGCTCTGAATCGGCTGAGCTATAGTAAGGTGATTTTCTTCAAATCGAAGTTTCTTCCAAATCTATGGTATATCAATTACAGGTCCCGTGACCTATCATTTGAGGTATCAAGAACCGCAATCGGAGCACAATTGCAGATTTTGGATTTTTACAGCTCTGAATCGGCTGAGCTATAGTAAGGTGATTTTCTTCGAATCGATTTTTCTGTGAAATGTATGAAAATAACCAACCAATTTTAACGCGGTTTGGCACAACAATTACACGTCCCGAGACCTATCATTTGAGGTATCAAGAACCGCAATCGGAGCACAATTGCAGATTTCGGAATTTTACAGCTCTGAATCGGCTGAGCTATAGTAAGGTGATTTTCTTCAAATCGAAGTTTCTTCCAAATCTATGGTATATCAATTACAGGTCTTGTGACCTATCATTTTAGGTATCAAGAACCGCAATCGGAGCACAATTGCAGATTTTGGATTTTTACAGCTCTGAATCGGCTGAGCTATAGTAAGGTGATTTTCTTCAAATCGAAGTTTCTTCCAAATCTATGGTATATCAATTACAGGTCCCGTGACCTATCATTTGAGGTATCAAGAACCGCAATCGGAGCACAATTGCAGATTTCGGATTTTTACAGCTTTGAATCGGCTGATCTATTATAGTAAGGTGATTTTCTTCGAATCGATTTTTCTGTGGAATGTATGGAAATAATCAACTAATTTTAATGCGGTTTGGCACAACAATTACACGTCCCGAGACCTATCATTTGAGGTACTAAGAACCGCAATCGGAGCACAATTGCAGATTTCGGAATTTTACAGCTCTGAATCGGTTGAGCTATAGTAAGGTGATTTTCTTCAAATCGAAGTTTCTTCCAAATCTATGGTATATCAATTACAGGTCCCGTGACCTATCATTTGAGGTATCAAGAACCGCAATCGGAGCACAATTGCAGATTTTGGATTTTTACAGCTCTGAATCGGCTGAGCTATAGTAAGGTGATTTTCTTCGAATCGATTTTTCTGTGAAATGTATGGAAATAACCAACCAATTTTAACGCGGTTTGGCACAACAATTACACGTCCCGAGACCTATCATTTGAGGTATCAAGAACCGCAATCGGAGCACAATTGCAGATTTCGGAATTTTACAGCTCTGAATCGGTTGAGCTATAGTAAGGTGATTTTCTTCAAATCGAAGTTTCTTCCAAATCTATGGTATATCAATTACAGGTCCCGTGACCTATCATTTGAGGTATCAAGAACCGCAATCGGAGCACAATTGCAGATTTTGGATTTTTACAGCTCTGAATCGGCTGAGCTATAGTAAGGTGATTTTCTTCAAATCGAAGTTTCTTCCAAATCTATGGTATATCAATTACAGGTCCCGTGACCTATCATTTTAGGTATCAAGAACCGCAATCGGAGCACAATTGCAGATTTTGGATTTTTACAGCTCTGAATCGGCTGAGCTATAGTAAGGTGATTTTCTTCAAATCGAAGTTTCTTCCAAATCTATGGTATATCAATTACAGGTCCCGTGACCTATCATTTGAGGTATCAAGAACCGCAATCGGAGCACAATTGCATATTTCGGATTTTTACAGCTTTGAATCGGCTGAGCTATTATAGTAAGGTGATTTTCTTCGAATCAATTTTTCTGTGGAATGTATGGAAATAACCAACCAATTTTAACGCGGTTTGGCACAACAATTACACGTCCCGAGACCTATCATTTGAGGTACTAAGAACCGCAATCGGAGCACAATTGCAGATTTCGGAATTTTACAGCTCTGAATCGGTTGAGCTATAGTAATGTGATTTTCTTCAAATCGAAGTTTCTTCCAAATCTATGGTATATCAATTACAGGTCCCGTGACCTATCATTTGAGGTATCAAGAACCGCAATCGGAGCACAATTGCAGATTTTGGATTTTTACAGCTCTGAATCGGCTGAGCTATAGTAAGGTGATTTCCTTCGAATCGATTTTTCTGTGAAATGTATGGAAATAACCAACCAATTTTAACGCGGTTTGGCACAACAATTACACGTCCCGAGACCTATCATTTGAGGTATCAAGAACCGCAATCGGAGCACAATTGCAGATTTCGGAATTTTACAGCTCTGAATCGGTTGAGCTATAGTAAGGTGATTTTCTTCAAATCGAAGTTTCTTCCAAATCTATGGTATATCAATTACAGGTCCCGTGACCTATCATTTGAGGTATCAAGAACCGCAATCGGAGCACAATTGCAGATTTTGGATTTTTACAGCTCTGAATCGGCTGAGCTATAGTAAGGTGATTTTCTTCGAATCGATTTTTCTGTGAAATGTATGGAAATAACCAACCAATTTTAACGCGGTTTGGCACAACAATTACACGTCCCGAGACCTATCATTTGAGGTATCAAGAACCGCAATCGGAGCACAATTGCAGATTTCGGAATTTTACAGCTCTGAATCGGTTGAGCTATAGTAAGGTGATTTTCTTCAAATCGAAGTTTCTTCCAAATCTATGGTATATCAATTACAGGTCCCGTGACCTATCATTTGAGGTATCAAGAACCGCAATCGGAGCACAATTGCAGATTTTGGATTTTTACAGCTCTGAATCGGCTGAGCTATAGTAAGGTGATTTTCTTCAAATCGAAGTTTCTTCCAAATCTATGGTATATCAATTACAGGTCCCGTGACCTATCATTTTAGGTATCAAGAACCGCAATCGGAGCACAATTGCAGATTTTGGATTTTTACAGCTCTGAATCGGCTGAGCTATAGTAAGGTGATTTTCTTCAAATCGAAGTTTCTTCCAAATCTATGGTATATCAATTACAGGTCCCGTGACCTATCATTTGAGGTATCAAGAACCGCAATCGGAGCACAATTGCAGATTTTGGATTTTTACAGCTCTGAATCGGCTGAGCTATAGTAAGGTGATTTTCTTCAAATCGAAGTTTCTTCCAAATCTATGGTATATCAATTACAGGTCCCGTGACCTATCATTTGAGGTATCAAGAACCGCAATCGGAGCACAATTGCAGATTTTGGATTTTTACAGCTCTGAATCGGCTGAGCTATAGTAAGGTGATTTTCTTCAAATCGAAGTTTCTTCCAAATCTATGGTATATCAATTACAGGTCCCGTGACCTATCATTTGAGGTATCAAGAACCGCAATCGGAGCACAATTGCAGATTTTGGATTTTTACAGCTCTGAATCGGCTGAGCTATAGTAAGGTGATTTTCTTCAAATCGAAGTTTCTTCCAAATCTATGGTATATCAATTACAGGTCCCGTGACCTATCATTTGAGGTATCAAGAACCGCAATCGGAGCACAATTGCAGATTTCGGATTTTTACAGCTTTGAATCGGCTGAGCTATAGTAAGGTGATTTTCTTCAAATCGAAGTTTCTTCCAAATCTATGGTATATCAATTACAGGTCCCGTGACCTATCATTTGAGGTATCAAGAACCGCAATCGGAGCACAATTGCAGATTTCGGATTTTTACAGCTTTGAATCGGCTGAGCTATAGTAAGGTGATTTTCTTCGAATCGATTTTTCTGTGGAATGTATGGAAATAATCAACCAATTTTAATGCGGTTTGGCACAACAATTACACGTCCCGAGACCTATCATTTGAGGTACTAAGAACCGCAATCGGAGCACAATTGCAGATTTCGGAATTTTACAGCTCTGAATCGGTTGAGCTATAGTAAGGTGATTTTCTTCAAATCGAAGTTTCTTCCAAATCTATGGTATATCAATTACAGGTCCCGTGACCTATCATTTGAGGTATCAAGAACCGCAATCGGAGCACAATTGCAGATTTTGGATTTTTACAGCTCTGAATCGGCTGAGCTATAGTAAGGTGATTTTCTTCGAATCGATTTTTCTGTGAAATGTATGGAAATAACCAACCAATTTTAACGCGGTTTGGCACAACAATTACACGTCGCGAGACCTATCATTTGAGGTATCAAGAACCGCAATCGGAGCACAATTGAAGATTTCGGAATTTTACAGCTCTGAATCGGCTGAGCTATAGTAAGGTGATTTTCTTCAAATCGAAGTTTCTTCCAAATCTATGGTATATCAATTACAGGTCCCGTGACCTATCATTTGAGGTATCAAGAACCGCAATCGGATTGCAGATTTTGGATTTTTACAGCTCTGAATCGGCTGAGCTATAGTAAGGTGATTTTCTTCAAATCGAAGTTTCTTCCAAATCTATGGTATATCAATTACAGGTCCCGTGACCTATCATTTGAGGTATCAAGAACCGCAATCGGAGCACAATTGCAGATTTCGTATTTTACAGCTCTGAATCGGCTGAGCTATAGTAAGGTGATTTTCTTCGAATCGACTTTTCTGTGAAATGTATGGAAATAATCAACCAATTTTAACGCACAATTGAAGATTTCGGAATTTTACAGCTCTGAATCGGCTGAGCTATAGTAAGGTGATTTTCTTCAAATCGAAGTTTCTTCCAAATCTATGGTATATCAATTACAAGTCCCGTGACCTATCATTTTAGGTATCAAGAACCGCAATCGGAGCACAATTGCAGATTTCGGATTTTTACAGCTCTGAATCGGCTGAGCTATAGTAAGGTGATTTTCTTCAAATCGAAGTTTCTTCCAAATCTATGGTATATCAATTACAGGTCCCGTGACCTATCATTTGAGGTATCAAGAACCGCAATCGGAGCACAATTGCAGATTTCGGATTTTTACAGCTTTGAATCGGCTGAGCTATAGTAAGGTGATTTTCTTCAAATCGAAGTTTCTTCCAAATCTATGGTATATCAATTACAGGTCCCGTGACCTATCATTTGAGGTATCAAGAACCGCAATCGGAGCACAATTGCAGATTTCGGATTTTTACAGCTTTGAATCGGCTGAGCTATAGTAAGGTGATTTTCTTCGAATCGATTTTTCTGTGGAATGTATGGAAATAATCAACCAATTTTAATGCGGTTTGGCACAACAATTACACGTCCCGAGACCTATCATTTGAGGTACTAAGAACCGCAATCGGAGCACAATTGCAGATTTCGGAATTTTACAGCTCTGAATCGGTTGAGCTATAGTAAGGTGATTTTCTTCAAATCGAAGTTTCTTCCAAATCTATGGTATATCAATTACAGGTCCCGTGACCTATCATTTGAGGTATCAAGAACCGCAATCGGAGCACAATTGCAGATTTCGGATTTTTACAGCTTTGAATCGGCTGAGCTATAGTAAGGTGATTTTCTTCGAATCGATTTTTCTGTGAAATGTATGGAAATAATCAACCAATTTTAATGCGGTTTGGCACAACAATTACACGTCCCGAGACCAATCATTTGAGGTATTAAGAACCGCAATCGGAGCACAATTGCAGATTTCGGAATTTTACAGCTCTGAATCGGTTGAGCTATAGTAAGGTGATTTTCTTCAAATCGAAGTTTCTTCCAAATCTATGGTATATCAATTACAGGTCCCGTGACCTATCATTTGAGGTATCAAGAACCGCAATCGGAGCACAATTGCAGATTTTGGATTTTTACAGCTCTGAATCGGCTGAGCTATGGTAATGTGATTTTCTTCGAATCGATTTTTCTGTGAAATGTATGGAAATAATCAACCAATTTTAATGCGGTTTGGTACAACAATTACACGTCCCGAGACCTATCATTTGAGGTATCAAGAACCGCAATCGGAGCACAATTGCAGATTTAGGAATTTTACAGCTCTGAATCGGCTGAGCTATAGTAAGGTGATTTTCTTCAAATCGAAGTTTCTTCCAAATCTATGGTATATCAATTACAGGTCCCGTGACCTATCATTTGAGGTATCAAGAACCGCAATCGGAGCACAATTGCAGATTTTGGATTTTTACAGCTCTGAATCGGCTGAGCTATGGTAATGTGATTTTCTTCGAATCGATTTTTCTGTGAAATGTATGGAAATAATCAACCAATTTTAACGCACAATTGAAGATTTCGGAATTTTACAGCTCTGAATCGGCTGAGCTATAGTAAGGTGATTTTCTTCAAATCGAAGTTTCTTCCAAATCTATGGTATATCAATTACAAGTCCCGTGACCTATCATTTGAGGTATCAAGAACCGCAATCGGAGCACAATTGCAGATTTTGGATTTTTACAGCTCTGAATCGGCTGAGCTATAGTAAGGTGATTTTCTTCAAATCGAAGTTTCTTCCAAATCTATGGTATTTGGTATATCAATTACAGGTCCCGTGACCTATCATTTGAGGTATCAAAAACCGCAATCGGAGCACAATTGCAGATTTTGTATTTTACAGCTCTGAATCGGCTGAGCTATAGTAAGGTGATTTTCTTCGAATCGACTTTTCTGTGAAATGTATGGAAATAATCAACCAATTTTAACGCGGTTTGGCACAACAATTACACGTCGCGAGACCTATCATTTGAGGTATCAAGAACCGCAATCGGAGCACAATTGAAGATTTCGGAATTTTACAGCTCTGAATCGGCTGAGCTATAGTAAGGTGATTTTCTTCAAATCGAAGTTTCTTCCAAATCTATGGTATATCAATTACAAGTCCCGTGACCTATCATTTGAGGTATCAAGAACCGCAATCGGAGCACAATTGCAGATTTCGGATTTTTACAGCTTTGAATCGGCTGAGCTATAGTAAGGTGATTTTCTTCGAATCGATTTTTCTGTGAAATGTATGGAAATATTCAACCAATTTTATTGCGGTTTGGCACAACAATTACACGTCCCGAGACCTATCATTTGAGGTATTAAGAACCGCAATCGGAGCACAATTGCAGATTTCGGAATTTTACAGCTCTGAATCGGCTGAGCTATAGTAAGATGATTTTCTTCAAATCGAAGTTTCTTCCAAATCTATGGTATATCAATTACAGGTCCCGTGACCTATCATTTGAGGTATCAAGAACCGCAATCGGAGCACAATTGCAGATTTTGGATTTTTACAGCTCTGAATCGGCTGAGCTATAGTAAGGTGATTTTCTTCAAATCGAAGTTTCTTCCAAATCTATGGTATATCAATTACAAGTCCCGTGACCTATCATTTGAGGTATCAAGAACCGCAATCGGAGCACAATTGCAGATTTCGGATTTTTACAGCTTTGAATCGGCTGAGCTATAGTAAGGTGATTTTCTTCGAATCGATTTTTCTGTGAAATGTATGGAAATAATCAACCAATTTTAATGCGGTTTGGCACAACAATTACACGTCCCGAGACCTATCATTTGAGGTATTAAGAACCGCAATCGGAGCACAATTGCAGATTTCGGAATTTTACAGCTCTGAATCGGCTGAGCTATAGTAAGGTGATTTTCTTCAAATCGAAGTTTCTTCCAAATCTATGGTATATCAATTACAAGTCCCGTGACCTATCATTTGAGGTATCAAGAACCGCAATCGGAGCACAATTGCAGATTTCGGATTTTTACAGCTTTGAATCGGCTGAGCTATAGTAAGGTGATTTTCTTCGAATCGATTTTTCTGTGAAATGTATGGAAGTAATCAACCAATTTGAATGCGGTTTGGCATAACAATTACACGTCCCGAGACCTATCATTTGAGGTATTAAGAACCGCAATCGGAGCACAATTGCAGATTTCGGAATTTTACAGCTCTGAATCGGTTGAGCTATAGTAAGGTGATTTTCTTCAAATCGAAGTTTCTTCCAAATCTATGGTATATCAATTACAGGTCCCGTGACCTATCATTTGAGGTATCAAGAACCGCAATCGGAGCACAATTGCAGATTTTGGATTTTTACAGCTCTGAATCGGCTGAGCTATAGTAAGGTGATTTTCTTCAAATCGAAGTTTCTTCCAAATCTAAGGTATATCAATTACAGGTCCCGTGACCTATCATTTGAGGTATCAAAAACCGCAATCGGAGCACAATTGCAGATTTCGGAATTTTACAGCTCTGAATCGGCTGAGCTATAGTAAGATGATTTTCTTCAAATCGAAGTTTCTTCCAAATCTATGGTATATCAATTACAGGTCCCGTGACCTATCATTTGAGGTATCAAGAACCGCAATCGGAGCACAATTGCAGATTTCGGAATTTTACAGCTCTGAATCGGTTGAGCTATAGTAAGGTGATTTTCTTCAAATCGAAGTTTCTTCCAAATCTATGGTATATCAATTACAGGTCCCGTGACCTATCATTTGAGGTATCAAGAACCGCAATCGGAGCACAATTGCAGATTTTGGATTTTTACAGCTCTGAATCGGCTGAGCTATAGTAAGGTGATTTTCTTCAAATCGAAGTTTCTTCCAAATCTATGGTATATCAATTACAGGTCCCGTGACCTATCATTTGAGGTATCAAGAACCGCAATTGGAGCACAATTGCAGATTTTGGATTTTTACAGCTCTGAATCGGCTGAGCTATAGTAAGGTGATTTTCTTCAAATCGAAGTTTCTTCCAAATCTATGGTATATCAATTACAGGTCCCGTGACCTATCATTTGAGGTATCAAGAACCGCAATCGGAGCACAATTGCAGATTTCGGATTTTTACAGCTTTGAATCGGCTGAGCTATTATAGTAAGGTGATTTTCTTCGAATCGATTTTTCTGTGGAATGTATGGAAATAATCAACCAATTTTAATGCGGTTTGGCACAACAATTACACGTCGCGAGACCTATCATTTGAGGTATCAAGAACCGCAATCGGAGCACAATTGAAGATTTCGGAATTTTACAGCTCTGAATCGGCTGAGCTATAGTAAGGTGATTTTCTTCAAATCGAAGTTTCTTCCAAATCTATGGTATATCAATTACAGGTCCCGTGACCTATCATTTGAGGTATCAAGAACCGCAATCGGAGCACAATTGCAGATTTTGGATTTTTACAGCTCTGAATCGGCTGAGCTATAGTAAGGTGATTTTCTTCAAATCGAAGTTTCTTCCAAATCTATGGTATATCAATTACAGGTCCCGTGACCTATCATTTGAGGTATCAAGAACCGCAATCGGAGCACAATTGCAGATTTTGGATTTTTACAGCTCTGAATCGGCTGAGCTATAGTAAGGTGATTTTCTTCAAATCGAAGTTTCTTCCAAATCTATGGTATATCAATTACAGGTCCCGTGACCTATCATTTGAGGTATCAAGAACCGCAATCAGAGCACAATTGCAGATTTTGGATTTTTACAGCTTTGAATCGGCTGAGCTATAGTAAGGTGATTTTCTTCGAATCGATTTTTCTGTGGAATGTATGGAAATAATCAACCAATTTTAATGCGGTTTGGCACAACAATTACACGTCGCGAGACCTATCATTTGAGGTATCAAGAACCGCAATCGGAGCACAATTGAAGATTTCGGAATTTTACAGCTCTGAATCGGCTGAGCTATAGTAAGGTGATTTTCTTCAAATCGAAGTTTCTTCCAAATCTATGGTATATCAATTACAGGTCCCGTGACCTATCATTTGAGGTATCAAGAACCGCAATCGGAGCACAATTGCAGATTTTGGATTTTTACAGCTCTGAATCGGCTGAGCTATAGTAAGGTGATTTTCTTCAAATCGAAGTTTCTTCCAAATCTATGGTATATCAATTACAGGTCCCGTGACCTATCATTTGAGGTATCAAGAACCGCAATCGGAGCACAATTGCAGATTTTGGATTTTTACAGCTCTGAATCGGCTGAGCTATAGTAAGGTGATTTTCTTCGAATCGATTTTTCTGTGAAATGTATGGAAATAATCAACCAATTTTAATGCGGTTTGGTACAACAATTACACGTCCCGAGACCTATCATTTGAGGTATCAAGAACCGCAATCGGAGCACAATTGCAGATTTCGGAATTTTACAGCTCTGAATCGGTTGAGCTATAGTAAGGTGATTTTCTTCAAATCGAAGTTTCTTCCAAATCTATGGTATATCAATTACAGGTCCCGTGACCTATCATTTGAGGTATCAAGAACCGCAATCGGAGCACAATTGCAGATTTTGGATTTTTACAGCTCTGAATCGGCTGAGCTATAGTAAGGTGATTTTCTTCGAATCGATTTTTCTGTGAAATGTATGGAAATAATCAACCAATTTTAATGCGGTTTGGTACAACAATTACACGTCCCGAGACCTATCATTTGAGGTATCAAGAACCGCAATCGGAGCACAATTGCAGATTTCGGAATTTTACAGCTCTGAATCGGCTGAGCTATAGTAAGGTGATTTTCTTCAAATCGAAGTTTCTTCCAAATCTATGGTATATCAATTACAGGTCCCGAGACCTATCATTTGAGGTACTAAGAACCGCAATCGGAGCACAATTGCAGATTTCGGAATTTTACAGCTCTGAATCGGTTGAGCTATAGTAAGGTGATTTTCTTCAAATCGAAGTTTCTTCCAAATCTATGGTATATCAATTACAGGTCCCGTGACCTATCATTTGAGGTATCAAGAACCGCAATCGGAGCACAATTGCAGATTTTGGATTTTTACAGCTCTGAATCGGCTGAGCTATAGTAAGGTGATTTTCTTCAAATCGAAGTTTCTTCCAAATCTATGGTATATCAATTACAGGTCCCGTGACCTATCATTTGAGGTATCAAGAACCGCAATCGGAGCACAATTGCAGATTTTGGATTTTTACAGCTCTGAATCGGCTGAGCTATAGTAAGGTGATTTTCTTCAAATCGAAGTTTCTTCCAAATCTATGGTATATCAATTACAGGTCCCGTGACCTATCATTTGAGGTATCAAGAACCGCAATCAGAGCACAATTGCAGATTTTGGATTTTTACAGCTTTGAATCGGCTGAGCTATAGTAAGGTGATTTTCTTCGAATCGATTTTTCTGTGGAATGTATGGAAATAATCAACCAATTTTAATGCGGTTTGGCACAACAATTACACGTCGCGAGACCTATCATTTGAGGTATCAAGAACCGCAATCGGAGCACAATTGAAGATTTCGGAATTTTACAGCTCTGAATCGGCTGAGCTATAGTAAGGTGATTTTCTTCAAATCGAAGTTTCTTCCAAATCTATGGTATATCAATTACAGGTCCCGTGACCTATCATTTGAGGTATCAAGAACCGCAATCGGAGCACAATTGCAGATTTTGGATTTTTACAGCTCTGAATCGGCTGAGCTATAGTAAGGTGATTTTCTTCAAATCGAAGTTTCTTCCAAATCTATGGTATATCAATTACAGGTCCCGTGACCTATCATTTGAGGTATCAAGAACCGCAATCGGAGCACAATTGCAGATTTTGGATTTTTACAGCTCTGAATCGGCTGAGCTATAGTAAGGTGATTTTCTTCGAATCGATTTTTCTGTGAAATGTATGGAAATAATCAACCAATTTTAATGCGGTTTGGCACAACAATTACACGTCCCGAGACCTATCATTTGAGGTATTAAGAACCGCAATCGGAGCACAATTGCAGATTTCGGAATTTTACAGCTCTGAATCGGTTGAGCTATAGTAAGGTGATTTTCTTCAAATCGAAGTTTCTTCCAAATCTATGGTATATCAATTACAGGTCCCGTGACCTATCATTTGAGGTATCAAGAACCGCAATCGGAGCACAATTGCAGATTTTGGATTTTTACAGCTCTGAATCGGCTGAGCTATAGTAAGGTGATTTTCTTCGAATCGATTTTTCTGTGAAATGTATGGAAATAATCAACCAATTTTAATGCGGTTTGGTACAACAATTACACGTCCCGAGACCTATCATTTGAGGTATCAAGAACCGCAATCGGAGCACAATTGCAGATTTCGGAATTTTACAGCTCTGAATCGGCTGAGCTATAGTAAGGTGATTTTCTTCAAATCGAAGTTTCTTCCAAATCTATGGTATATCAATTACAGGTCCCGTGACCTATCATTTGAGGTATCAAGAACCGCAATCGGAGCACAATTGCAGATTTTGGATTTTTACAGCTCTGAATCGGCTGAGCTATAGTAAGGTGATTTTCTTCAAATCGAAGTTTCTTCCAAATCTATGGTATATCAATTACAAGTCCCGTGACCTATCATTTGAGGTATCAAGAACCGCAATCGGAGCACAATTGCAGATTTTGGATTTTTACAGCTCTGAATCGGCTGAGCTATAGTAAGGTGATTTTCTTCAAATCGAAGTTTCTTCCAAATCTATGGTATATCAATTACAGGTCCCGTGACCTATCATTTGAGGTATCAAAAACCGCAATCGGAGCACAATTGCAGATTTCGTATTTTACAGCTCTGAATCGGCTGAGCTATAGTAAGGTGATTTTCTTCAAATCGAAGTTTCTTCCAAATCTATGGTATATCAATTACAAGTCCCGTGACCTATCATTTGAGGTATCAAGAACCGCAATCGGAGCACAATTGCAGATTTCGTATTTTACAGCTCTGAATCGGCTGAGCTATAGTAAGGTGATTTTCTTCGAATCGACTTTTCTGTGAAATGTATGGAAATAATCAACCAATTTTAACGCGGTTTGGCACAACAATTACACGTCGCGAGACCTATCATTTGAGGTATCAAGAACCGCAATCGGAGCACAATTGAAGATTTCGGAATTTTACAGCTCTGAATCGGCTGAGCTATAGTAAGGTGATTTTCTTCAAATCGAAGTTTCTTCCAAATCTATGGTATATCAATTACAAGTCCCGTGACCTATCATTTGAGGTATCAAGAACCGCAATCGGAGCACAATTGCAGATTTCGGATTTTTACAGCTTTGAATCGGCTGAGCTATAGTAAGGTGATTTTCTTCGAATCGATTTTTCTGTGAAATGTATGGAAATAACCAACCAATTTTAACGCGGTTTGGCACAACAATTACACGTCCCGAGACCTATCATTTGAGGTATTAAGAACCGCAATCGGAGCACAATTGCAGATTTCGGAATTTTACAGCTCTGAATCGGCTGAGCTATAGTAAGGTGATTTTCTTCAAATCGAAGTTTCTTCCAAATCTATGGTATATCAATTACAAGTCCCGTGACCTATCATTTGAGGTATCAAGAACCGCAATCGGAGCACAATTGCAGATTTCGGATTTTTACAGCTTTGAATCGGCTGAGCTATAGTAAGGTGATTTTCTTCGAATCGATTTTTCTGTGAAATGTATGGAAATAATCAACCAATTTTAACGCGGTTTGGCACAACAATTACACGTCCCGAGACCTATCATTTGAGGTATTAAGAACCGCAATCGGAGCACAATTGCAGATTTCGGAATTTTACAGCTCTGAATCGGCTGAGCTATAGTAAGGTGATTTTCTTCAAATCGAAGTTTCTTCCAAATCTATGGTATATCAATTACAAGTCCCGTGACCTATCATTTGAGGTATCAAGAACCGCAATCGGAGCACAATTGCAGATTTCGGATTTTTACAGCTTTGAATCGGCTGAGCTATAGTAAGGTGATTTTCTTCGAATCGATTTTTCTGTGAAATGTATGGAAATAATCAACCAATTTTAATGCGGTTTGGCACAACAATTACACGTCCCGAGACCTATCATTTGAGGTATTAAGAACCGCAATCGGAGCACAATTGCAGATTTCGGAATTGTACAGCTCTGAATCGGCTGAGCTATAGTAAGGTGATTTTCTTCAAATCGAAGTTTCTTCCAAATCTATGGTATATCAATTACAAGTCCCGTGACCTATCATTTGAGGTATCAAGAACCGCAATCGGAGCACAATTGCAGATTTCGGATTTTTACAGCTTTGAATCGGCTGAGCTATAGTAAGGTGATTTTCTTCGAATCGATTTTTCTGTGAAATGTATGGAAATAATCAACCAATTTGAATGCGGTTTGGCACAACAATTACACGTCCCGAGACCTATCATTTGAGGTATTAAGAACCGCAATCGGAGCACAATTGCAGATTTCGGAATTTTACAGCTCTGAATCGGTTGAGCTATAGTAAGGTGATTTTCTTCAAATCGAAGTTTCTTCCAAATCTATGGTATATCAATTACAGGTCCCGTGACCTATCATTTGAGGTATCAAGAACCGCAATCGGAGCACAATTGCAGATTTTGGATTTTTACAGCTCTGAATCGGCTGAGCTATAGTAAGGTGATTTTCTTCAAATCGAAGTTTCTTCCAAATCTATGGTATATCAATTACAGGTCCCGTGACCTATCATTTGAGGTATCAAGAACCGCAATCGGAGCACAATTGCAGATTTTGGATTTTTACAGCTCTGAATCGGCTGAGCTATAGTAAGGTGATTTTCTTCAAATCGAAGTTTCTTCCAAATCTAAGGTATATCAATTACAGGTCCCGTGACCTATCATTTGAGGTATCAAAAACCGCAATCGGAGCACAATTGCAGATTTCGTATTTTACAGCTCTGAATCGGCTGAGCTATAGTAAGGTGATTTTCTTCAAATCGAAGTTTCTTCCAAATCTATGGTATATCAATTACAAGTCCCGTGACCTATCATTTGAGGTATCAAGAACCGCAATCGGAGCACAATTGCAGATTTTGGATTTTTACAGCTCTGAATCGGCTGAGCTATAGTAAGGTGATTTTCTTCAAATCGAAGTTTCTTCCAAATCTATGGTATATCAATTACAGGTCCCGTGACCTATCATTTGAGGTATCAAAAACCGCAATCGGAGCATAATTGCAGATTTCGTATTTTACAGCTCTGAATCGGCTGAGCTATAGTAAGGTGATTTTCTTCGAATCGACTTTTCTGTGAAATGTATGGAAATAATCAACCAATTTTAACGCACAATTGAAGATTTCGGAATTTTACAGCTCTGAATCGGCTGAGCTATAGTAAGGTGATTTTCTTCAAATCGAAGTTTCTTCCAAATCTATGGTATATCAATTACAAGTCCCGTGACCTATCATTTGAGGTATCAAGAACCGCAATCGGAGCACAATTGCAGATTTTGGATTTTTACAGCTCTGAATCGGCTGAGCTATAGTAAGGTGATTTTCTTCAAATCGAAGTTTCTTCCAAATCTATGGTATATCAATTACAGGTCCCGTGACCTATCATTTGAGGTATCAAAAACCGCAATCGGAGCACAATTGCAGATTTCGTATTTTACAGCTCTGAATCGGCTGAGCTATAGTAAGGTGATTTTCTTCGAATCGACTTTTCTGTGAAATGTATGGAAATAATCAACCAATTTTAACGCACAATTGAAGATTTCGGAATTTTACAGCTCTGAATCGGCTGAGCTATAGTAAGGTGATTTTCTTCAAATCGAAGTTTCTTCCAAATCTATGGTATATCAATTACAAGTCCCGTGACCTATCATTTGAGGTATCAAGAACCGCAATCGGAGCACAATTGCAGATTTTGGATTTTTACAGCTCTGAATCGGCTGAGCTATAGTAAGGTGATTTTCTTCAAATCGAAGTTTCTTCCAAATCTATGGTATATCAATTACAGGTCCCGTGACCTATCATTTGAGGTATCAAAAACCGCAATCGGAGCACAATTGCAGATTTCGTATTTTACAGCTCTGAATCGGCTGAGCTATAGTAAGGTGATTTTCTTCGAATCGACTTTTCTGTGAAATGTATGGAAATAATCAACCAATTTTAACGCACAATTGAAGATTTCGGAATTTTACAGCTCTGAATCGGCTGAGCTATAGTAAGGTGATTTTCTTCAAATCGAAGTTTCTTCCAAATCTATGGTATATCAATTACAAGTCCCGTGACCTATCATTTGAGGTATCAAGAACCGCAATCGGAGCACAATTGCAGATTTTGGATTTTTACAGCTCTGAATCGGCTGAGCTATAGTAAGGTGATTTTCTTCAAATCGAAGTTTCTTCCAAATCTATGGTATATCAATTACAGGTCCCGTGACCTATCATTTGAGGTATCAAAAACCGCAATCGGAGCACAATTGCAGATTTCGTATTTTACAGCTCTGAATCGGCTGAGCTATAGTAAGGTGATTTTCTTCGAATCGACTTTTCTGTGAAATGTATGGAAATAATCAACCAATTTTAACGCACAATTGAAGATTTCGGAATTTTACAGCTCTGAATCGGCTGAGCTATAGTAAGGTGATTTTCTTCAAATCGAAGTTTCTTCCAAATCTATGGTATATCAATTACAAGTCCCGTGACCTATCATTTGAGGTATCAAGAACCGCAATCGGAGCACAATTGCAGATTTTGGATTTTTACAGCTCTGAATCGGCTGAGCTATAGTAAGGTGATTTTCTTCAAATCGAAGTTTCTTCCAAATCTATGGTATATCAATTACAGGTCCCGTGACCTATCATTTGAGGTATCAAAAACCGCAATCGGAGCACAATTGCAGATTTCGTATTTTACAGCTCTGAATCGGCTGAGCTATAGTAAGGTGATTTTCTTCCAATCGACTTTTCTGTGAAATGTATGGAAATAATCAACCAATTTTAACGCGGTTTGGCACAACAATTACACGTCGCGAGACCTATCATTTGAGGTATCAAGAACCGCAATCGGAGCACAATTGAAGATTTCGGAATTTTACAGCTCTGAATCGGCTGAGCTATAGTAAGGTGATTTTCTTCGAATCGATTTTTCTGTGAAATGTATGGAAATAATCAACCAATTTGAATGCGGTTTGGCACAACAATTACACGTCCCGAGACCTATCATTTGAGGTATTAAGAACCGCAATCGGAGCACAATTGCAGATTTCGGAATTTTACAGCTCTGAATCGGTTGAGCTATAGTAAGGTGATTTTCTTCAAATCGAAGTTTCTTCCAAATCTATGGTATATCAATTACAGGTCCCGTGACCTATCATTTGAGGTATCAAGAACCGCAATCGGAGCACAATTGCAGATTTTGGATTTTTACAGCTCTGAATCGGCTGAGCTATAGTAAGGTGATTTTCTTCAAATCGAAGTTTCTTCCAAATCTATGGTATATCAATTACAGGTCCCGTGACCTATCATTTGAGGTATCAAGAACCGCAATCGGAGCACAATTGCAGATTTTGGATTTTTACAGCTCTGAATCGGCTGAGCTATAGTAAGGTGATTTTCTTCAAATCGAAGTTTCTTCCAAATCTATGGTATATCAATTACAGGTCCCGTGACCTATCATTTGAGGTATCAAAAACCGCAATCGGAGCACAATTGCAGATTTCGTATTTTACAGCTCTGAATCGGCTGAGCTATAGTAAGGTGATTTTCTTCGAATCGACTTTTCTGTGAAATGTATGGAAATAATCAACCAATTTTAACGCACAATTGAAGATTTCGGAATTTTACAGCTCTGAATCGGCTGAGCTATAGTAAGGTGATTTTCTTCAAATCGAAGTTTCTTCCAAATCTATGGTATATCAATTACAAGTCCCGTGACCTATCATTTGAGGTATCAAAAACCGCAATCGGAGCACAATTGCAGATTTCGTATTTTACAGCTCTGAATCGGCTGAGCTATAGTAAGGTGATTTTCTTCGAATCGACTTTTCTGTGAAATGTATGGAAATAATCAACCAATTTTAACGCACAATTGAAGATTTCGGAATTTTACAGCTCTGAATCGGCTGAGCTATAGTAAGGTGATTTTCTTCAAATCGAAGTTTCTTCCAAATCTATGGTATATCAATTACAAGTCCCGTGACCTATCATTTGAGGTATCAAAAACCGCAATCGGAGCACAATTGCAGATTTCGTATTTTACAGCTCTGAATCGGCTGAGCTATAGTAAGGTGATTTTCTTCGAATCGACTTTTCTGTGAAATGTATGGAAATAATCAACCAATTTTAACGCACAATTGAAGATTTCGGAATTTTACAGCTCTGAATCGGCTGAGCTATAGTAAGGTGATTTTCTTCAAATCGAAGTTTCTTCCAAATCTATGGTATATCAATTACAAGTCCCGTGACCTATCATTTGAGGTATCAAGAACCGCAATCGGAGCACAATTGCAGATTTTGGATTTTTACAGCTCTGAATCGGCTGAGCTATAGTAAGGTGATTTTCTTCAAATCGAAGTTTCTTCCAAATCTATGGTATATCAATTACAGGTCCCGTGACCTATCATTTGAGGTATCAAAAACCGCAATCGGAGCACAATTGCAGATTTCGTATTTTACAGCTCTGAATCGGCTGAGCTATAGTAAGGTGATTTTCTTCGAATCGACTTTTCTGTGAAATGTATGGAAATAATCAACCAATTTTAACGCACAATTGAAGATTTCGGAATTTTACAGCTCTGAATCGGCTGAGCTATAGTAAGGTGATTTTCTTCAAATCGAAGTTTCTTCCAAATCTATGGTATATCAATTACAAGTCCCGTGACCTATCATTTGAGGTATCAAGAACCGCAATCGGAGCACAATTGCAGATTTTGGATTTTTACAGCTCTGAATCGGCTGAGCTATAGTAAGGTGATTTTCTTCAAATCGAAGTTTCTTCCAAATCTATGGTATATCAATTACAGGTCCCGTGACCTATCATTTGAGGTATCAAAAACCGCAATCGGAGCACAATTGCAGATTTCGTATTTTACAGCTCTGAATCGGCTGAGCTATAGTAGGGTGATTTTCTTCCAATCGACTTTTCTGTGAAATGTATGGAAATAATCAACCAATTTTAACGCGGTTTGGCACAACAATTACACGTCGCGAGACCTATCATTTGAGGTATCAAGAACCGCAATCGGAGCACAATTGAAGATTTCGGAATTTTACAGCTCTGAATCGGCTGAGCTATAGTAAGGTGATTTTCTTCGAATCGATTTTTCTGTGAAATGTATGGAAATAATCAACCAATTTGAATGCGGTTTGGCACAACAATTACACGTCCCGAGACCTATCATTTGAGGTATTAAGAACCGCAATCGGAGCACAATTGCAGATTTCGGAATTTTACAGCTCTGAATCGGTTGAGCTATAGTAAGGTGATTTTCTTCAAATCGAAGTTTCTTCCAAATCTATGGTATATCAATTACAGGTCCCGTGACCTATCATTTGAGGTATCAAGAACCGCAATCGGAGCACAATTGCAGATTTTGGATTTTTACAGCTCTGAATCGGCTGAGCTATAGTAAGGTGATTTCTTCAAATCGAAGTTTCTTCCAAATCTATGGTATATCAATTACAGGTCCCGTGACCTATCATTTGAGGTATCAAGAACCGCAATCGGAGCACAATTGCAGATTTTGGATTTTTACAGCTCTGAATCGGCTGAGCTATAGTAAGGTGATTTTCTTCAAATCGAAGTTTCTTCCAAATCTAAGGTATATCAATTACAGGTCCCGTGACCTATCATTTGAGGTATCAAAAACCGCAATCGGAGCACAATTGCAGATTTCGTATTTTACAGCTCTGAATCGGCTGAGCTATAGTAAGGTGATTTTCTTCGAATCGACTTTTCTGTGAAATGTATGGAAATAATCAACCAATTTTAACGCACAATTGAAGATTTCGGAATTTTACAGCTCTAAATCGGCTGAGCTATAGTAAGGTGATTTTCTTCAAATCGAAGTTTCTTCCAAATCTATGGTATATCAATTACAAGTCCCGTGACCTATCATTTGAGGTATCAAGAACCGCAATCGGAGCACAATTGCAGATTTTGGATTTTTACAGCTCTGAATCGGCTGAGCTATAGTAAGGTGATTTTCTTCAAATCGAAGTTTCTTCCAAATCTATGGTATATCAATTACAGGTCCCGTGACCTATCATTTGAGGTATCAAAAACCGCAATCGGAGCACAATTGCAGATTTCGTATTTTACAGCTCTGAATCGGCTGAGCTATAGTAAGGTGATTTTCTTCGAATCGACTTTTCTGTGAAATGTATGGAAATAATCAACCAATTTTAACGCACAATTGAAGATTTCGGAATTTTACAGCTCTGAATCGGCTGAGCTATAGTAAGGTGATTTTCTTCAAATCGAAGTTTCTTCCAAATCTATGGTATATCAATTACAAGTCCCGTGACCTATCATTTGAGGTATCAAGAACCGCAATCGGAGCACAATTGCAGATTTTGGATTTTTACAGCTCTGAATCGGCTGAGCTATAGTAAGGTGATTTTCTTCAAATCGAAGTTTCTTCCAAATCTATGGTATATCAATTACAGGTCCCGTGACCTATCATTTGAGGTATCAAAAACCGCAATCGGAGCACAATTGCAGATTTCGTATTTTACAGCTCTGAATCGGCTGAGCTATAGTAAGGTGATTTTCTTCCAATCGACTTTTCTGTGAAATGTATGGAAATAATCAACCAATTTTAACGCGGTTTGGCACAACAATTACACGTCGCGAGACCTATCATTTGAGGTATCAAGAACCGCAATCGGAGCACAATTGAAGATTTCGGATTTTTACAGCTTTGAATCGGCTGAGCTATAGTAAGGTGATTTTCTTCGAATCGATTTTTCTGTGAAATGTATGGAAATAATCAACCAATTTTAATGCGGTTTAGCACAACAATTACACGTCCCGAGACCTATCATTTGAGGTATCAAGAACCGCAATCGGAGCACAATTGCAGATTTCGGAATTTTACAGCTCTGAATCGGCTGAGCTATAGTAAGGTGATTTTCTTCAAATCGAAGTTTCTTCCAAATCTATGGTATATCAATTACAGGTCCCGTGACCTATCATTTGAGGTATCAAAAACCGCAATCGGAGCACAATTGCAGATTTCGTATTTTACAGCTCTGAATCGGCTGAGCTATAGTAAGGTGATTTTCTTCCAATCGACTTTTCTGTGAAATGTATGGAAATAATCAACCAATTTTAACGCGGTTTGGCACAACAATTACACGTCGCGAGACCTATCATTTGAGGTATCAAGAACCGCAATCGGAGCACAATTGAAGATTTCGGATTTTTACAGCTTTGAATCGGCTGAGCTATAGTAAGGTGATTTTCTTCGAATCGATTTTTCTGTGAAATGTATGGAAATAATCAACCAATTTTAATGCGGTTTGGCACAACAATTACACGTCCCGAGACCTATCATTTGAGGTATCAAGAACCGCAATCGGAGCACAATTGCAGATTTCGGAATTTTACAGCTCTGAATCGGCTGAGCTATAGTAAGGTGATTTTCTTCAAATCGAAGTTTCTTCCAAATCTATGGTATATCAATTACAAGTCCCGTGACCTATCATTTGAGGTATCAAAACCGCAATCGGAGCACAATTGCAGATTTCGTATTTTACAGCTCTGAATCGGCTGAGCTATAGTAAGGTGATTTTCTTCCAATCGACTTTTCTGTGAAATGTATGGAAATAATCAACCAATTTTAACGCGGTTTGGCACAACAATTACACGTCGCGAGACCTATCATTTGAGGTATCAAGAACCGCAATCGGAGCACAATTGAAGATTTCGGATTTTTACAGCTTTGAATCGGCTGAGCTATAGTAAGGTGATTTTCTTCGAATCGATTTTTCTGTGAAATGTATGGAAATAATCAACCAATTTTAATGCGGTTTAGCACAACAATTACACGTCCCGAGACCTATCATTTGAGGTATCAAGAACCGCAATCGGAGCACAATTGCAGATTTCGGAATTTTACAGCTCTGAATCGGCTGAGCTATAGTAAGGTGATTTTCTTCAAATCGAAGTTTCTTCCAAATCTATGGTATATCAATTACAAGTCCCGTGACCTATCATTTGAGGTATCAAGAACCGCAATCGGAGCACAATTGCAGATTTCGGATTTTTACAGCTTTGAATCGGCTGAGCTATAGTAAGGTGATTTTCTTCGAATCGATTTTTCTGTGAAATGTATGGAAATAATCAACCAATTTTAATGCGGTTTGGCACAACAATTACTCGTCCCGAGACCTATCATTTGAGGTATCAAGAACCGCAATCGGAGCACAATTGCAGATTTCGGAATTTTACAGCTCTGAATCGGCTGAGCTATAGTAAGGTGATTTTCTTCAAATCGAAGTTTCTTCCAAATCTATGGTATATCAATTACAGGTCCCGTGACCTATCATTTGAGGTATCAAGAACCGCAATCGGAGCACAATTGCAGATTTTGGATTTTTACAGCTCTGAATCGACTGAGCTATAGTAAGGTGATTTTCTTCGAATCGATTTTTCTGTGAAATGTATGGAAATAATCAACCAATTTTAACGCGGTTTGGCACAACAATTACACGTCCCGAGACCTATCATTTGAGGCATTAAGAACCGCAATCGGAGCACAATTGCAGATTTCGGAATTTTACAGCTCTGAATCGGTTGAGCTATAGTAAGGTGATTTTCTTCAAATCGAAGTTTCTTCCAAATCTATGGTATATCAATTACAGGTCCCGTGACCTATCATTTGAGGTATCAAGAACCGCAATCGGAGCACAATTGCAGATTTTGGATTTTTACAGCTCTGAATCGGCTGAGCTATAGTAAGGTGATTTTCTTCAAATCGAAGTTTCTTCCAAATCTATGGTATATCAATTACAGGTCCCGTGACCTATCATTTGAGGTATCAAGAACCGCAATCGGAGCACAATTACAGATTTTGGATTTTTACAGCTCTGAATCGGCTGAGCTATAGTAAGGTGATTTTCTTCAAATCGAAGTTTCTTCCAAATCTAAGGTATATCAATTACAGGTCCCGTGACCTATCATTTGAGGTATCAAAAACCGCAATCGGAGCACAATTGCAGATTTCGTATTTTACAGCTCTGAATCGGCTGAGCTATAGTAAGGTGATTTTCTTCGAATCGACTTTTCTGTGAAATGTATGGAAATAATCAACCAATTTTAACGCACAATTGAAGATTTCGGAATTTTACAGCTCTGAATCGGCTGAGCTATAGTAAGGTGATTTTCTTCAAATCGAAGTTTCTTCCAAATCTATGGTATATCAATTACAAGTCCCGTGACCTATCATTTGAGGTATCAAGAACCGCAATCGGAGCACAATTGCAGATTTTGGATTTTTACAGCTCTGAATCGGCTGAGCTATAGTAAGGTGATTTTCTTCAAATCGAAGTTTCTTCCAAATCTATGGTATATCAATTACAGGTCCCGTGACCTATCATTTGAGGTATCAAAAACCGCAATCGGAGCACAATTGCAGATTTCGTATTTTACAGCTCTGAATCGGCTGAGCTATAGTAAGGTGATTTTCTTCGAATCGACTTTTCTGTGAAATGTATGGAAATAATCAACCAATTTTAACGCGGTTTGGCACAACAATTACACGTCGCGAGACCTATCATTTGAGGTATCAAGAACCGCAATCGGAGCACAATTGAAGATTTCGGAATTTTACAGCTCTGAATCGGCTGAGCTATAGTAAGGTGATTTTCTTCAAATCGAAGTTTCTTCCAAATCTATGGTATATCAATTACAAGTCCCGTGACCTATCATTTGAGGTATCAAGAACCGCAATCGGAGCACAATTGCAGATTTCGGATTTTTACAGCTTTGAATCGGCTGAGCTATAGTAAGGTGATTTTCTTCGAATCGATTTTTCTGTGAAATGTATGGAAATAATCAACCAATTTTAATGCGGTTTGGCACAACAATTACACGTCCCGAGACCTATCATTTGAGGTATCAAGAACCGCAATCGGAGCACAATTGCAGATTTCGGAATTTTACAGCTCTGAATCGGCTGAGCTATAGTAAGGTGATTTTCTTCAAATCGAAGTTTCTTCCAAATCTATGGTATATCAATTACAGGTCCCGTGACCTATCATTTGAGGTATCAAGAACCGCAATCGGAGCACAATTGCAGATTTTGGATTTTTACAGCTCTGAATCGGCTGAGCTATAGTAAGGTGATTTTCTTCGAATCGATTTTTCTGTGAAATGTATGGAAATAGTCAACCAATTTTAATGCGGTTTGGCGCAACAATTGCACGTCCCGAGACCTATCATTTGAGGTATTAAGAACCGCAATCGGAGCACAATTGCAGATTTCGGAATTTTACAGCTCTGAATCGGCTGAGCTATAGTAAGGTGATTTTCTTCAAATCGAAGTTTCTTCCAAATCTATGGTATATCAATTACAAGTCCCTTGACCTATCATTTGAGGTATCAAGAACCGCAATCGGAGCACAATTGCAGATTTTGGATTTTTACAGCTCTGAATCGGCTGAGCTATAGTAAGGTGATTTTCTTCAAATCGAAGTTTCTTCCAAATCTATGGTATATCAATTACAGGTCCCGTGACCTATCATTTGAGGTATCAAGAACCGCAATCGGAGCACAATTGCAGATTTTGGATTTTTACAGCTCTGAATCGGCTGAGCTATAGTAAGGTGATTTTCTTCAAATCGAAGTTTCTTCCAAATCTAAGGTATATCAATTACAGGTCCCGTGACCTATCATTTGAGGTATCAAAAACCGCAATCGGAGCACAATTGCAGATTTCGTATTTTACAGCTCTGAATCGGCTGAGCTATAGTAAGGTGATTTTCTTCGAATCGACTTTTCTGTGAAATGTATGGAAATAATCAACCAATTTTAACGCACAATTGAAGATTTCGGAATTTTACAGCTCTGAATCGGCTGAGCTATAGTAAGGTGATTTTCTTCAAATCGAAGTTTCTTCCAAATCTATGGTATATCAATTACAGGTCCCGTGACCTATCATTTGAGGTATCAAGAACCGCAATCGGAGCACAATTGAAGATTTCGGAATTTTACAGCTCTGAATCGGCTGAGCTATAGTAAGGTGATTTTCTTCGAATCGATTTTTCTGTGAAATGTATGGAAATAATCAACCAATTTTAATGCGGTTTGGCGCAACAATTACACGTCCCGAGACCTATCATTTGAGGTATTAAGAACCGCAATCGGAGCACAATTGCAGATTTCGGAATTTTACAGCTCTGAATCGGCTGAGCTATAGTAAGGTGATTTTCTTTGAATCGATTTTTCTGTGAAATGTATGGAAATAATCAACCAATTTTAATGCGGTTTGGCGCAACAATTACACGTCCCGAGACCTATCATTTGAGGTATCAAGAACCGCAATCGGAGCACAATTGCAGATTTCGGAATTTTACAGCTCTGAATCGGCTGAGCTATAGTAAGGTGATTTTCTTCAAATCGAAGTTTCTTCCAAATCTATGGTATATCAATTACAAGTTCCGTGACCTATCATTTGAGGTATTAAGAACCGCAATCGGAGCACAATTGCAGATTTCGGAATTTTACAGCTCTGAATCGGTTGAGCTATAGTAAGGTGATTTTCTTCAAATCGAAGTTTCTTCCAAATCTATGGTATATCAATTACAGGTCCCGTGACCTATCATTTGAGGTATCAAGAACCGCAATCGGAGCACAATTGCAGATTTTGGATTTTACAGCTCTGAATCGGCTGAGCTATAGTAAGGTGATTTTCTTCAAATCGAAGTTTCTTCCAAATCTATGGTATATCAATTACAAGTCCCTTGACCTATCATTTGAGGTATCAAGAACCGCAATCGGAGCACAATTGCAGATTTCGGATTTTTACAGCTTTGAATCGGCTGAGCTATAGTAAGGTGATTTTCTTCGAATCGATTTTTCTGTGAAATGTATGGAAATAATCAACCAATTTTAATGCAGTTTGGCACAACAATTACACGTCCCGAGACCTATCATTTGAGGTATTAAGAACCGCAATCGGAGCACAATTGCAGATTTCGGAATTTTACAGCTCTGAATCGGCTGAGCTATAGTAAGGTGATTTTCTTCAAATCGAAGTTTCTTCCAAATCTATGGTATATCAATTACAAGTCCCGTGACCTATCATTTGAGGTATCAAGAATCGCAATCGGAGCACAATTGCAGATTTCGGATTTTTACAGCTTTGAATCGGCTGAGCTATAGTAAGGTGATTTTCTTTGAATCGATTTTTCTGTGAAATGTATGGAAATAATCAACCAATTTTAATGCGGTTTGGCACAACAATTACACGTCCCGAGACCTATCATTTGAGGTATCAAGAACCGCAATCGGAGCACAATTGCAAATTTCGGAATTTTACAGCTCTGAATCGGCTGAGCTATAGTAAGGTGATTTTCTTCAAATCGAAGTTTCTTCCAAATCTATGGTATATCAATTACAGGTCCCGTGACCTATCATTTGAGGTATCAAGAACCGCAATCGGAGCACAATTGCAGATTTTGGATTTTACAGCTCTGAATCGGCTGAGCTATAGTAAGGTGATTTTCTTCAAATCGAAGTTTCTTCCAAATCTATGGTATATCAATTACAAGTCCCTTGACCTATCATTTGAGGTATCAAGAACCGCAATCGGAGCACAATTGCAGATTTCGGATTTTTACAGCTTTGAATCGGCTGAGCTATAGTAAGGTGATTTTCTTCGAATCGATTTTTCTGTGAAATGTATGGAAATAATCAACCAATTTTAATGCAGTTTGGCACAACAATTACACGTCCCGAGACCTATCATTTGAGGTATTAAGAACCGCAATCGGAGCACAATTGCAGATTTCGGAATTTTACAGCTCTGAATCGGCTGAGCTATAGTAAGGTGATTTTCTTCAAATCGAAGTTTCTTCCAAATCTATGGTATATCAATTACAAGTCCCGTGACCTATCATTTGAGGTATCAAGAATCGCAATCGGAGCACAATTGCAGATTTCGGATTTTTACAGCTTTGAATCGGCTGAGCTATAGTAAGGTGATTTTCTTTGAATCGATTTTTCTGTGAAATGTATGGAAATAATCAACCAATTTTAATGCGGTTTGGCACAACAATTACACGTCCCGAGACCTATCATTTGAGGTATCAAGAACCGCAATCGGAGCACAATTGCAAATTTCGGAATTTTACAGCTCTGAATCGGCTGAGCTATAGTAAGGTGATTTTCTTCAAATCGAAGTTTCTTCCAAATCTATGGTATATCAATTACAGGTCCCGTGACCTATCATTTGAGGTATCAAGAACCGCAATCGGAGCACAATTGCAGATTTTGGATTTTACAGCTCTGAATCGGCTGAGCTATAGTAAGGTGATTTTCTTCAAATCGAAGTTTCTTCCAAATCTATGGTATATCAATTACAAGTCCCTTGACCTATCATCTGAGGTATCAAGAACCGCAATCGGAGCACAATTGCAGATTTCGGATTTTTACAGCTTTGAATCGGCTGAGCTATAGTAAGGTGATTTTCTTCGAATCGATTTTTCTGTGAAATGTATGGAAATAATCAACCAATTTTAATGCAGTTTGGCACAACAATTACACGTCCCGAGACCTATCATTTGAGGTATTAAGAACCGCAATCGGAGCACAATTGCAGATTTCGGAATTTTACAGCTCTGAATCGGCTGAGCTATAGTAAGGTGATTTTCTTCAAATCGAAGTTTCTTCCAAATCTATGGTATATCAATTACAAGTCCCGTGACCTATCATTTGAGGTATCAAGAATCGCAATCGGAGCACAATTGCAGATTTCGGATTTTTACAGCTTTGAATCGGCTGAGCTATAGTAAGGTGATTTTCTTCGAATCGATTTTTCTGTGAAATGTATGGAAATAATCAACCAATTTTAATGCGGTTTGGCACAACAATTACACGTCCCGAGACCTATCATTTGAGGTATCAAGAACCGCAATCGGAGCACAATTGCAAATTTCGGAATTTTACAGCTCTGAATCGGCTGAGCTATAGTAAGGTGATTTTCTTCAAATCGAAGTTTCTTCCAAATCTATGGTATATCAATTACAAGTCCCGTGACCTATCATTTGAGGTATCAAGAACCGCAATCGGAGCACAATTGCAGATTTCGGATTTTTACAGCTTTGAATCGGCTGAGCTATAGTAAGGTGATTTTCTTCGAATCGATTTTTCTGTGAAATGTATGGAAATAATCAACCAATTTGAACGCGGTTTGGCACAACAATTACACGTCGCGAGACCTATCATTTGAGGTATCAAGAACCGCAATCGGAGCACAATTGAAGATTTCGGAATTTTACAGCTCTGAATCAGCTGAGCTATAGTAAGGTGATTTTCTTCAAATCGAAGTTTCTTCCAAATCTATGGTATATCAATTACAAGTCCCGTGACCTATCATTTGAGGTATCAAGAACCGCAATCGGAGCACAATTGCAGATTTCGGATTTTTACAGCTTTGAATCGGCTGAGCTATAGTAAGGTGATTTTCTTCGAATCGATTTTTCTGTGAAATGTATGGAAATAATCAACCAATTTTAATGCGGTTTGGCACAACAATTACACGTCCCGAGACCTATCATTTGAGGTATCAAGAACCGCAATCGGAGCACAATTGCAGATTTCGGAATTTTACAGCTATGAATCGGCTGAGCTATAGTAAGGTGATTTTCTTCAAATCGAAGTTTCTTCCAAATCTATGGTATATCAATTACAGGTCCCGTGACCTATCATTTGAGGTATCAAGAACCGCAATCGGAGCACAATTGCAGATTTTGGATTTTTACAGCTCTGAATCGGCTGAGCTATAGTAAGGTGATTTTCTTCGAATCGATTTTTCTGTGAAATGTATGGAAATAATCAACCAATTTGAACGCGGTTTGGCACAACAATTACACGTCGCGAGACCTATCATTTGAGGTATCAAGAACCGCAATCGGAGCACAATTGAAGATTTCGGAATTTTACAGCTCTGAATCGGCTGAGCTATAGTAGGGTGATTTTCTTCAAATCGAAGTTTCTTCCAAATCTATGGTATATCAATTACAAGTCCCGTGACCTATCATTTGAGGTATCAAGAACCGCAATCGGAGCACAATTGCAGATTTTGGATTTTTACAGCTCTGAATCGGCTGAGCTATAGTAAGGTGATTTTCTTCGAATCGATTTTTCTGTGAAATGTATGGAAATAATCAACCAAATTTAACGCGGTTTGGCACAACAATTACACGTCGCGAGACCTATCATTTGAGGTATCAAGAACCGCAATCGGAGCACAATTGCAGATTTCGGAATTTTACAGCTCTGAATCGGCTGAGCTATAGTAAGGTGATTTTCTTCGAATCGATTTTTCTGTGAAATGTATGGAAATAATCAACCAATTTGAACGCGGTTTGGCACAACAATTACACGTCGCGAGACCTATCATTTGAGGTATTAAGAACCGCAATCGGAGCACAATTGAAGATTTCGGAATTTTACAGCTCTGAATCAGCTGAGCTATAGTAAGGTGATTTTCTTCAAATCGAAGTTTCTTCCAAATCTATGGTATATCAATTACAAGTCCCGTGACCTATCATTTGAGGTATCAAGAACCGCAATCGGAGCACAATTGAAGATTTCGGAATTTTACAGCTCTGAATCAGCTGAGCTATAGTAAGGTGATTTTCTTCAAATCGAAGTTTCTTCCAAATCTATGGTATATCAATTACAGGTCCCGTGACCTATCATTTGAGGTATCAAGAACCGCAATCGGAGCACAATTGCAGATTTTGGATTTTTACAGCTCTGAATCGGCTGAGCTATAGTAAGGTGATTTTCTTCGAATCGATTTTTCTGTGAAATGTATGGAAATAATCAACCAATTTGAACGCGGTTTGGCACAACAATTACACGTCGCGAGACCTATCATTTGAGGTATCAAGAACCGCAATCGGAGCACAATTGAAGATTTCGGAATTTTACAGCTCTAAATCAGCTGAGCTATAGTAAGGTGATTTTCTTCAAATCGAAGTTTCTTCCAAATCTATGGTATATCAATTACAAGTCCCTTGACCTATCATTTGAGGTATCAAGAACCGCAATAGGAGCACAATTGCAGATTTCGGATTTTTACAGCTTTGAATCGGCTGAGCTATAGTAAGGTGATTTTCTTCGAATCGATTTTTCTGTGAAATGTATGGAAATAATCAACCAATTTTAATGCGGTTTGGCACAACAATTACACGTCCCGAGACCTATCATTTGAGGTATCAAGAACCGCAATCGGAGCACAATTGCAGATTTCGGAATTTTACAGCTCTGAATCGGCTGAGCTATAGTAAGGTGATTTTCTTCAAATCGAAGTTTCTTCCAAATCTATGGTATATCAATTACAGGTCCCGTGACCTATCATTTAAGGTATCAAGAACCGCAATCGGAGCACAATTGCAGATTTTGGATTTTTACAGCTCTCTCTCTTCGAATCGATTTTTCTGTGAAATGTATGGAAATAATCAACCAATTTGAACGCGGTTTGGCACAACAATTACACGTCGCGAGACCTATCATTTGAGGTATCAAGAACCGCAATCGGAGCACAATTGAAGATTTCGGAATTTTACAGCTCTGAATCAGCTGAGCTATAGTAAGGTGATTTTCTTCAAATCGAAGTTTCTTCCAAATCTATGGTATATCAATTACAAGTCCCGTGACCTATCATTTGAGGTATCAAGAACCGAAATCGGAGCACAATTGCAGATTTCGTATTTTTACAGCTTTGAATCGGCTGAGCTATAGTAAGGTGATTTTCTTCGAATCGATTTTTCTGTGAAATGTATGGAAATAATCAACCAATTTTAACGCGGTTTGGCACAACAATTACACGTCGCGAGACCTATCATTTGAGGTATCAAGAACCGCAATCGGGGCACAATTGAAGATTTCGGAATTTTACAGCTCTGAATCGGCTGAGCTATAGTAGGGTGATTTTCTTCAAATCGAAGTTTCTTCCAAATCTATGGTATATCAATTACAAGTCCCGTGACCTATCATTTGAGGTATCAAGAACCGCAATCGGAGCACAATTGCAGATTTCGGATTTTTACAGCTTTGAATCGGCTGAGCTATAGTAAGGTGATTTTCTTCGAATCGATTTTTCTGTGAAATGTATGGAAATAATCAACCAATTTTAATGCGGTTTGGCACAACAATTACACGTCCCGAGACCTATCATTTGAGGTATCAAGAACCGCAATCGGAGCACAATTGCAGATTTCGGAATTTTACAGCTCTGAATCGGCTGAGCTATAGTAAGGTGATTTTCTTCAAATCGAAGTTTCTTCCAAATCTATGGTATATCAATTACAGGTCCCGTGACCTATCATTTGAGGTATCAAGAACCGCAATCGGAGCACAATTGCAGATTTTGGATTTTTACAGCTCTGAATCGGCTGAGCTATAGTAAGGTGATTTTCTTCGAATCGATTTTTCTGTGAAATGTATGGAAATAATCAACCAATTTGAACGCGGTTTGGCACAACAATTACACGTCGCGAGACCTATCATTTGAGGTATCAAGAACCGCAATCGGAGCACAATTGAAGATTTCGGAATTTTACAGCTCTGAATCAGCTGAGCTATAGTAAGGTGATTTTCTTCAAATCGAAGTTTCTTCCAAATCTATGGTATATCAATTACAAGTCCCGTGACCTATCATTTGAGGTATCAAGAACCGCAATCGGAGCACAATTGCAGATTTCGGATTTTTACAGCTTTGAATCGGCTGAGCTATAGTAAGGTGATTTTCTTCGAATCGATTTTTCTGTGAAATGTATGGAAATAATCAACCAATTTTAATGCGGTTTGGCACAACAATTACACGTCCCGAGACCTATCATTTGAGGTAACAAGAACCGCAATCGGATCACAATTGCAGATTTCGGAATTTTACAGCTCTGAATCGGCTGAGCTATAGTAAGGTGATTTTCTTCAAATCGAAGTTTCTTCCAAATCTATGGTATATCAATTACAGGTCCCGTGACCTATCATTTGAGGTATCAAGAACCGCAATCGGAGCACAATTGCAGATTTCGGATTTTTACAGCTCTGAATCGGTTGAGCTATAGTAAGGTGATTTTCTTCGAATCGAATTTTCTATGAAATGTATGGTATAGCAATTATAGGTCCCGTGACCTATCATTTGAAGTATCAAGAACCGCAATTTAAAATTTTCTTTCTATGGGCGAATCGTTCTTCTCATGTTTAGATTTCGTACTAAAGTTTGGGGTTAACTTTGATTTAAAAAAAATAAGTCATGGTTAACCTTATTTTCAACGTCATTTTCTTCATTTTCTCTCAACACTAATTATGTCTGTATCTACGGAACTTAATGTGTTATGTGAAAAAAGTGAAGTGTCAAAAAAAGTTTTTAATATTTAAAAGAGAAAATTAAAGACTTAGAAGATTAAAAACTTTACAAAATTTCAACACTATACACAATCACATTGAGAAAAATTCTCGCGATAACGCGAATTAGAACTGATTCCTAATATAAATTTGCGAGAAATATAATATATGTAAATAATTTCCCGGATGCAAAATGATTTATCTTAATTCTATAGAAACGAAGATAAGCTGTGTGTTTAATTGTACTGCATAATTACACTCTCGATATGCGTACTAGCGTCACGATAAATTCGTCATGTAAAATTATTTTATCGCCGAGACCATGACACCGAACATGTTAATATGTACATATAGTTCTATAATCATTAACATATTTAATTTCTTAATCATATATACAAATAAAATGTATAAATAGAAAATTATTAATTATTGTAATTATTTATAATCAAAACAATTAAATTATGTAAGAGTTGATGACGAGCATTATTTACATTAAATAGTGCGGCGGCATCGTCGTTGGAATAGTTTTGGTTTAAAAAAATTTTCTGTCAGTCATATCATCATCATATAAATTTTATTGGCACGCGATTTCTATTTACACAAAATGTGCCAACAACAAATCTCGAGGAAATGAAAACGAAAACATATGGTCGTATGTGAGTCTGAGTATATACAATGTACTTATACATACAATACTGTATGTACGATTGTACGCATGATGGGAATGAAATCGAAATTGTCCCATAATCCGTCATAATTTAGTCATAATAGAAAGCAAAAAAAAATTAAATTCTCATGTGAAATCGAAATCGATTGTTGTGTACGTTGATACGCAAGTATACCACGGACCGATATAATAGGGGCGGTATATTCTTTGTGATGAAGAGGGTGAGAGATACGAATCACGCTGGTATACACAATCATAACGAGATGTAATTATTTCAAGTACAATCAATCATTTATAGCTAGTTGGTCACCAACTTGTTTTTTTGATTTACGTACTTGTATTTAAAATTGAGTGCACGTTCACCTCATCGCACACTTTAATCTATTTAACTTGTTCCAATTTCATTGATATACTTTACACTACACATTAGTGGAATATAAAAATTTACATAATAGGGTCGCGCTTATTACAAAAAAAAAGAAAAAATTAAAAATTAGAATTTATGATATTAGAACTTTTTATTAAATGGGGATACGAGAACACAAACAACAACAACAATCCAACTCGCATTATAAAAGATAACACATCTTTGAGTAACAAGGCACACGTAAATTTAAGAAGTTGGTTGGTACATGATGAGTCCATCATCGTGACAGGTGACTTTTTTTATTTTTTAAAGAAAATTTGATACTCGTTTATTTCGAGGGGTTAAATTAGAGTTCATCCATATGACATCGACCGTGACGTTTACATTGTCCCGGGCATGAATAAAATATTTAAATGGCATAGTAAATAATTTAATCAAAGTACTTGTTGATAAATGGATTATCTTCGGTGATAATGCAAAATTGCATATTAGAACTTGATGCGGAATTTAAGGCTATACTTTGTCAGTAATCATTATCAGCTGAACGGAATTTTCTTCAATCAACAGCAGCAACAATAAATATTTGATGATCTCTTGAACTTGTCTTTGTACAAATACAATTTAGAAAAAAAAATAAAATTTCGGTATCGTCATAAATGAATGTGTGGATTTTTTTTTTTTTTTTTTTGATTCATTCATCTTATTTGATGTGCTTGGGATTATAGTTATTAATATACCATGCAGAGATAACAACAAGAAACAAAGATGACTTACATTCCATTGTTTGAGAACATTTTCTTGGGATGATAAGAACATTAAATAGTTATTTCAGCACCTTAGCTGTTTTATTTTTCGGGGTGATTAGAAAAATCAACATACATACCAAAAAAAAAAAAATGTTTTGATGTTAGTGTGTGTGTGTTTGTGTGTGTGTAATAAGTAAGGAAGGTTATCATCTTTTAATTTATTATTTATTTGATTGCGTGCTTTAATCGCTCTTTTTCTGACATAATGTTGGTCAAATTGTATTTTTTTAATTTTGGTTAGAATTGTAATCAGTGTAGTCGTTCTGGGAAACGAAGGTGATTTTGAGACTGATGATTTAGCATTTTTTGTTTTGTGTTGTGTTGTTGGGTTAGATGCTGTCGGTTTTGATTACTGCAACGATTCAATACACTCGTTAAAAAAAGAGAGATGACGTAATTCCCGACTAGTTGAATGTTCAAGTAGCGAGCCTCTTTACACTCCTTCAAAAATGATTGTAAAGTTTCTGCTAAATTTCCTAAAAAGTGGTAATTGGGGGCATCTAACACCTAGTTTGATTAGGTTCCCCAGATCGCATTTTAAAAAGAGGAAGAAAATTTTGAATTATTCAATTCTAACTCCATTCTCCGCTAGATATGGGAAAATCTGTGTGATTTTCCACATTATTTTATTCTATTTGTTTTCTACGTTCGTTTTATTTAATGTCACAACAATAACAATTTATAAAAATTCATTCATATTTTTAAAACAATTCTCTGTGGATTTAGAATCCCTTAACACTTAAAGAGATATGTATTCAACAATATTTGTTGTATACAAATCAAATAATAACTATATTTAGTTACAGTATTATAGGGTGGGCACGAATTCTACTACAATAAGACATTTTTTATAATTAGGTTAAAAACAAAGAATGGCGGAGCAAACTTGGTAGTCGCTTCGTTGTCGAAATTCGTTCTCCCTTTTTACATTTTACAAAGTGGCGAATAATAAGAGCCCTTAATTGTTTCTAAGATGATCACTATATTTTGGCCTTTCCTGATAATCCAATCGAAAGAGAGTTTTATATTAAACGGGGCATACACGCTTTTCAAATTTTTACGAGCCTATTCAGATGAGTAACAATAAACAGTTTTTTAATTAAATTTAAGCATCAATTTCTGACTTATTCCGACTTCTCTAACAACATATTTTATTACACCGAAATCATCAATTTTATATTGATCAGCAAGAATTATTTTTCCGATCAAAATACTCTTAATTTTTTGACTGAATATCAGAAGTATTATTTTTTGTATCGTCCTAATATAAGAAATCCTCTAATGTTATTTTCGCGATATTATCGATTGATTGATTGAGGTTCGACCAAGATATAACCAAGACCTCGCGGAAAAGGCCGGGCCTCACCGAACGCCCTAACCGATTTGGATTTTTTTTTCGCCAATCTGTTTCTATGGTCAAGGCGGCGATTTGAAAAGTTTTTGGAAGCGTCAAGAGGGTGGTATACATGCCATACGAATTGACCCAAAACACCTGGTTTTAGAAATATTCACGAATATTTATGTATACTGGTTTAATTATTGAATTGGGCATTGAGTTTGGGTCGGATTTTAAGGTTAAGTTAGGTGTCAATTTGCGGGTTGAGTTTGAGTTGAGTTGTAGTTGGATTAGGATATAGTGAGCAGTTGACCATTTTTTTATATATACTGGCTTGAGGATTGAGTCTGGCGGTTGAGTTGAGGGTTGAATTGAATTCCATTGGCGGGTTGAATTGGGGTTGAGTTAGTGAGCAGTTCAGCAATCTATACATATAAAAAAACGTGTTTGAATATTTGTACAGTATATGTGTACATACGATCTTTACACAAATATTGTTTAAGACTTAAGAAAGGTCACTGTTAATATCTCAAACCTTCACGTCCTTCTTAATTTCTCGATAATGATTCTTTCAACGGTGGTGTTGATGGTGATTATGACAATGATGATGATGGTAATAGTGACGGTGATATTGATCATGATGGTGATGATGGTATGATGGTATGATGTTATGGTGGTATGATGGTATGATGGTATGATGGTATGATGGTATGATGGTATGATGGTATGATGGTATGATGGTATGATGGTATGATGGTATGATGGTATGATGGTATGATGGTATGATGGTATGATGGTATGATGGTATGATGGTATGATGGTATGATGGTATGATGGTATGATGGTATGATGGTATGATGGTATGATGGTATGATGGTATACTATAAGTGGTTTGCTGGTATTATGGTATGATGGTTTGTATATAAGAATGGTGTCATGGTATGATGGTATGAAGGTATGGTGAATTTAAGGTAAGACGTACCATCTCTACCTTGGTATGATAATATGATGGTGTGATGGTTCGAGGCACGAGGCTACTATGCCGTACAGTGTTGTATAGAACACATGCTGATGTGGTTGTACGTTGCTATTATAGTATGATGGTGAACAGGGAGGTTGAGTTGTAAATTGAATTAGAAGTTGAGCTGAAGATTGACTTAAAAGGCTCAGTTAGTGATTGATTTGGAAGTTGAACTAATTTTCAAGACCGAAGTTCTGATCGCCTCATTAGGTTTCGCCCTTTATATTTTTTAGCATACACATACATAGATCGTTGTTCACGTGGAATTTGGCCGGGAACCGGGCATATTAACAGAAAACAAAATCCCCAAAAGAATACAAAGTAAAGAATCAGGTTAAAAAAAAGACCTCATACAAAAGGCTGCGAAATAAAATAATTATAACTGCTGCAGAAATTATGTAAAATTAAAATTTAGTGGGGACTTCCTTTTTAGTGATGCAATTTATTTTGTATTTTTTAGGATTTTTACTTTCGGGAATATTATGGTTTTGCAAAAGTTGAAATGAGGGCCGATTTTGTGGATTGAGTTCAGGTTGAGTTTAAATTGAGTTGGAGTTGAGTAGGCACTTCAGTTGTTGAAGAAAAGCATGTTGCTTTTCAGAGCTTCTTAATTTTGGAGATGAGTTGGGCGTTGAGCATGGGGTTGAGTTAATGGATTATTTGGGGTGGAGTTAGGGATAAGTTGTGATTGAATCAGGGGTTTTGGGAATTTATTTGGGGTTTTGTTGAGTTGTTATGAGTTGATTTCACGTATGCTTGTAGTTTTTCGAACTGTCCTGATTTAAGGAATGAGTTGGTCATTGGGTTGAGCTCGTGTATGAATATAATTTTTTAGATCATCTTGATTTGGGAGTTGAATTGGTTATTGAATTTTGGGTTGATTTAAAGGTTGTTTTGCAGTTGAATTAGGATTGAGTAAGCGATTCAGTTGGGATTATTTGGAGTTTAACCGTACAGTTTTCGGACCGTGTTGCTTTTCGAGTTGAGTTTCGAGATGAATTGGATTTAGTTGGGGTTGAGTGAGGGGTTCAGTTGGGGATTCAGTTAGGGTGATTTTTGAGTTGAGTTGGAAGCTAGCTCGAGTTGAGTTCATGTATTCGCATGAATTTTTACATGCTTTGTTGATTTGGGGATTCAGTTTGATATTGAATTTGAAGTGAAATTGAATTTGGGTGGAGTGGTAGGTTGAGTTGGGGTTGGATTGCGGTTGAATTGATTCAACCGTTCAGTTTTTTATTTGTTTGATGGTAGAGTTTCAGTTTTTTATTTGTTTGATTTCGAGATTTGGTTGGCCATTGAGTTTTAAGTGGAGCAAAAAAGAAGAGTTGGGGAATCATGAGGGGTTAAGTTGAAGGTTAAATTTAAATTAATTCAACTACGTATGTAGATTTGGGAATTATATTGAGCATTGAGTTTCGGGTTGAGTGAGGGATTAATTTGGTCAAGTGATGATTTGAGGATTGAATTGGAGGTTAAATTCAGTTGATTTCAGTTGAATTCAAGTACGCATCTAGTTCGCATCTGGTTTGGTGAGTAAAGCTGATGTGGGGTTCATTTCGTTATTGAGTTGCAGTGAGGTAATTGATTAACGGGTTCAGTTAGGGGTCGATTTGGAAGTTAAGTTGAAGGTTAGATTAAGATAGTATAAAATAAGTTCTTGTAACAAGAACGTAAATAACATTTTAGCTAAATTTCTTGATCTTAGGTTACTAGCCAATTGTTAAAATCGTCAATCTTTCAGAACAAATTTAAAAGTCTCTGATAAAGTGGTTGCCCTATTCGCCTTTTCACCATCCTGTGGTCTTTGCAAAAATTGATCTGCTCAGGTTGCCTGATCACATTGAGGACATTATTGTTGATATTATTTCTAAATACAAGTCTATCGTTTTAGAAGTGACTCACACATGGCGCTTTCTAAATTATTATTAGGCGAAATATAGTAAATAAGCAAAAAGTTACACGAGAGTGAAAAATGACAAATTTAGCCAGATAAAAAAAAAATAAAAATTCAGAAATTCCGAGCTTATACCGGATTTGTAAAAAAATGTGTTAACCGATTTATTATATGCGAAAGGAGGGTGGAGCAGTGCTGTCGAAGTGAGTACAATCGGAGTATTTGTACTACTTTCGCTTAGTGCTTACTCCTGTACTCCGCTATTTCATTTTGTACTCCCCTGTTCTAATAACTGCTATTCTAATAATTCTTTTACATAATACATATTTTAAGTTATCGGCTTTTGCTTGCAATAATTATAATATTCTGGAAGATATCTAGCTTTTTCATAAAACATTTTTCAAAGCTAATTTATAATGGTTCCTGTCATTTTCAGGCATAAACCCATAAAACTGTTCTCTTGCACTAATGAATCAGTCATTTTAGCAAACAATATCAATTCAAACATGTAAAATTTGCGAACTAAATTACTTCTACTTCACACGGCTATTTTTTCAGAATCTGAATGTTGGCTGGTAAAACTTAAAAACAGATAATTCCGAGTTTTTACAACTTACAACTTTAAAACTTCAGATACACTTAAACGTGACAGAGGTTACCTGATTTTACCAAAAAAAATGTACCAGCTTTGACTAAATATTTAGATTAGAACCTCCTGAATACAAAAATTACCACAAAAACGATGTACGGAAAATGAAATTCCTTAAACTTAGATTAGCACTTCTATATAAAAATAATACTGTAAGATAATTTCTGCAGTCATTTAAACTTTCCAGACTGGAAAGTTGTATGGAAGTGTGGATTTATGCAGTGTGATGTGGGAAATTTCATTCGTCTTGTGTGATATAATATGTTTAAGGTTAGGAACTATTTTTGGCTACGGACCATTTTTGTGTCTATGGCTGGTCCTTGTGGACCGCCACCCAAACCTAACCTAGGAACTATTTATAAAGAATCGGCTTAACATCTCCGATATAAAATTTCACTAAAACACAACGACAAATGTGTATATTCCATTCGGTGCCGGAGGGGCTGGCTGTATATGGAAAACCAAAATTGGTAATTCTAAATAGTGATTTATGGTATCGGTCATATTACCATTACTACGAGTACTTATAGTTACTATCAGAAATCTATATATTATGTCGATATTCGAAGAATCGCGTTAGGCTTAAATAAATCATCTTAGAATTCGCCATTTACTATCAGAATTCGATCTATCATCTCAGAGTTCGACATATAATTTCCAAATTCGTCATATGTATCTTATTCATGTCAGAATTTGATATATCATCTCAGAATTTGCTTTATATGTATATATCGTCGACGCATCAGTCAGAATTTGATATATAGTTGATATTTGTCAGAATTTGGGATATCATCATAAATCATCTCAGAATTTGATATATCCAGTCAGTATTCTTTATACTTAATTATTATGTCAAAATTCGTTATATCATGTCAGAGTTCGATATATAACCTTAGGATTTGAAATACCATATCAGAATTCGCTATATATTTTCAGAACTTATCATATTCAAATTTATATATTTCACATCCGAATTATGTATATCATGAAGAATTTGAAATTTCATGTTAGAATTCGATACATATTATCGGATTCGATACATCTGTCAGAATTTGATATATTATGTCAGTATTCTATATAATATGTCTCAATTCTATATACATGCCAAAAGTCGACATTCCATACCAAAATTCTATATATCACGTAAAAATTCGAAATATAATGTCAAAATTCGATATATCATCTCAGAATTCGCGATATACATATATATTGTCAGAATTATATCAAAATACGACACATGATGTCAAAATCCGTTATGTCGTCTCAGAATTCGACTCAATATCCATTTTCTATACATCATGTAGGAATTCGAAACATATGTCAGAGTTCGATATATCATCTCAGAATTCGATACAAACTGTAAGATTCATTATATTTCATATGTAATGTAAGGATTGTAAGCATTTGGTGCTGGAACCCGGGAAAGTTGTAATAGCCTATGAAAGTAAAAACAAATGTTTCTTTTGTAAATCTAATTTCCCCAAATTTTTTTCTAAAATCCACAAAATCATTATATTGTCTTGCAATATTTGTTGAATTCTGGCCATGTTTCATTTAAGAAACTCTATCTTTGACCTAAATGGAACTGCTGTGATTACGCACAAGTTACATTGAAATATATTTTCTGACTTAACCAATATATTTAATGATCAATGAATTAGTTGTAACAACTTCAAATTATTAATCAAATTGGCGGGTTAAAAACTTTTCTAGATGAGATTCCACCACGTTCATATTTTGTAACCAGTCGTCGCCTCTAAACCAATTTTAGGTAGCAATTTTTTTTAAATCAAAGACAAACATATTTCGAGATTTAATAACGGTCCTGCTTTTTTTAAGGCGATTTTTGAGACTTCGTCCAGCTTTAGTCATTTATGACCTGGTTACCCTAGGTACCTACTGAGGTATTGTCTGTCAATGACATTTCTTTAAATTGCACCAAAATATCTTCCCATTATGACAAACATGTTCCCATATTTAACGTGTCTGAATTTGGAATATCTGCCAAAATTCCGATGGTGAAAGTGAAAAGATTTGGAACTAAAGTTGCTTTAAGATAAATTTTCCGTTTACCACGTCATTAAAAATAGTTAAAAATTAAAAATTTCACTTACGGTTTCGCTGGTCGGTACTCTTCTCTACGATAAAAACTTAAAACTCCCAAAACGATAATCTAAAAATATCTGTGATCTCGTGAAGAGTTGTGGCCGAGTTAAAAACTGTTTAGCTCGAGCAGTATACAGAGCTTAACGCTTTAATAGTAAAATAGATAAAGAGCTAATAAAATTTATGGCTAAGGTCTAATAATCATATTTCGTGAACACTCCCTTCTGTCTAGAAATACTCCCATGAAAATTTGAACGTACTTCGTTTAAAATTTTCAGAACGACAGCACTGGGGTGGAGGCATCAAATTTTCATCAACTTACAATAATCGGTGCCGTCTTCATGCAGTTAAATTTAGAATTTGTGTATCTTATGTGTGTGTAGGTTTTATTCTAGTTCTGTTTATGAGTTTGTGGATGAATTGTGTTTTAGCAAAACTACATGGTAGTTCCTCAGGGATCCGTTTTAGGGCCAATACTCAGTTGGTTTTGCTGATGACCGATTTAGTAAAATCTTTAAATCTAGATCTCTTGCCTTTAATATAGAATATAGAAGAATATAAATTTAGATATTCATTCAATGGTCTTAAGTGAAAAAACAATGTGTTATTTTTTTAAAATCCCGATTGATTCAGTCAACAATCAGTTTGATATACAAAAATCGTTAAATAAATTAATATTAAGTCACTGTTTAGTACCTTACAACAATCAAATTTTAACAATCAAACTGCTATCTAGAAAACAACAACAAATTTTATTAAAAGTAATCATATAAGCGACCCCCCACCGACTATAGTAAAATAATCAACTGTTGGGACTTTCAAAGTTGACCCTCGGGTAATGACCCGTAGTTAAAAATGCCATTTTCTTTTAAATGGAGAGTACATCTTCATCTGCCAATCGCCATATTTAATACTCATTGAAATATAAAATACATAATTTTACCTTCTCTTACTATAGGTAGCCCTATTTGACCTACAAATTTTTTTAATTAATTTAAAAATCCAGATGACACATGTACGCAGTATAATACATAAATACAGGAATTATCATAATATATGTATCCAGCATAATAAAATGCTTCTTATAAAAAATTTCTGTTTTTGAAAAGTCTTTTTATTAATAATTTTTTTTTTGTTGTTGGTTTGATTACCTTAAAATTACATAAATCATACAAATAGTAAGAATATAACATAAAAGAAGCGATGAAGAAGAGTTTAACGATGAAAAAGAAGAAGAAAGGGGTTATACGTGAGGTTTAAGTTCAAAATATAAAAAAATAAATTAAATGGCAAAATTGCGCAGGGTTAATACCGAATAAAATAAAATATTTTTTTTAATCTAATCGAGTAACTAAATGGCGGTTTAGTTTATGTCTTATATTTACGGATATCGATGTTCACATTGGCGACCACATTTAAAAAAAAAATACTTTTCAACTTTTTGTATCTCCTCTTGCGCTATCTTACATATAAATGCCAGAATGTATTAGTGTCATGTATATCAGCAATTCAGCATAATGCTTCAGGGAATTCCTTGTAGCCGATCAAAAAATATGTTTGTTGTTATTTTCGAAATCAAATCGATACCCATCCCCTTGACTGTGCCCCAATATTTTTGTTCTTTTCATCTCTATATACGAGTATACATACCATAACATCACTTTTAATTTGCATAATTTCGTTTTTTTTGTATTTTGGTGTGTAAATAAAATATAAAATTTATGTATGTTTTCCTTACAAACATATATACATGTACCAACCAACATACGTACAAAAAAAAGGCATCGATTTTATTTTATCATTTCGGTTTGTTGTTTTAGGAACAAACTCGTCGGATCTTTTTTTTTTTTTTTTTGTTTTTCAATCCTTCGACTTATGTGTGCTCTAAACTCTAATAGAAAAGCGACAAACAAACACTTTCTTTCGTATAAAAAATATGTTTGTACTTACATGCCCAAAATATCTAAAAAGGAAGTGGATAAAAATCAAATTTTATCGTTTTTCTACTTAATAACAACACGTAACGAATATTTAATCCTATAAATTATTTATAATTCCAAAGTTCTGGAAATTGTTTCCTCAAAAATGTTTGTTGCGGTGAACCGCAATTTGTGGTTGACCACAAAATGATTGATTACCAATAAAATCCTGTTAAAACTTCAAATCGCAAGAACCGTTTGAAAATTACCTCAAGAATGTCAATAGAATAATTCTTCGTGCTTATTTCAATTCACAGAGAAGACAATAACTCAACAGTTAGCATGCAGCATTTTTTTGTGTTTATAGAGGACGATGAAGTTTTCGTTTTTAAACATCAATATTGTTGACTCGGATATAAATCCATTGGAGATAAGACAAACCGATAAAAAATAAAAGAAAAACATAAAAATAGAAAAATATGATTTATTGGTAAATGATAATCTTTGTAGAGAAGAGGAGAATACTTAACTTAGAAAGTATGCAAAAAAAAAAAGAAAAAAGATCTCGTGCCATTGAAGAAATGTAAGCAAAAAAACTATAAAAAAAAATTATGACAAATGGAAAAGATGAACTTTTTTTTTTTTTTATAAGAAATCTTGAGATGAAGATGATGATGGAGATTTTTTGTTGTATGTGTCTTAAAATGGAATTTCATATTCTCTCAATAAATAATGAATTTGCCTTTTTCTTGAAATGATTTTTGTAAGTGGTTTTGTTTGGATGCTACAGACACATAATATAAATAGTTGATGAGTTGGTTTATATATGGCGGCGCATACGGGCAAGGTCACTCAAAATAATATTTAACTTCGGTGTAATAGTACACAAGAAGGTAGTTCCAAAATCTAGAAATGTTTGTTGTTCGGGACAAATAGAATAAGAAATATGTTATCTTTAACGTAATAAAATCAATAATTTCGCGTATGAATCCACACCACTTAACCGATTTGAGCCGAACTTTACACAAATTTGTTTAAGAATTAAGAAAGGTCAATATTAATAACATAAACCTCCATCCCCTTCTTGAGGGATGATAATCATGTTCAAAGTTACTTCGGAGGAATTTTTAAAACTTCTCCAATTGAGTTGATTTTTGGATCATAATTCTTTTAACAATGATGGTGATGGTAATATAGTGACCGTGATATTGATGGTATGATGGTTTGTATATAAGAATGTTGTGGTGAATGGGAAGATGGTACGATGGTTTGATGGTATGATGATAGTGGGATGAGGATGGGATGTTTGCGGCTTTTTCCTCGCGGTGATCGATTTTTATGGATCGATGCTGCTTGGTTCACTCTCTGGATTAAATCAATAAATACTTTATTTGTTAGCTGGAATATTTGGTGTTCCGCTACAAAATTACTTTTTATTTTATATTTACAAAAACTTTGTTTGTTTGTTTGTTTGTTTTTTAAATTTGCTCAGGTCAGATCTTTCAATCCATAAGACCAGTGAGTTGAGAAACAGCCCAAAATTTCCAGAGACCACTCAGGGGAGGTTCTGGAGGGTTGAATAAAGTGTACAAAAACAAATTAGATTAAAAATTAAATAATAAAATAAAAGCATAATTATATAAAACAAAGTTTGATAATTAAATTAGATTAAATGAAAGTTTTTTTTTTTTTTTTTTTTTTTTTTTTTTTTAAAACTATGCAATCTTTTTCTGGGGCTCAGGGCACTCCCAACTCTTTCGCAGTTCATTTTACCGTCCTACTTTACGCAGTATTAGCCAAATCGAGGACGTACGGCTATAGACCCGCTTTGTATAAACCACATGCACATTGCATTGCTTCATGCCAACCTATAGTGCTGACATAAAAGGTGGGTCTGCCCATGGATTCTGCACTCTCAACAGGGGGTCATAGTTGTGTTCATCGTCATCACCGATCGTAATCAGATGATGAAAAATCCCTTTTGCATCCCGCCCCTATCGGGATTCGAACCCGGTACCTCCCGATCCAAACGCCGCAGCTTTAACCACTGCGCCGTTTGCTAAATGAAAGTTAATAAATAAAGAATATTAGAGAGAAGATGAAGGACACATATAAAAATAAAAGTTTTTAAAATTAAAATATAAATTTATAATTCATTAATTCATAATTTTTTTTTTTTTTTTTTTTTAAATTTAGAATTAAATTATATAATATTCATAAATCTATAATAAAATAAAATAAAATGAAATGATTCCAAAAAAAAATCATTGTGTGAAAAAGTCAATAAAAATTAAATGTAGTCTTAATTCATAGTTTATAATTTATTCTATCCACAAAATCACACAATATTTTATATTCTTCCATTTTTTGGTCCTTTAAGATATCTAATAAGGATTTTCTGTATAAAAGTGGGAAATTATTTCTTATATTATTATATATGACACAATCGTTAATAATATGTTCGTTATCTACAACGGTGTTACAAATCTCACAATTAGATGTAGATTCAAGCCCCAAAAGGAATTTAAATTTCTTGTTAACTGTATGACCAGAGATTAATCTGTAAATTAGCCTGGTTTGGCAGGATGTAAAATTAGAGTCTTTAAATAGGAAAGATGATCTTGGAGAAGGGCAAATTTGTTTATAAAAGTGGCCGGATGAATTACACATTAAAGTGTAGTTTTCCTTCCACTTATTATTTATAGATCTGGAGATACCGTTAAATAGGTCTGTGAGAGTTGGTTCATTATCAAGAAAGTGAGTAGGAGAAAAAACTGCTTTTTTTGCTAAACTATCTGCTATAGTATTTCCTTTTAAGCCAAAATGACCCGGGAACCAATGAATGACAAAATTTTTAATTTGGTTATGGCCGATAGTATCAATAATTTGATTTTCGTAGTGTCTATTTGTAAAGTGTAATAGAGCCGTTTTTAATGAAATACAAGAACTTTGGGAGTCCGTAATAATGATAATATTATTGTTTTTGATGATTAGAGATATAGTAATTCCATTTTTAATAGCAATGGTTTCAATATTTTCAATATAAGTAGGGTTTTTTAGTTGAATGGCAAATTTCCAATTTTTATCCTCAACAAAAATTCCAATTCCTGGTTTATTGTTAATTATAGAGCCATCTGTGTAAATTTTTGCGAAATTATTATATTTATTAATTTCAGCCATAGATAATGCATATTGTTCAGAATGGTTTATACAATTTTTGTTTGTGATTCCCTCAATATTTGTTATGATGCTAAAATTAGTGGAAGACGTTTTTTTTATGTGAAAAGGTTTAATTTTGGAAAGAAAAGTATAATTAGAATATAAGTCGTTAAGTTTATGAAGAGATCTATTGTTTTTAATGTCGTTACCGATTTTGGAATTATTATATAGGTTTTTTGAAATATAAATTAGTGATTTTTTAATAAAATCTAGATCTGAAGATGTTTCTAGGGATTCAGATAAAATAGCTGGAATTGGAGTAGTTCTTAAGAAGCCTAGACAAGCTCTCAGACAAGCATTTTTAATAGATTGACAGATATTAATATCTTTTTTATATTTAGTGTCTGTAAAAACATATGTGTATTCAAGTTTAGATTTAACTATTGCTTTAAAAATATTGATCATTGTTTCAGGATTTACACCTCCATTAAAATGGGTGAGAGTTTTAAGTAAATTAATGGAGTTGGAAATATTTGCTTTTAAGTTTGTGTAATGAATTGATAATGAAAGTCTATTTGTTAAAGTTGTACCCAGTATCTTAGTAGTCACTCTTTCTTTTATGTAGATATTATTAATTTTTAAAGATTTGGAATTATTTTTATTAGTGAATAGTCTTAAAAAATGAGATTTATCAGTGTTAATTTGTAGTTTTAAAGATTGTAATTTATTAGTTAATGAGAGTAAAGTAGAATCTGTTATTAATTGTAAGTTATCATGATTATCGGCCGAAATTACAATGCAAATATCATCGGCATATTGGAAAATTTTTGTATCGGGGTTATTGATGTCGTGTAAAGAAGTGGTATAGATATTAAAAAGGGTAGGACTCAAACAGCTACCCTGAGGAATGCCTTTATTAGTGTAATGAATAAAAGTTTGATTGATATTTTGAATAGATATAATTCTATTTGTAACAAATTGAGAAATCCAATGTGTAATGTTAATAGGGAAATTGAAGTTTTTAAAGGTGTTTAATAAAATATTTTTATCTACATTATCAAAAGCCTTGGAAATGTCAATGTTAACTAAAACAATTTTTTTTTGTTGTTGTTTGAGGGAGATGATGAAATTAAACATTTCTACAAAATAGTCAGTAATATTTTTATTTTTTCTAAAACCAAAATTGTAATATGTAATTAATAATATTATTGGAGATTAGATGATCATTAATTCGTTTTAAAATGAGTTTATTGAAGATTTTTGAAAAAATAGGTAACAGACAAATAGGACGGTAGTTAATAATATTTCTATCATCCCTCCCCTTTTTCAAAATGGCGATTGTGTATGACGTTTTCCATTTTGTAGGGTAAATTTGATTTTGCCAGATGTTGTTGAAATAATTTGTAATAGTATTGATTAGGTTAGGATTAGAGGATACTAATTGTTTGATGATTTTATATGAGACTTTATCATATCCTGGAGCAGTATTATTTGAATTTTTAATAATATCAAGAATTTCAATGTTATTAAATTCCGCAGGATTAATAGTAGGATTGAAGTTATTAGAGAGATTATGAGGGGATTCAAAGGAGAAAGGAAAATTGTAATTTAGAAAATTAGTAGCTAGTGTGGGATCTTCTAGGATTCTGTAGTTGGACTGTTTTTTATTTTTAATTTTATTGATGTTGTTCCAGAGATCAGAATTATTAGTTTTGTGATTGATGCTTGTTAAAAAAATATTCCACGATTTTTTCTTTTCCCTTCTAATTGTTAATTTAAGTTTTTGTATAGATTTTTTTAGTTCAATAGCGGTAAAAAGGTTTTTGTTTAAATTATAAATAAGTTGTTTGTGTTTTTTATGTTCCATAGTCTTTGTATAAGATCGTTCCACCAAGGTTTAGGTTTAAAAGTATTTTACTTGTAATAATAGAAGTATTTTCAGAAATTAATTTTTCTAGGTGTTCTTCAATATTGCATTTATCATTAATAGAATTTAGATCAAAGTCTTTCAATACTTTTGACCAGTTTGTGATTTGTTTTTTTTGATAATAATTTAGTTTAAAGTCAATAAGTATTGGGAGATGGTCACTTCCTAAATTAATGGGATCTACTTTCCATGATAGTTTTTCAATTAGATTGATTGAGCACAAAGTAATGTCTAGTGCTGCAGAATTATTTCTGAAAAAATCTTGCCTTGTATGAGATCCGTCATTTAATAAAAAGACATTATTAGCATTGATAATATCTGCAATCTTATCACCCACCCTGTCGTGAGTAGGGGTCAATGAACTATCCCAAAGACTATTATGAATATTTATGTCTCCAGCTATTAAACAGTTATCTAGATTCTGAGTTATAAGATGTTCAAATTCATTAACGATTTCCTGAGGTCTAATAACAGAATTATTATAAAAAGATAAGATATTAAAATTAATGTTTTTAAATTTGAGGTTAATTTTGAAAGCTTGAAAACGGATGTAATGAAAATTCAAATCAATAATTCTCCAAGAAATTTTTTTATGTATGAAAAAGCCTACTCCGCCAAAACCATCTGGTCTATCATCAGTAATAAGATTATAATTGTTAAAAGTCAAATTACTATTTGGATTTGTCCAGGTTTCAGATAGAATAACGATATCAATATGATTGGATTGTATATAATGATATAATAGATCTTTATTACTATTTAAACTACGAATGTTAATTTGTAAAATTTTTAAAGGTAACATAATGGAAGAATAAAATGAAAAAATAAAAAACTGGAAAAAGAAAAGTTTATGTTTTAATAAATTTATTTAATTTAATTTTAAGTGAGTCTAAATTAGCTGGATTTTTATTAAAGTCATCGGAATTATTTAAAAGTGATTTGACATCATTCAAAATAGAATCTCTTTCATTTAATTGATTTTGTAATTCGTTTACTAATTTATTTAGGATTTGAATTATTCTAGCATCAGAATTCATTAAGTTATTTTTCCAGGCTTGATTTTCAACACAGATATCATTAGCGAAATCTATTTGTTTAGGGACTTTTTGTTGGCTACCATAAAGGTGGCTTTTGGATTCTCTGAAACTAGTTTTATTTAAAATCATATGTTCCCTAATTTGTTTCTGCCTATATCGTTCATTACATCTGAAAAAATTAGTAACATGACCCGTTCCACAAAATTTACAAGAAAATTTCATGTCACAAACGTGTTCTTGTTCGTCCTCTATAGTATTAGCACACGTTAGGCATCTATTAGTTTTAGATTTACATTTGGAAATTGTATGTCTGTAATTTAGACATTTTTTACAAAATAATGGATTAGGTATAAAATATTCTACCTTTAATAAGAGATTATCATATAAAATGACATTGAATGGAATAGTTCCAGACTCAAAAGTAAGTTTAACCAATTCAATTTCCTCAGCTGTTTTAGTGGCACTATTCCATTTAGTCATTCTTTCTACTTTAGAAATAGGGTATTTAGATCTAATATTTTCTTGTATTTCTTCATTAGAAAGCCCAATAGGAATGTTCCTGATTAAACCAATAGAAGATGTGAAATTTTTAGGAATGTATGTAGTATAATTATCAAATTTTTTAAAAATATCTGATTTAACACAATTATTTGCGTCTTCAAAATTACTAAAGATAACCTTAGCAACATTTTTGCTAACGCTAGAGATTTCTTTGACATTTTTAAAATTAATTATTTTAAGGGCTTTAGCTAAAAGAACAATATTTAAATTCTCTTTACTGATAAATACAGTAAATGGGCCATTATCTGATCGGTTATATAGATTAATTTTTTCAGCAGTAACTGACGGCATATTTGAGTTATTCGATGAATCAACAGATAAAGTTGAAGATGATGTTGGAGCTGTTACTGTATTTTTTGAAACTGCAACGTAAATTTTATTATTATTATTATTAATTTTCCTTTTATTTAACATATTGGGACTTTTATCAAATTCACCGTTTACTATTATTTCATTATTAAAAACAATTTTTGATTTTTTAGTATTTATTTCATCTTCGGAATCTGAGAAATCAGTAGAAGTAAATGTGGGAGGTACAAAGTACTGCGTACTTTGTCCCTCCTTGCTTGTGTTACGTGGATTTATTATTTTGTGGATAGAAAAAGACTATGAAAAGACTTACCCGACTGATAAAAATAAACAAATCAAAATAAACTATAAGATATAATTAAATAAAATACAAATTAATTAGAATTAAAAGAAAATTGTAAAATTTATAACACCACTAAACTGAGACGCTCACACAATAAAGTTTCGAGAAAGAATGTACAAAAACTTTTTAATTTAATTTTTGGTGTTGACTTCACAACTTTTTCTTTTTATCTCCTTCGCTTTTTGCTGTCAAATTCTTTTTTTCTATATTTTTTTTTATAGCACGCATCCATACAATAGGGCTGGCTACATGGTTTAATATGTGGCAACATTCTCCAACCCGGTAAGTTAGCTCATCTCTCTAGATAATGTCGGCTTGCCCACCTTTTCCGGTTGCACATCCAATACAGCCAGTTTCATGGCCGGCCTTTCGTAGACGCCACTAGAGGTTTGTACGACACCACTTCTCACCTGCCCATCCTTGGCAAGGTTTGTTTCAATTACCAATCCCTTCGGCCACGAATTTCGTGGTAAGTTGTTATCAACGATAATGACCACGTTGCCGTTTTCAATCGGTTTTACAGGCATGAACCATTTCGTTCGCTTCGTCAGAGTGGTTATATATTCGGTTAACCATCGCTTGAGTATTATGTCGTTATCATTGAAATCGCCTGGGGGTTTAGTGCCGCTTGATGATCCCAGCAAAAAAATGATTTAGTGTCAGGGCTTCAGAATCGGCACTCTCAATGGAAACGAACGTTAGCGGACAAGAATTGATAATGTACTCAACTCAACCTCTATTAACAAGTTTCGAATCAATTCGTCTCCTGAGTTTCGCTGAGGCATAATCTGGTATAAAGTGTTTTTGATTGAGCGTACTAGAAGTTCCCAGCGGCCACCCATATGTGATGATGCTGGCGGGTTAAACAGCCATTTGGAACAAACAGCCATTTGGTCCAACCGAGACGTTGATCGGCCCAAAGTAGTCTATGCCGACATAAGAGAATGGTCGAGTGAAAGATGCAAGCCGAGCTGTTGGTAAATTCGCCATTTGTGGCTTACGAGGGAGAATGCTCTGATTCTTACATCTCTGGCAGGAAATCGTACTATTTTCAATAACGGTCGTACGCCTGGAATTACGTATTGCTGACGGAGTTCGTTAACAACGGTTTCATGGTTATGGTGGTGGTATTTTCGATGGTATGACATGACTAACAGATGAGTCATCCTGTGACCTTTCGGCAGCAATATTGGTCGCTTTTGATTACTACCTACATCATCCGAAGCATCAATCCTCCCTTTCATCCTTAAAATGCCAACGTCGTCTAAATATGGCGAATTCCTATAAATGGGGCTGCTTTCCGGAATGTTTACTTGCTCATCTATTGGAAGCGATTTGTTGCGTAGCAGGATTTCTACTTCCTTTTGACAAGCATATGCTTGCACACGAAGAAGGCGTTGCCAGCTGGAAAATCGCTCTACCTTGATTACCGATGGATAATATTTGACTGTATGTATGTAGTTAGCCCGCCGTTCCTCAATGGGAGCCTCGTGGACGTCTTGGGTTTGGTTGGGCCACCATGGTTCAGCTAGTTGAAGAAATTCAGGCCCGTTCAGCCATCGGCTCGATGAATTCAAATCTGGCAGTTTCTTCCATTTTGTGCCATCATCCGCTACATTATTTTTGGTGGGAATCCACCTCCATTCCTTTAATTTCGTGGTTTCCATTATTTCACCAATACGATGTGCTAACTGGTGATATTTACGATGGTCGGATTGTAGCCAGCAGAGGACCGTTCTTGAGTCGGAATCACCAATTCTGTTAACTAGTCGGGCCCCGAGCACCGCCGCTTGTAACTCAAGTCGAGGAATTGATAGTGGTGTAAGTGGTGCGACTTTAGTTTTAGCCGCAACCAGGGTGTAGTGGATATCGTCGCCACTTACGATGAGGAAATAGGCAATTGCTGCAATGCGTGTTCACTCACATCGACAAATATATGCAGTTGTATTGTTTCTTTGTCTCCTCGTATTCCTTACCATCGAGGAATCCGTATCTGCGCTATCTGTGGTAACTAACAACTGGATCCAAGTTTTCCACTTGTCGAATTGTTCATCATTCAACTTTTCGTCCCAGCCGATCGATGATCTTCAAACATCTTGCAATAGAATTTTAGCGTAAACCAAGTAAAAAGCCAAGAGGCCCAGAGGATCGAATATGGACATTAGAGTCCTTAAATCCACGCTTAGTGGGTCGCTTCTCACCCGACAAGAGATCACTACCCTGTTGTCGATGAGATATTGAGTAACTAAATGTGTCGGTCTCGGTGTTCCACCATATTCCTAGTACTTTTTCGCCTTCTATTGCCGAGCTGATGTTTAGGTCTTTCTTTGCCTCTGACGTTATACTGACACTATCCAATGCTGATAATATTTTCGGAAGATTAGATCTCCAATCTCTTATTTCTTTGACCCGTTTTGCTTGTTCGATGGCTTCATCCGGGGTGTCGACGCTGTCCAAAGAGTCGTCCACATAGTGGTTGATTTTTATTGCGTCAGAAGCTCGTGGATACTTTTCTGCAAAACTTAGTGCGTTCACGTTTTTTACATACTGCGCTGAACTGGGGGAGCAAGTCGCCCCAAACGTCATAACCGGCATCACATAAACGTCAGGTTCTTTACTTTGGTCCCTGTCTCTCCATAGGAACCGTTGTGATTGTTGATCGGCCTCTCGAATGCGTATCTGGTGAAACATTTCCTTTATGTCACCATAGATGGCCACTTTTCTCTCCCTAAATCTTTGAATCAATCCTGGCAAAGCTGCAAGTTGATCTGGACCTTTCATGAGAACTGAATTCAACGATATTCCGTTGACTTTGCAGGCTGCGTCCCATACAAGGCGAACTTTATTCGGTTTATTCGGATTATTCACCGCAAATATGGGTAGATACCATATTCTTGGAGATGGCTCAATCACCCTTGGCGAGATAATCACGAATTTTCTCCTTTAGTGATTTTTAAGCCAACATTTTGTATAATTAAAGTTTTGATTATTTTCTTTTCAGGAATAGCTGCTCACCGCCATCAACCGGGAATCTCATTTCGGATATAATTGAAAATCAGCCGGTACCTAAATCAATGGGAGAAAATAAACCAATTATGGTGTAAACAATGTAGCAAAATTTTGAATGGCGAACTTGGCTTTTGCTGCAAAGTATTCAGGTAATTAGGTGAATACCCTTTCCAAAAGTATTGAACGATGTTCTGCACTCTTTCCTATCGATTCAGCTTAGTCATTTTAATTCGTCATAATTGGCATGAGGTAGTGCTGTAATTGGCCCAAGTGTCAGAAAATGCGAAGGGGTCAAAGCATTAATGTCCTAGAATTGGGCACAATGGCCTAGAATTTAATATTCCTTCGATTTGTGTCAAGACAGTGGTCATTTCCTCGAATGTTAAATGAGCATTACCAGTGAATTTGACTAAATGGGCTTTTACTGATCTCACTGCTCGCTCCCAGATTCTCCCAAAATGCGGATAAATTGGTGGGATAAATTTCCATTGAATTTTTTTTGTGGTTGTGAACATATTTAATTTGGCATTATTTGACATTATTGTGACGATAATACCTTATAATATTGCATTGTAAATTTGTTACATTGTCAGAATAGGTTTCTGTTGATGCTCCCCTCCAAGGAAGAATTCAATCGGCAATTCTGATGCAACTAGTTGTCATTACTGATACAGTAACATGACCGATCAATTTGTTCTCTGATTTATTAGGAATTTGTTATGAACAAATCGCCGAACGTTTACCATTGTTCGTACTAATATTGGCCAAGTTGATATTTTGATTAGACTTTGTCACTACAGCGTTAAGTGATTGAATTTCGATCGCTCGCGTTTCTTGTAATGTTTAGAGCAACCACTCTGGTCCCTTCCACTACAACTTGCTATTGATTGTCAGTGCCTTTAACATGTCCCCAAATCGCATCGTGTACCAATTGATGTATTGCTGCTACTCTATTCGCTAAATATGTTTTCCATTTCCATGGTTTCTTTGAAATAATGTTCGGAATAATATTTCTTGAGCCACACTAGTCGGTAAAATGTGATGTGTGCTACCTAAAACATAGAAGAAATTGTCTGCGCCTATCAAAATATCTATTTCTTTCTTCTGGTGGAAGTTGGGATCTGCCAATGGAAATTTTAGCTTTTCAATTTTATCTGTGAATATCTCGCCACTTCTTGTTAAGGACGTTATCTTTGGCAACACATACGCCTTGATTGTTAACATCTTAGATGTATCAAAACGTGAACAAATCGCAAAACTTGCCTTCCCAATTAGACACGTTCGAAGTTGCAAGTCCCTCAATACGTACAATTCCTTTACTTCGATGTAGTCCCAATGGATTGATACACTTTTCGGAGATGAACGGTAGTTGTGAACCTGAGCCTAATTACAAATTACACGTGCCGATAGTGACCATCTTTAGTTCTGGCCATTACTACGGCTGATGGTAGCACGGCAGTGTTGATCGCTGATGTCAGAGTGTGTGATGTCTACGCTTATATTTCATACATACTCGTTTACTGTACCACCGTCTAGCTAAATGATTGTTCGCTAAGCATTTAAAACCCAATTTTAGGTTTGCTACTTAAATACGTCTTTGTTCTGAATTTAAAGTTGTAGCGGCCGATCTAAAATGTAAATTAAATATTTATATATTCATAAATAACATTTTTAAATCGCGCTACGAATTAACGATAGCAATTTGAATTTTATTTTATGTTTCTAACTACACTATTAATTAGTGGAGATTGGAACCATTTTAGTTTACGCAGTTTACTGCAGATGTGTATTATTTTATTACAATTGCTATACATTTTTAGTCTATGTTTTCTCACAGTTTACGTTTATTAGTACTCAGTAAAGCTTTTCATGTGTGAGTGCTATTTTCTTTTGTTGTGTTGACTACACCTTTCATATACTTGGTGTTTCTAACACAAGTATTTATTTAAAATATTTTTGATACTGTCGTTTCGTTTTGCCACACTGTGCGCGCGTACAACAAGTTTGACGCGGTTTTTTTATATATACATATACAATGTATGTTTTGTTTTTTTGGAAACAAAAAGGAACAAAAATGGTAATTGCGTTCAGATCATCGACTAGTAAAGTCGATTTGTTTTTTTAAATAAAAATTAACAAATGGTGGCGTTTAATAAATTTCTAAAAATAAAATTTGTTTAATAATAAATTTCTAAATATAAAATTTGTTTAAATAATAAGTTTCTAAAATAATAAAATTTGTTAAAATAATAAATTTTGTAAAATAATAAATTTGTTTAAATAATAAAATTTGTAAAAGAGCAAAGTAAATTTTGTGAATAAAAATTTGGAATTTTATTATAAATTAAATATAGTTTTGAATACACAAACTATAAGTGGTGACCTCGAAAGTCCCTGTTTAGGGCAAATCCGCAACCGCGGATAATTTTTCAAGCATAATATATGCGTAGAATACGCAACAACGCGGAATTGAACGATTTTAAAAGTTTTGGTTTTGGAATCTTGATACGGCCCACCGTATCAAGAAAAAGGTACGTGTCGTTGATTAGATATATAGCAGTGTACAATATATAAGCCGTAATTTAATGAATACTAAAATTTTTTTTTTCTTCAAATTACATTTTAAATATTTCCGGAATTCATCGCATTAAAAGTTTTGTCGATATTATACATTGGAGTACACACCTTTTTAAACGGGAACACATTACAGTACCGTTTCCCGAAAATCAAACAATTTTGGACAATAATTTTACTGGATATTACCGTGTGGTAACCTTGAGATAATTCAACACCAGAATATTACCAGGTGCATCGTGGGACAGTTATACTGTAGACAGTGAACGGTTCATCGTGGGACAGTTATACCGTAGATAGTGAACGGTTCAGCGTGGGACATTATACCGTGACATTACCCGGTCCAGCGAGAAATAACCGATACATCTAAGTTGTACAACTGAACTAAAATCAGCTAAGTGTTTAACAGTTTTTTTTCTTAAACAAATAAAGAGTTTTTTTATTGCATACACTTAATTTCATATATAAAATTAAAATTTTAGTTTTTCTTTATAAATTTTAACGTAGCTTCAAGTAAATGTAAATTTAACGCCATTTATTTAATTAATTTTACATTAATTTTTGCGATAATTTAATCAAAAACCAAAATTTCGTAACGGTACAAAATATTAATGAACGCTAGAATTTTGTAGTGACTCATTTACATATTTTTTTTTTTTTTTTTTTTTTTTTTTATTTTTTAATTCCCCGGTATATGAAGAAAACGTTCTCTAATTAATTAATTAACCAATTACAACAATATCGTTCCGACTGTTCCCACGTAACATTTTCACATTGCACCAATTGAACTAGCCGAGCCCCTCCAATTTCTGTGTTGGACGCTAGCACCCAACGAGATTCGAGGGCATCTCGCAGTAGAATCAATTTATATTTATTTTAACAGTACGAGCAGATAGTGTTCGCCGTACTGTTCTGTATTTTGACTTGTCACAACTATTTAGCTCGAATTTAACACTGACAATTTGCCAGTTATCTAAGAAAAATCGTTCTAGATAATAATAGTCAAGTTTTATAGATTCCAATTAGTTTTTGGTACAAAATGCCTGATAATAAACCGGGAACGTCCGCGCAAGCAGACGCTGACCCAACAAAACAATTGGAACCTACAGATGTCGAAATGCCACAGGCACCAGGCAATGCAGCCTCTATTAATATCAAATTGCAGCCTTTTTGGGTTACGAGCCCGGAGAACTGGTTTCATGCGGCTGAACTGCAGTTCGATTTTTTGAAAATAAAAGGTGACAAGGCAAAATTTTTGCACGTGTTGGCTTCTCTGTCGCCAGAGACCAGCGATCTGATTTCAGATTTGCTACGAACACCACCGAAGGATAATTACTACGAAACAATTAAAAAAATTTTGCTAGACCGCCTCTCACCTTCGAGTGAAGCCCAATTATGGAAACTTTTGAGCGGGTTAGATATAGGCGACAGACGTCCCTCCGAATTACTTAGCCATATTCGATCACTCGCGGGTAGTTCCATTAGCGACCAAGTCATTAAGGCGTTATGGATTCGCCGTTTACCAGAAGTCGTAATGTTGGCACTTGTAGCACAACCCGATACATTAACCCCCGATGATCTCGCTAAGACAGCGGATAAGATTCATGAAGCCATGAATCGAACTCCCAGATTAGCGACTTTAAACAAACCTTCGAGTTCAACCTCCAAACCAACCAATTTGTCGAATATTTCAAATTTTGCTGCTATGTCAAAAAAGACTCCAGCCAAGTCGAATGGGCGAGACGCGCCGACGACATTGAAAACCATCGAATCTCGATTGAATTCGTTAGAAGCCCGTATGAATAATCTTTATAATGATATGGGCAGGTCTCGGAGCACTTCAAGGAACTCAAGGTACTATCGTCGAAATTTGTCTTTTGACAATTCTCGACAAAATAAGACTGATAGTAACAATAAGCTGACACCCGATAATCCGTGGTGCAAGTTACACCGTCTTTTTGGCCCAAAGGCACATTTCTGTAAGCAACCTTGCTCATATTATCGTGACAAGCAGTCTAAGCTAGATAATTCGGATAAATCGTTTGAAAATACAAAAAACGAGTAGGGCCGCACAGGGTCGAGTCGACTAATTTTATTAGAAACCCAACCAGTCGACTCTTTATACACGACAGCAATATTAATTTAACTTTTTTGATCGATACTGGCGCTGATATTTCAGTGATACCAGTTAAATTTTTTCATATTAACGTAAACAGTTTCTCAAGTGATCTAGTTCTAACAGCAGCAAATGGATCAACCATTCGTACCTATGGTACAAGGTTGATTAAGGTCAATCTCGGTTTAAAACGAGATTTTCCACATGCTTTTATAATAGCTTCTGTGGATAGGCCAATCATTGGTGCTGATTTTTTGGCAAAATTTGGTCTTTTAGTGGATCTGAAGCATAAACAATTGATAGATTCGACCACTAAATTGTCAGTGGATGCGATGGTGAAGAGTTTTGAAACTCCGACTCCTGTGCATTTTTCAATTGACAATGGTTATGGCACGCTCCTTAATAAGTTTCCTACACTTACAGCGTTGCCCAATTTTAATTTGCCTGTCCGCCATTCTGTTGTACATCATATTGTTACAAACGGACATTTACCTGTGGCGAGACCTCGCAGGCTAGATCCGGATCGGCATAAAGCCGCTTTATTAGAATTCCAACATATGGTGGAATTAGGGATTTGTCGTCCGTCGGCATCCTGTGTTTCAAGTCCTTTACATATGGTTAGAAAAAAGGATTTAGATTGGAGACCATGTGGTGATTATCGAAGATTAAATTCGGTCACAGTACCGGATAGATATCCGATTTCCCACATTCAAAATTTTTCCATGAATTTGCATGGTTGTACCATTTTCTCCAAGATTGATTTGGTCAGGGCTTATCATTTAATTCCAGTCGCTGAGGAAGACGTGCATAAGACGGCTATCACAACACCTTTCGGTTTATTTGAATTTACGCGAATGCCATTTGGCTTGCGTAACGCAGCGCAGACATTCCAGCGTTTTATTAACGAAGTTGTCCGCGGACTTGATTTCGTTTTTGTTTATATTGATGATATCTTGGTGGCATCCCAGTCAGAAGGGCAACATTTGGTTCATTTAGAACAGTTGTTTCAGAGACTGGTTGATTTTGACGTCCATATAAAGACACCGAAATGTGTTTTTGGCGTAGCTTCGCTTGATTTTTTAAGCCACAAGATTTCCCTAGATGGTATTCAACCTTCTGAGGAACGAATACGTGTCATCAGGGATTTTCCTACTCCTAGTTCCATTAAACACATTCAGCGGTATATCGGGATGGTTAATTACTATCATCGATTTATACCAAAGTTGGCTGAATTTCTAAGTCCAATTCATTCGCATTTGTCAGCACTGCTTAAGTTGCCTAAGACACCCAAGAATTTTTCTTGGCCTGAAGAATGCAATGATGCATTCATTTCTTTAAATAATGAATTGGCAAATGTCACTCTTCTGTCGCATCCTTTAGGAAATGCGAAATTTAGTATTACTACTGATACATCGAACACCGCCGTTGGCGCTGTCCTGCAACAGTATAATAAGAAGAAGTGGGAACCTTTAGGATTTTTCTCAAAAAAATTAACGACTGCTGAAATTAAATATTCTGCATTCGATAGAGAACTTCTCGCAATATATCTGGCAATTAAGCATTTTAGATATTTTGTTGAGGGTCGTGATTTCACGATTTATACTGACCATAAGCCTTTGACTAGAGCCCTTCAGTCTAAAACTGAAAGAAATCCAAGGCAATCACGTCATTTGGATTATATTAGTCAATTTACCTCAGATATTCAGCATGTACTTGGTTCCGACAATGTTGTCGCAGACACACTGTCTCGAACCACTAATATTGACTCGGCCACAAATGAAATTTTTTTTGATTATGTAGATATTATTAAGGCACAACAATCGGATGAAGAACTACAGCAGTTACTTTCTGGTACCGTTTGTCGCTCAGCTTCTATGAAGCTTGAGTTATTTAAATTGCCTGGCCTTGAAGTCTACTGCGAAACTTCGACGGGTAATAATCGCCCATACATCGCAGATTCTTTACGTCGACTTGTGTTCGACTCTTTACATAATATAGCGCATGCTGGTGTCCGAGCCACTCGTAAGTTGATTACGGCTCGTTATTTTTGGCCTAGTATTAACAAGGACGTAAACCATTGGGCTAGTTCTTGTTTATCCTGCCAACGTGCTAAAGTTCAACGGCACACTATTTCACCCCACGGACAATTTGATATTCCACCTGGTCGTTTTGAACATATACATTTGGATATTGTTGGGCCTTTGCCTATTTCGAATGGATGTTCATATATACTTACATGTGTCGATCGATTTACTCGCTGGCCTGAAGCGTACTGCTTAGCAAACATGACAGCTGCAACCATTGCCACTTCTTTTGTCAATAATTACGTGTCACGCTTTGGCGTTCCTTCTCAGATTACTACGGATCAGGGATCACAGTTTGAATCAAAACTGTTTAATGAGCTAACAATTCTTTTAGGCGCTCATAGGATACGTACTACGGCTTATAATCCTAAAGCGAATGGCATGGTTGAACGCTTCCATAGGCAGCTTAAAGCTGCTCTTATGGCCAGAGGCGATTCAATTCATTGGAGTTCTGAGATTCCAATTATTTTATTAGGAATCCGGGCTACCGTGAAAGAAGATTTAAAGTGCTCTCCAGCCGAGATGGTTTATGGGCAAACCATTAAACTTCCCGGTGAATTTTTTATTGAGAAGCCTCTTTCACTTTTGCCTTGTAGCGACACAGTTATCGACCAATTGCGTAATGCAATGAGGAACCTTATACCATCACCTACGCGTAAAGCTAAACAAGATGACATATTTGTCCCGAAAACTTTGGACAACTGTGATTTTGTTTTTGTAAGGTCTGACAAGGTTCGTGTTGGACTTACTCCTCCTTACGAAGGACCATTTAAAGTAGTGAGGCGCCTTCGTAAACATTTTGTTATCTTGATTCGGGATAAGAATTGTAATATCTCGATTGATAGATTAAAACCCGCTTTTGGTATAATTAATTCGGTTGATAATATACTTTCATCTCGAAACCAAACAGCTGTGCATTTTTCTCGTTAGTGTTCAAGTCTTACTGGAACACAACTAGGAGGGGAGTACTGTAGCGGCCGATCTAAAATGTAAATTAAATATTTATATATTCATAAATAACATTTTTAAATCGCGCTACGAATTAACGATAGCAATTTGAATTTTATTTTATGTTTCTAACTACACTATTAATTAGTGGAGATTGGAACCATTTTAGTTTACGCAGTTTACTGCAGATGTGTATTATTTTATTACAATTGCTATACATTTTTAGTCTATGTTTTCTCACAGTTTACGTTTATTAGTACTCAGTAAAGCTTTTCATGTGTGAGTGCTATTTTCTTTTGTTGTGTTGACTACACCTTTCATATACTTGGTGTTTCTAACACAAGTATTTATTTAAAATATTTTTGATACTGTCGTTTCGTTTTGCCACACTGTGCGCGCGTACAACAAGTTTGACGCGGTTTTTTTATATATACATATACAATGTATGTTTTGTTTTTTTGGAAACAAAAAGGAACAAAAATGGTAATTGCGTTCAGATCATCGACTAGTAAAGTCGATTTGTTTTTTTAAATAAAAATTAACAAATGGTGGCGTTTAATAAATTTCTAAAAATAAAATTTGTTTAATAATAAATTTCTAAATATAAAATTTGTTTAAATAATAAGTTTCTAAAATAATAAAATTTGTTAAAATAATAAATTTTGTAAAATAATAAATTTGTTTAAATAATAAAATTTGTAAAAGAGCAAAGTAAATTTTGTGAATAAAAATTTGGAATTTTATTATAAATTAAATATAGTTTTGAATACACAAACTATAAAGTCTTGAATGATTCTGGCTTCGATAAACTTCCTTGGCTAACAGGTTTCTAAAGCGTCACAACGTTCACTGAGGAATTTGAGTAGTTCTGCCAATGTTGCCACCCAAGCCTGTTTACATATTTTCCTGATTGATCTGTTTTAGTAACAAGTAAATTAACCAAGGGTCCTTCCCGGCTGCTTCATACTCTAGTACTGTAATGTCTCGCATCACCTCGTCCGGTGTGTTTTGCGGCTTTCTTAAAGCGGTGACAGATTCTGTTTTATCTACTGTATGATTGTGTTATGGTATGATGGTATGACGGTACGATGATTTGTATATGGTATCGTGGTAAGATGGTAAATGTTACAGTATGATGGTGTGATGTTATAATGGTTGAGTGGTATGATGGAATGGTATAATCGTATGATAGTAGGATGGTATGGTAGTGGGTGCCAATAAGTCGAAATTCAATCTGAAATACCCAAAATAAAGGAAAATGGAAAACAAAAATTCACTTGCATGTTAGTGTTCGTATTAAGACTTCTCTATAATATTTATTTAGTCTATGGTACGATGGTATGATTATAAGATGGTTTAATGGTATAGTGTCATAATGATATGATGGTATAATGCCATGATGGAATGTGTTATGATGGTACGACGGTACGTATGCTGATATGATTGTACGTTGCTATTATGGAACGATGGTGAATATTGAGTTAAAATTGAGTTGGATTTGAGTAAGAAGTTCAGAGTTTAGGGCCTAGTTGGAGGTTAGATTAAGTTGAGTTCATACACGCATATAGGTTTCGACCAAAGTTAATTTTGAGCTTGGGTTGTCCATTAAGTGTGGGGTTGAGCAGAGGGTTGAGATTTGGTTCGAAGTGAGTTGTTCGATTGGGGAACTACTTCAGAGTAGATTTGGGGTTAGGTTAACCGCGACTGAGTTGGAGGTTGAGTTATAAATTAAATTGGAGGTTAGGCTGAAGATTGACATACGAGATTCACTTCGCAATTGATTTGGGAGTTATCTCATGGGGTTTCAGCCTTTTATATTTTTAAAATTGTGACAATGTTGAGTTAGTCTTAAGCATGTTAGTAAATTATTTTTAATATGTTTCGAAGATTGTAAGAGAATTCAATCCAGTTTCGAACTGATTAGCTTATGATTATGAAAAATCAATCTTCTCATCAGGCCGTGGCGACTGGACTGATTATACCACAATTTTACATTCTATATATACAGAATTTGCTGTGCTTTTAAGTACTAGCGAATCTTACTAATACAGATGAACTCTCTTACAATTTTTTTCCTCTTCACGATATTCACACTGCTCTGTGTGTAAGCTAATTTTTACTTTTTATTAATTTTTTTTTTGTTGAATGTTGTGTTAATGTGTTAAAATCACCAGACGTGAGAATAGGCAATCAAAAAAATTTATTAAATCTTTGAATTTCGAATAGCAGGATAAAAAATTGTTTTTCATTCTTTTATCACAGAATTTAAGAACCGTAGACGGCGACTATTCAAACACATGAAATATATTGCTTTTCATATTTACAGGCAATAGTGGTTCCTATCTATTTTCTACTCCTAATATTGATGTACCTCTTATAACAATGCTAGTGGAATTCGACAACCGTTCGGTATAATCAACATGCACTTCTAAAGGAACAAAAGTTTCCTCATAATTTTGTTTTTCATGTTTGTGTTAGGTTGCGATTCAAGTTCGTCAATTTCGTCTTCACCCCGAGTGTTAGATTTACTTTCGATATTGTCCAGTTTTGTTTCAAACACTAAAAATTTACTCTCAGATGATGCAATATAAGCAGCAAACAACCAGATGGCTCAACTAAAGGTTCGACTCGTTATTGGGGATTGAAATTTACGAAATATGCTGCAAAGGGGTATGAAAATTAAGTAGACGAAATTCCAACTATGAGCACACACTTACGGATCCAGAAACAGTGGCGGTTGTTATCAAAATACCATTATACCATATATATGAAATTTTCAGGGAACTTCTTGAAGAGACATTTTGAAAACGTTGAAAACGACAGGTTGCTGTAAACAAAGGGTGTACAACTTTTATTCTTTCCGAGAAAGAAAAATTAGGTCACATTAAGGTTACTTCCGAAAGTTTAGCTGTAAGGATTGGGCAAACATTAAAACTTAAAGATCAATTTACAAATTTTGAGTAAATATAGGATATGAAAATTACTAAAGATAGAAAATAGAAAGTTGATTGGGTAAAAGTCAGTGAAACTTCATTAAATTATGTATCTTGGTAGTTGGCCAGCAAACAACTACGCTCTAAGATTTTTGAATTGGACCATTTTTATTTTTAAACTCAAAGTATTTACTCGAGTAGTGCCACTGCGGGGTTATTTGAATATTTGTGTTTTAACCACCAACCAACATATGCATAATATAATAAGGAATTTCACTAATTTTTATCCAATCAAGTTTTTTTGAATCGATATTGAAAAGTTTTCATTTTCTTGAAATACTTTTAAGCTCCACTGTACATTTGTTGATGGTTTGTGGCAATGAAATTAGCCAAAAAACATCTTAAAATGATTCCAAGCAAATTGCAAGTAAAAATTAAAATTTAGCAGCAAATCAACATACTATAGCGGATGTTGCATTGAACTTTATTATCTTATTCTATTCATGTACACACGTCTAAATTGACCCCACTGTATTTGACATTATAACATTAAACTTCCGAAATTATTAAATCGAGATAATGAAATAAAAATTTAAATTCGCAAACGAAATTTCAAATGACTCACACGCACCAACTCGAGATTTATTGGTATTCTAGTTCCGCTTCGTTACATATAAAAAATTCTTCATTCCTCCATCCTTTTAATAGTTATCCACTATTTGTGAATATAATACCAATAATAAAATGAAACGACAAAACCAAATACGTTGTATATCTACTACTTACGAGCTCTAATATATAAGAGGCTAAGATTAAAATTCTTTTACGAAACTCTACAAATAATATTGAATTTTTTTTTTTGTTCTTTTTAATTTAAGAACAAATAAAAAACAAATGAAATAAATTCTTATGTAACATTTTTTAATTCTTTGCATTGGTGTAAACTATAAATAAACTGCTTGGCTTGCCTGCCTTTAGTGTATTTATATAGGAGAAGAGCAAAGAGGCAGAGTAAATTTCTTTTCTTATTGAAATTAAAAAAAATAAAAAGATTTTATTTCACCGAAACTGTAAATGGAGGCTAAATACGAGAATACGTTGTATTATGTATACAAGAATTAAATTTGTACTTTTCATGGCGCAAAACCAAATTGAATTTATTTCGCCTAGTATACCAAAACACTTTAAAGTTTTGTTCCGAGGAAATACTTGAAAATTTGTTGGATTAATTGTTTTTTTTACTATAGATCGTCGTAAATCAGACCAATAAAAAACCTTTTTCTGTTTTGTTTTGTTTTGCGTCCAGTTTCTAAACCGGAAACTAATTAATTCATTACACTTAACATTTAAGTTTTTTTGTTTTTTTTTTTTTTTGGAACAGTTTGAAAAATTTTCCACTTTGACAATTTAACGGATATATGTATCTATAAAACCGAAAATAGATTCTTGAAAATTTTTACAACAAAATGGGGAGACTATTTTTAGATGAATCACCTCAAACATAATTATAAAAGGTTCTTCAACTCGTAACATAATTTTATATCTGATATTCACACTTTGTATGCATTAGGGAATATCACAGGTGAAAACTGTTAGAGTTAAATTTGAAATTGCTATTTTATGATCGAAAGTTCACGACCCCCTTTCTCTCTCTCTCTCTCTCTCTCTCTAAATTTCTAACTCGATAAACTTCGATAAAAATAATTTGGTTCAATGTCATTAAACTGTAATTTTTATAGCAATGACATTTTCATTTGCTGCACATTTGAAAGTATTTACTCGTATAGTACGCATTGAATGATGTATATGAATGCAGATTAAATTCGAATGACGTAATTTAAATACAAAAATTAAATTAAAATTGGAATAATTTAAAATGTTCACAAATCAAAGGTTGACTTACTGTCTTTTGATTATTATTAGTATTACTACAATTTGGTGAAAGTTTGACAATGAAAGTGTGGGACAATTTCGGTATTTAATTCAAATTATATTGTGGTTGAATTTAAATGTTGATTTAATTTCCAGGAATCGAAGTGAAAATATATTTGTTTTGAAATGATTCAGAGTTTATATAATTAACCAGCTAGCCTAACTAACTATATACAACAACCGAATGGGTGTTAACATATTTTTAGCAATTCGAAAATTAAAATGCCAACCAGTTTTATAAGTTTTATACGATGAGGAATGTAGTTGGTTATTTCGAATACCACTGGAACCTAAGTAATCTATTGGAACAACTATCAACCTCTATGCCAGAAATTTGAACTCAGATTCTGATATTACATGAAATATTTCACTAAATTGCTCACCAACAAGCTCGAATGATTACCTTCGAGTTCGGAAAGAAATCCAATTTTTACTACTAAATATTTCAATTGGTTGAAGTAAATGGTTGAACCGGAGAAAATCAAGATTATATAAAACAAAATGTTTCAGGAAACACTTGTTTGCCTTCGAGAGAGAAATCTGATTAAATTGGTGTTGATGACATTGAAATTATATTTCAAGGTCATTTCTGAAAATTTCTTAGAAAATTCAATACGAAATTCAATTGTATCCTCCCAAGATGTTATTTTCTGTGTTTAATAATTTGTGGGTTGGGTCCGTCAAATCGAAGTGCCCATTTGTCATGTGCAGATACACCTCTCACTAGTTTCTCTTTCAAATAATCTTGGATCAAACTTGGATAACGTTTTTAATTCCCTAACGATATTCCCTAACGATTAACGATAATGTTAATGAAGTTATCAAACTTATCATTTCGATTATTTACCTGTTTGGAATGAACCGGTGTAAGTATTTCACACAAAGTGTAGCTACACAAATTAACGAAAAGTGTAAGTGTACTGAAAAAGTGTAGGCCTACATAAAAAGTGTAAATAAGAAGTAGAACCAGGTATGGGGCGATATTACAACGTTATTTTGAAAATTGTGAAAATCAAATAAACTGTCGAAACCTGATGCTACACTATGACCATTTACAAAAATGTGTCAATTTTCATTTTAATTGCTCGATTATTTCTAAACATTTCTTAGAAAATTCAATTTTATTGAAAATTAACTGTGTTATGGCCCACAAGTTTTTGGGTGGCAAAAATCTAAAATGGTCTGATTACGATGGTTGGTACATATATCAATAGGTTTCGGACCTGTAATTGCTGTGACAATTTTCATTTTGATTACTCAATTATTTCTAAACATTTCTTAGAAAATTCAATTTTATTGAAAATTAACTGTGCTATAGCCCACAAGTTTTTGGGCGGGAAAAACCTAGAATGGTCTGATAACGATGGTTGATACCTCTATCAATAGGTTTCGGGACCTGTAATTGCTGTGACAATTTTCATTTTGATTGCTCGAGTATTTCTAAACATTTCTTAGAAAATTCAATTTTATTGAAAATTAACTGTGCTATAGCCCACAAGTTTTTGGGCGGCAAAAATCTAGAATGGTCTGATTACGATGGTTGATACCTCTATCAATAGGTTTCGGGACCTGTAATTGCTGTGACAATTTTCATTTTGATTGCTCGATTATTTCTAAACATTTCTTAGAAAATTCAATTTTATTGAAAATTAACTGTGCTATAGCCCACAAGTTTTTGGGCGGCAAAAATCTAAAATGGTCCGATTACGATGGTTGATACCTCTATCAATAGGTTTCGAAACCTGTAATTGCTGTGACAATTTTCATTTTGATTGCTCGATTATTTCTAAACATTTCTTAGAAAATTCAATTTTATTGAAAATTAACTGTGCTATAAATAGGTTATCCCAGACATACAAAAAATGAATTAATATGAACAAAATACATGACAGGGATTCGTGAAGTAAAGTAGGAATATTTTATCGGATAAGTGAATTTAGACATGTAAATAGTTTCTAGCAATATACATTTCCGAACAGATATTCATTAAATGGAGAAATGTATGATGGTTGCCTACCTATGGAGAGAAATGCTAAAAATACTATGCTTCCAATATCATTAGATTAGCTCGTCCCTAAAGTTGATCAAAATATTCAGCAAAACTTGGTGAGTTACAACATCGTATATGAAACACATGCACCAACGGAAGGTTAAATGTTGTTGTAAAAGCATTGAATCATGAAAGTGTAATTGCAAGTGACTTAATATTTAGCAATGTAATGACTAATGTAAGCCTTCCTAATGTAAAATTAAATATATTGATATTACGAAAGACAGCAACAATATTTTTTAAGGTGTTACATATTTTAGAACAAAAAAAAAACGAAATACTTATAGGTAGTCTAATGCGATATTTGGCAGCAATAAAGTTGTCTCCTTTATATGGAATGTGTAGCTTGTATACTTATTAGTACGTAGTAAGAAGTCGACGAAGAAAACTAAAAGAAATTTATTGCCATCGCCAAACATTTTTTTTATATTTTGAGGGAGCATCCTATTTCCCTCATCATATTATGATGGTCTAGAGGTCAATTATAGTGTTGTATTAGACTTCAAAAATTTCCTATTTGTAGTAGTCCCACACTCCTCACTCAGACTTCGAATCCAACAATTTATTACTTTATTTTTAGTCTTTTAACTGTCATTTTCTTGTATATCTCGTATTTTTATGACTTACGAGTATCTTCCAATTGTTATCTGCTATATGTTATCTCAGACTGATATATGGACGTATATCTATATCTATTATGGATACGCGACGATCGGGGGAGAAAGAAGGAGTCGTCGGAACTTTCTTTTTCTTGTAAATTTTATACGTTATATTATTTAGGCTTGGGTTAAGGTTAGCAGCGATGATGAAATAAGACAAATCTATCTCATTTTCTTATGTAATTTTCTAAGTTGTTTTCGGAATAAATCAAATCGAACATAAATAATATTATTTTAACTGTAATTTGAGTGAATTATAACGGATTTTTATGAGACCATTTCCGATATCTTTTTTTATCAGTCCACCAAAAAGAGAGCAATATAAAAACATGAAAATGTTCGATTTTATAAATCAATTTAGTTTGTTGTTGGACCAATAAAATTTTTTTTTTGGAAAAAAACTCTTTTTGGATTTTGGCACAAGCAACGACGATGATTATTATCATCTTTACAAAAGCAGATTTTATTTTTATTTTTTATTTTTTTTCATCTCGTTTTCATTTTAGTGAAAGAGGATGTGTATATGCGATATAGGAATGGCGACATGATTCCTTGATTGTTGATTTATAAAATGGAATTTGAAGATAAGAAATTTTCGTTTCGTTTTGCTTGCTTGCTGTGTATTGTATGCAATGTGTTTTGTTGTTATGGGCAATCGAATTTCAGATTCCGTTTTATTTTCAATTACAGGAAATAATATTCGGTTGTGTAGTGTGAGTTGGAATGATGTGAAATAAATTTGTCTCACATTTTTTTTTTTTTCTTTTTTGGTAGATCTGGTATAATATGGATTTTACCTCGAAATAAGTTTTCAATTGTTTTGGCATTGGTTCAAATTGATGTATCCTTTTTAGTGTTGACACGTAATTTTACGACTAAATTCGTTTAGTACATACAAAATAAATTTTTTGTGGTGCCAATTTTTTGGTTTTTTAATATCGATCGAAATTTGATTTCGCAATGGTGTTTTTTTTAGGGTGTACTGTTTTAATACGTCTCTGTATTACAATAACGAGATCAAGAATTTAGTGAGAAGCATTTGTAGTCACGTTAATTAGATAGAATAAATCAGTATATTATGAATTGTTAGAGTGGTTGATTTCTATTAAGTCATATGTGGTACTTACCATTAATAATATGACTTTGTTGAGCTAACCGGCGCCACCAGAACCGGTAAGAGTACGAAAATTTACTGTCAGAGTTTGCAGTTATATTGAATCACGGCAATGCATTCTACTCGATGAAGATGGGCTTACCCTTCAGAAAGTTTTAGATTGACCTACTGCTTCACATCATCATCCTCTACATTCAAATTACCACTACTGTAATAGAGATATGGAGGTTATCTAAACTAAACGTCTATAGTAGGAAATATCCATATTTCCAAGTATTTTTCCTTTTGAGAAACTGAAAACTTTACCTGTACCGTAGAGTTTTTTGCATCAATCCAATACAACAAGAAATTTCCACTGATTCTCATGTGTGATGCTGTTAATGGAGTGGCAGCGCTTCTCACCAATAAAATGGTTATGGTTTGGAAAACCCTGCCGCTTTTTATTACAAAATATTTTAATCAATGACGTAAACGAGAAGTAATCAATATTGTAGCTATGGAGGTAAGGAATTATACAGTTTCTTTTATGTTCGTCACTTTACAGTCGTAACAGACTCGTCTCTATTAGTTTCTCTTGCGGATAAGCTGGTATTGAACGCAATACAAATACCAAATACGAAAGCAAAAGTTATAACTAACACCAAAGTAACAAGTGTGAATCTCTGAAACTGAAAGGGACAGCAGGACTATAAAATATTATGTACAGAAACCTCCTCCACTAAACTGTGAGTAACTTTCTATAGATCCGTCAAAACATTTGTTTTGAATATTAGTCCCGTCGTTGATTTTAGATCGGTTTCGAGCGTTTTACGCCAATATTGTTAAAATGTGCCGGCAAACATTTATGGATTCACAAGGATGATCAAAAGTATTAACTTAACCTGTGGCGAAATGCTACGAAGCAATGAATAAAGCAAAGGCAGGGACAAGAATGTTGCCGCATCACCTTTTGCTTTTATTTAATATGTCTTACGGTGCGTTGTATATACTGAACTGCCCCGTGCGATTTATCGAACATACCAAATATGAACAAATCCTGCAATATGCTTGCATTAATTAAAATTTCAAGCGGAAGTGGGTCAAAATCGTAAATAAATACAAAAATTTTGATAAATTCACAATGAAAATGGAAAATTGAAAATTGAAAATGGATAATGAAAAATGAAAATAGAGATGGGATGAATTTAAAAATAGAGCCGAAGTGGGTCAAAATCGTGAATAAATTCAAAAAATTTGAAAAATTTACAATGAAAATGGAAAATTGAAAATGAAAAATGAAAGATGAAAAATGAAAATGAAAATCGAGATGGATTGATTTTAAAAATAGAGCAGAAGTGGGTCAAAATCGTAAATAAATACAAAAATTTTGAAAAATTTTAAATGAAAATGGAAAATTGAAAATGGCAAATGAAAAATTAAACATGCAAAATGAAAAATGAAAAATGAAAATGGAGATGAATTTAAAAATTAAGCCGAAGTGGGTCAAAATCGTAAATAAATACAAAAATTTTGAAATGAAAATGGAAAATTGAAAATGGCAAATGAAAAATGAAAAATGAAAATGCAAATGGAGATGGGATGAATTTAAAAATAGAGCCGAAGTGGGTCAAAATCGTAAATAAATACAAAAATTTTGAAAAATTCACAATGAAAATGGAAAATTGAAAATGGAAAATGAAAAATGAAAAATGAAAAATGAAAAATGAAAAATGGAAAATGAAAAATGACAAATGAAAATGGAGATGGGATGATTTTAAAAATAGAGCCAATGTGGGTCAAAATCGTAAATAAACACAAAAATTTTGAAAAATTCACAATGAAAATGAAAAATAGAAAATGGCAAATGAAAAATGAAAAATGAAAATGAAAATGGAGATGGGATGAATTTAAAAATAGAGCCAAAGTGGGTCAAAATCGTAAATAAATACAAAAATTTTGAAAAATTCACAATGAAAATGGAAAATTGAAAATGGGAAATGAAAAATGGCAAATCTAAAATGAAAAATGAAAAATGAAAAATGAAAAATGAAAAATGAAAAATGAAAAATGAAAAATGAAAAATGAAAAATGAAAAATGAAAAATGAAAAATGAAAAATGAAAAATGAAAAATGAAAAATGAAAAATGAAAAATGAAAAATGAAAAATGAAAAATGAAAAATGAAAAATGAAAAATGAAAAATGAAAATGAAAATGGAGATGGGATGATTTTAAAAATAGAGACGAAGTGGGTCAAAATCGTAAATAAATACAAAAATTTTGAAAAATTTTAAATGAAAATGGAAAATTGAAAATGGCAAATGAAAAATGAAAAATGAAACATGAAAAATGAAAAATGAAAAATGAAAAATGAAAAATGAAAATGGAGATGGGATGAATTTAAAAATTAAGCCGAAGTGGGTCAAAATCGTAAATAAATACAAAAATTTTGAAAAATTCACAATGAAAATGGAAAATTGAAAATGGAAAATGAAAAATGAAAAATGAAAATGCAAATGGAGATGGGATGAATTTAAAAATAGAGTCGAAGTGGGTCAAAATCGTAAATAAATACAAAAATTTTGAAAAATTCACAATGAAAATGGAAAATTAAAAATGGAAAATGAAAAATGAAAAATGAAAATGGAGATGGAATGATTTTAAAAATAGAGCCAATGTGGGTCAAAATCGTAAATAAACCCAAAAATTTTGAAAAATTCACCATGAAAATGAAAAATAGAAAATGGCAAATGAAAAATGAAAAATGAAAAATGAAAAATGAAAATGAAAATGGAGATGGGATGAATTTAAAAATAGAGCCGAAGTGGGTCAAAATCGTAAATAAATAAAAAAATTTTGAAAAATTCACAATGAAAATGGAAAATTGAAAATGGGAAATGAAAAATGAAAAATGAAAAATGAAAAATGAAAAATGAAAAATGAAAAATGAAAAATGAAAAATGAAAAATGAAAAATGAAAAATGAAAAATGAAAATGAAAATGGAGATGGGATGATTTTAAAAATAGAGACGAAGTGGGTCAAAATCGTAAATAAATAAAAAAATTTTGAAAAATTTAAAATGAAAATGGAAAATTGAAAATGGCAAATGAAAAATGAAAAACGAAAAATGAAAAATGAAAAATGAAAATGGAGATGGGATGAATTTAAAAATTAAGCGTAGTGGCCGAAGTGGCCAAAATCGTAAATAAATACAAAAATTTTGAAAAATTCACAATGAAAATGGAAAATTGAAAATGGAAAATGAAAAATGAAAAATGAAAATGCAAATGGAGATGGGATGAATTTAAAAATAGAGCCCATGTGGGTCAAAATCGTAAATAAATACAAAAATTCTGAAAAATTCACAATGAAAATGGAAAATTAAAAATGGAAAATGAAAAATGGAAAATGAAAAATGGAAAATGAAAAATGAAAAATGAAAAATGAAAATGGAGATGGGATGATTTTAAAAATAGAGCCGAAGTGGGTTAAAATCGTAAATAAATTCAAAAATTTTGAAAAATTTACAATGAAAATGGAAAATTGAAAATGGCAAATGAAAAATGAAAAATGAAAAATGAAAATGGAGATGGGATGATTTTAAAAATAGACATTTTTTAAATGTTTCGTTTCAAAATTTGTAATCTTTTGCATTGCGCTACTAAGCGCAAAGTGGGTTTTTTGTAACGTTTTGAGTAATTCAAACTTTAAGGTTTAATTGAGTGCCATTCTTATTTTTCAAAAAAATGTTTTAATTATGTATTGTGTGTAACACAATATTTACGGTATAAATACGGCTAAACTGGCCTAGCATAAGATAGAATATGCGTTTTGGAATTGACAGATACTAATATCTCATTTTCCGAGAAAAATGTAGTTACCCCCTTTGTGATTAGTAGGTATAAAACAATTGTTAACTTCCAAGTTTAGGAAGGCTAAACAAATGCAAAGTAAAGAGCAAAACTGTGGAAACGGTCGTTGAAAAATCGTTCCTATTGCAACGACTGAAACAGCAATTTAATTCATCCCAGTCCTCATTTGATCTTGATGCGAATATCTCTAACTTTAGACCTACCGAATCAGTACCAACAGTCTACATCATCCGATTTTGAAATGTTATTACACCGATCAGCTTAACTGTAGTTAATTTTTTCATGACAACAAAGCAAAATTGTTAAACTCACAACTTGAATCCCTCGGGTCGAATAAATGTTACCCATATAAATCATGAAGCCTGATTGTAATATCCCATAAATCGTCACACATCAACATCTTATGTTAATAAGACGATATCATCGACGTAGATTAATTGTTAAAATTTTTAGTCAGTTGCATATAATCTTAAGTCGCCCGATAAATATTTAAAAATTACAATAAATCAAAGACTCGCTCTTATCATCCACATACATATATCGGATCCACATTCAAAATTTAATTAATTATTCTCATATCATTCGAGTTATATAATTAAGAGAATGTAATTATCTAAACATAATTTATAAATAAAATTAATATTTAGTTGATGTTGTTGTTGGTATTGTTAAAAGGGTATGGTTTACCATATATTGAGAATTAACATATTGGTCTCCAAATTTTTGATCCCAACACTATATGTAAATTATAAATGATAAAGACTTATTATTGTACCCTTCATCTTGGGTATGCGGCACTTCAAAACTGGTTTCGTAATCATATCAAACCATAAATATGGATTTTATTTAATCGAATTACTTATATCCAATTTGCGAACCACCTACAATCGAGAAAAGCGTTATTTGTGTACAACAACAATAATGCGTACAGTTTCTTTCAACATAACAATTTATGTCTTAATTTAATCTTGTTTTAATGAATTCTTAATTTATATCCAAGCATACATATATACATACATATGCAGTACGACGAGAACCAGAATAGAAAGAAAACCCTCTTATACAAACATAACATTTTTGTCATACACTCAGAAGAGACACACATTTTCAAGAAAAGTGTTTACATAAATCATAAATAAAAATTATAATTTTTGGTTTTTTTTTGTATAAAGTTATGAAGAGATGAAATAAAAATCTTAAAGAGTGTAATCTGATACTTTAATCATTAAGTAATTCTAATTTTAAAAGCAACAACAAAAACCATTGAATAGCATAAAAGTGTTAGAAATGATACACAAAATGCATGATTGTTTGTGTACACATACCTATTCGTATATACTTGTCGTTTACAGAAATGAATGTGACATAAAAATGTAAATATAAACACACGGGAGCACTTAGATTAACTTATTATTGTTGTTCGAGATGTGTGGAATCTGATTTTGGTACAAACAATGAAAAATTAAGTGGAAAAAAACTAACGATGCACGTAGGATTAACTTTCAAAATTTGTAGAAAAGCCTTATGAAGCTGTGCTAAGAAAAAAATTTAGGCTAAACCTAAATATAGCTAAACTCGTAACATAAATGCTAGTTAATGCGACATTTTTCATTTGTGTTGGTGGTTACACTGTTAAAACAAATATTTTAATGAGACAGCCATATAAAATTAGAAAGAGATGAAATTTGATATCTCTTTCTAATATTACATGCGTCTCTTGCTAATAAAGATTAACCAAAAATGATGCGTACGTGAAAATTTAAAATACGGCCACACCGTTACGAAATGATATAAGGCCCATATGTTTCACAAGACAAAAAGCTATTATTCCTAGTTAATGGCATCTTTAAACAATCTCTGCGATATTCTTGTTATTGGCCGAACTATAAATTTCTCAACCAAGTACATAAAACAATTAGCATGGCATAAGAAGAACCCATAGGCATTCGTTACTTTCCTAAACATCTTAAATATTTAGAAAAAATTCAAAAGCCCGTTTGCAAATTATTTCAGCACACAAAGTTGTGTTGCATTTTCACACACCAAGATATAGACAGCTGTGGTGTAGAGACGGGACGGCAATTATAACCTATGTCAGGCCGAAATAAAAACTCAGGCTTTTCAGGTACAGAGTAGCAACCCACAGCATTGGGGCTTCCTTCCGCCCTAACCAACATCTGCTGCTATCAACATCTTAGTTGTGGTTTCCTTTTCATCCACACCAATTTCCTCTACCCGACTGAGCTTCAGGAATCATACTGTAAGGATACCCACAGCAAGTATGATAAAAATTTCGATGTTATAAGTGAAAGCTGGCTTTCTTGCGAATATAGATAATACACAAATCTAGCCGAATCTGGCAAAAACCAAGGAAATTTAAAATTAAACTTTCATTTGCTTCCTTGCCCATGTGATACTCTTACCCGGTTTCACAAAAAAAAGGTAATCTCCAGTTAAGTAATATTTCCTCTCTTACTTCTTTTATGAAATTGCGTTTGTTTCATAATACAAATTCAAAGCAAGCTAATTTTATATTTTTTTACGTGAACATTTTAACCGGAGAACTAAATATTTGACTGCCTATTTGGTCCAGCTAAATATTTAGCTGAAGGCCAAATATTTCTTTGTAAAAAAAAAATATTATTAAACTCCATTGAATTTTCATTATGAAACAAATACAATTTAATAAAAGAAGAAAGTTTTGACAGTTTGGGACTCCTCTTAAAACAAATAATCGTAAAAAAAAAAAAAAATTGGAAATCCCTAGTGTTTATGATAGATTTGGTTTTATTATTACACGTGACGTTAAGCAAATGAGGAACTAATTTCGTACGAAATAGAAATATAGTACATCGTCAGATTATTGACTTTATAGACCAACCACAGCTAGTGAGGATATTAAAAATTATCTTAGTCCTAAGCTGAATATTTCAGTGGCTGAAATCGAATGTCACGAGCCTACAATATACAACAAGGCTTATGATGGTAGTATTTGGCCACTGCAGTGTGCCATTAAACCGTTTATTAATGTAAGACGTCAAAAGAAATTTCCTGCCACAGCAACATTGCAGTAATGAACTTATTAATAGTGATTCGTCGGTCATTCAACAAGGTCATCGTAATTGTAAAAGTTATGTACTTTATTCTAGTTTTTATGATTTTTTTTTGTATTTTAGGTTTTCACACTTCAGTCTCTATCGGCTTATACACAATACCTCTGACGAAAACTTGAAAGATGGTGATAGTTCATGTTTAAAAATTGGATTTCTTAATGGTCGCAGTATATTTTGCCATTAAGATCAAATTCGAATTTTTATTAATTTTAATAACATTGATCTTTTTTGCGTGGCGGAATCCTGGGTTACGTGTAAGATCAATGATCAATCTGTTGCCATAAATTGCTATAATATTCTACGGTACGATATAACACACAAAAATGGTTATGGGGTCTGTATATACTACAGAAAATGTTATAAATTCAAGAGAATTCATTCAGGTACATATGGTAAAACTGAAATTATAATGGGGGAAATGAAACTTCCTGCCTGCTATAAAAACTGACCTGGATGATTTCCAGAAAATACTATCTTCTTTTGTATTACGATATAGTCATTTGGTCCATCGTGGCTAGATCAGTTTATTGTTTTTAATCCGGAATAGGCCAGAATATTGGGGTTCAATGCCACATATATCCGATCATGATTTTCTACTCATCTCCTATAAAGTGAAGTCTAAACGGGTCAAAATTCTGAACAAGCTTATTTACGACTATAGTAACATAAATAATGCAGCAATTTTTTTTTGCCTTTTGGGCGCTGATTGGGGTCGGTTGTATTCGAGCGATAACATTAATTCTATGTTTCACTTATTTTATGAGTGCTTTTAATCTATTCATGACAACTGTATCCCGGTAAAACGAGTACTGGATGGCCAATCTGCAGCTCCTTGGTTTGATTTTGAAATTGCTCATAGAATGTTACTTCGGGATCAGGCCTTTTCTAAATTTCAGAAAACTTCCGATATGAAGTACCGCAAAATATATCAGAACGAACGAAATTGTTTTACTAATTTGATTAGAGCTGCTAAACAAAATTATTATTTTCGTAACCATAAGTTAACTATGGCAATAATTTGGGAAAATATTAATACGATTGGCATAGGGAAAATTAGATCTGATGTTTTAATTGACATGCACCCTGCTGTAGTAAATTCTTATTTTTGCAACATACCTAACAGGTCGGTTGTCTTTCCTCTTCCAGATTGTAATACTATAAGTAGTTTCACTTCTTATTTGTTTTCAGTTAGCTGTGTAATGGAATTAGATATTTTGAAAAGTATTTGCAGCATAAAATCTAACGCAGCTGGTCATAATGCAATGAATCTAATTTTTTTAAAGAAGATATTACCTTTTGTTATCTCACCGTTAACGTACTTAATAAATAATTGTATCATGCGGTCTGAATTTCCTGATATATGGAAAACCAATTTAGTGATTCCGGTTAAAAAGAAACAATACAATGACTCGCTGGATAATCTTAGACCAATCAGTATGGTTTCGGTATTATCTAAAGTTTTCGAGATTCTAATTCGTGATCAAATTAACGACCATATAAAAAAATATAAATATTTAATACAGTTTCAATCGGGTTTCCGTAACAATCATAGTACAAGCACCGTTCTTCTTCAAGTTATTGATGATATTGCATATCATCTTGATCGAAGCAAGTTTTTTGTTGTATTAGTATTGCTCAATTTTTCCAAAGCTTTGACTGTTTAAATCATAAATTACTGTTGCAAAAGCTGATGCTTTATATTAACTTTGATAAAACTGCACTTAAGCTTATGTATAGGTATTTATCGGACAGATATCAAAAAGTCTTAACCGTTGTGTCTATACCCAAAAAATTATACACTATTCTATACCCGACCCACCCGGGTGGCCACATGTATTTTCTTGTTAATATCGAAAATTTTTGTATTTGCCAGTGTATTATTGCCTTTATTTATTTTAATATACTATTTTAAACGTTATAAAACAAAAAAATAAATAAAAAATGGGGAATCCCCGGTTAATGCTAGTAAAACAAAACAGAAAAGAATCGTTTAGGTGAGCTGAGGAAATTAGAGTAGGTGTGGTATTCAAATGGAAAGGTTGATTGCGGAAGTGATTTTTTTTGTAAATAAATATATATGTGAGTGATAAAATGGCGGACCACAGAGACATTTCAAATGCTGAGTTTAGACGGTAAGATTTATTATTTGGATGATCCGTTCGGTTTTTTTACATTTATATACACATTTTTGCCCTAGTTTGTCGTATGAAGATCAACAAGCATACCTAAATCGTTTATTAGAGGAATGTGACGATGACGAAGAAGTGCTTGATTTTGTTGACGACGGCTCAGAAGATGAGTGGCTTCCTACAGCAGCGGATAGAAACGTGGAAGATTCAGACATAGAGGACGTTTATGAAGATCATGAAGTCCAAATTGAAGTGTCTGATGAAGAAATTTTCAGCGATAGTGAAGTTGAAGACGAAGGAGAAACTGGAAGTGCAAATTGTAATAATTCGCCTTATCTAAAAGGAAAAGATGGATCGATATGGAGACAAAATCCTCCTCAAAGGCAAACATTGAGACACAATATTCTCAGGAGTCAACGAAGTGGGCCATCGCAATCGACCGAAATGTTATCTGTAAGAGATACCTTCAAGTGTATCTTTACGGACGTCATGTGTGAAATAATCATTAGACACACAAACAGGAAGGCCAATGAAGTATACACAGAACACAATATTCTAAATCGGGATAAACCGCAGAAAATCTGGAAATTATTGACATTTCAGTATTCAGTATTCTGTATTCTGTATTCTGTATTCAGTATTCTGTATTCAGTATTCAGTATTCTGTATTCTGTATTCTGTATTCTGTTTTCTGTATTCTGTATTCAGTATTCAGTATTCAGTATTCTGTATTCAGTATTCAGTATTCAGTATTCTGTATTCTGTATTCAGTATTCAGTATTCAGTATTCTGTATTCAGTATTCAGTATTCTGTATTCAGTATTCAGTATTCAGTATTCTGTATTCAGTATTCAGTATTCAGTATTCAGTATTCAGTATTCAGTATTCAGTATTCAGTATTCAGTATTCAGTATTCTGAATTCAGTATTCAGTATTCAGTATTCTGTATTCTGTATTCTGTATTCTGTATTCTGTATTCTGTATTCTGTATTCAGTATTCTGTATTCAGTATTCAGTATTCAGTATTCAGTATTCAGTATTCAGTATTCAGTATTCTGTATTCAGTATTCTGTATTCTGTATTCTGTATTCTGTATTCTGTATTCTGTATTCTGTATTCTGTATTCTGTATTCAGTATTCAGTATTCAGTATTCAGTATTCAGTATCCAGTATTCAGTATAAAAAAAAAATTTTTGTGTAGGACGAACAAGATTCACCCAGTATATGCCGTCCAAACCGGCAAAATATGGGATCAAAGTATGGTGGGTTTGCGATGCTGCTAACTCTTACCCAATAACGGGGCAGATATATACGGGTAAGCAACCATCAGGCAGGGAAATCAATCAAGGAGAGCGGGTTGTCAAGGACCTATGCGCCCGTTTCAAAGGGTCTGGGAGAAATATAGTAACTGACAATTTTTTTACAACATTGCCGCTTGCTCGTTTATTGATCTCTTGGGACTTATCAATAGTCGGGACATTAAAAAAAAATAAACCCTATGTTCCAAAAGAAATGTTGCCGTCCAGATCTCGGGAAATTTATTCGTCAATTTTTGGATTCAGCGATGATAATATTACACTTTGTTCGTATGTCCCCAAAAAAAATAAGAGTGTATTATTATTATCTACGCAGCATTATACGGATTCAGTAATTGGAGACAAAAAAAAACCGGAAATCATTCATTATTACAATGGAAAAAAAGGTGGAGTAGATAATATGGACAAACTGGTCACTCATTATACAACCAAACGAAGGACGAAAAGATGGCCTGTAGCATTTTTTTACAATATAATTGATGTAGCTTGCGTCGCGGCTTACAAAATTTACATAGAAAATAACCCGGCTAGATCAAACAAAACACACAATCGTCGAGAATTCTTGAAAGATCTTGTGCTTCAATTAGCTCTACCGCATGTGTCAGATCGATCAACCATACCAAATGTATATAGAAATTTTAATTCACGTTCAGGGATAGAATGCATACTTGGCAAACCGCTCTATGTACCAATAAACCAGGAATTGACAACGTCTGGAGTACCTAATGTGTTACGCAACAACGATGGCCGAATTCCTCAAGTTGGCAAATGCTGGATTTGTTTGTCTTCCGATCCCAAAAAACGACGAAATTCACGGAAATCCTGTAGTATCTGTAGAAGACCAGTATGTGTAGAACATACGAACACTCAAATAAAGTGTTCTAAGTGTTAATAGTTTTAATTTTTTTTGTAAATTTTTACCAAATTGAATTTCTTATTTTGTAAACATATTTTTAATAACCAACTGAATTATTTATGTGATAATTTTTGATTTTTTCTGTGATGAAATGTTGATTTAAACAATAAAATGTTATACAAATATTCAGCATATTCAGTGTTTTTTTTAAATGGCCACCCGGGTGGCCGGGTATAGACTACAAGAGTAATAATATTGGTAAACGAATAATTTAGTTCAGCAATAATTTTTAGTTAACTTCTGTTCAAAGATCAATAAAAAATAAGTAGTTCTTGGATGTCAAGGAGTAGGGATAGTCTAACTGTGAAATTGAAAAAGTTACGAGCATTTTAAATCGAAATGGCCACCCGGGTGCCCGGGTATAGACACAAGGGTTAATAAAAGATCAGTTGTCTGATCCGCAACGTATTCCTTCTGGTGTCTTTCAGGGAACTATCCTTGGGCCGTTATTATTCTCCCTACTTATCAATGATCTACCGCAGGTTTTGAAATATTCGAAATATCATTTGTATGCAGAAACCTTTAATAAAATTAATAATGATTTATCCAACATAACTATTAGATTGGTCTATATCTAATGGAGTCTCATTAAATATTTCAAAGACGCAGGCAATCTTCATTTCTAAGCGTGATTTTTTTGGTCTTCCCAGATATATACATTGATAATAAAATAATCCCGTTAATAAATTAGGCACTTGTATTAACAATAGATTCACGTGCGACTCCCAGATTATCAAGGTTTGTAGTAAAATCAACTCTACATTATATGGATTGAAACTCCATAAGAACATTTGTCCTAAAACCGTCAGTATTTTGCTTGCTAAAGCGTTGGTAATCCCCCATGTGTTGTATTGTGAATTTCTTTACATTAGTTGCGATTTTAACTCAAGGGAAATTTTACAAGTAACTTTGAACTACATAGCCAGATACGTCAATGGATTGAGGAAATTTGATCATATCTCTGCCAAGTTTAGAGAATTATTTGGTTGCACAATGACTCAATTTATTTATTATAGATCATTATTGCTCCTCTATAAAATTATCAATAATCAAGTTCCTGTTTGTTTATACAATAAAATAAAAATTGGTTCAGCTCGAAATAGCAATATAATACTGCCAGTTAACCATTTTAATGTTTACAACAATTCGCCACTATTTACTATGTTTACAAGTTGAAATCAGGTTCCGATGGAAATTGGAAGTATTAAAACTTTTGCTAGATTTCAAGTTTTATTATTTGAATTTGTTAAGAATAAATTGTAATTATTTTTGTATTCTTTATGTAAGTGTGTGGAGGATCAGGATTGATTGATAAATAAATAAATAAAGTAGTAGATATCCTTGGATTAAAATTATGGTTCCCTTCAATGTACCGTATTGCTTTGCCGACAAAAATAGCTTAATATGGTACAGAGTATACTAATATTATATCCCTGCTTAGTCCATGAGTCGTATGGCCCGGTGCCATACACGTAAAGTTATAGTTTGATTCGTTAGCTCTGATTTCGGCTATACAATATTGTTCAAGTTTTAGTGTCATTCTCCCGTTTCAAAATATATTTGTGTAGTAACTTTGTGGCTCTCTCAGTTTCAACCCTACAGTCTTACCCAAGCCATCCATTTTATCGAGTAAAGTTCACGTAACTTACGTTTATTTAGGTATTCGATGCGCCTAAATGTAAGCAAACACTTCTACTAACTATTGTGCGAAAAAAATTTATAGGAGTTATAGTACCTATGTCATGAAAAAATTCTCAATATAAGTATTTCTCATAAAAAATAAAAAATCGCCACTCCCTAGGGTCGAACAGTGCTGTCGAAGTGAGTACAATCCGGAGTATTTGTACTACTTTCGCTTAGTGCTTACTCCTGTACTCCGCTATTTCATTTTGTACTCCCCTGTTCTAATAACTGCTATTCTAATAATTCTTTTACATAATACATATTTTAAGTTATCGGCTTTTGCTTGCAATAATTATAATATTCTGGAAGATATCTAGCTTTTTCATAAAACATTTTTCAAAGCTAATTTATAATGGTTCCTGTCATTTTCAGGCATAAACCCATAAAACTGTTCCCTTGCACTAATGAATCAGTCATTTTAGCAAACAATATCAATTCAAACATGTAAAATTTGCGAACTAAATTACTTCTACTTCACACGGCTATTTTTTCAGAATCTGAATGTTGACTAAATATTTAGATTAGAACCTCCTGAATACAAAAATTACCACACAAAAACGATGTACGGAAAATAAAATTCTTTAAGCTTAAATTAGCACTTCTATATAAAAATAATACTGTAAGATAATTTCTGCAGTGATTTAAACTTTCCAGACTGGAAAGTTGTATGGAAGTCTAGATTTATGCAGTGTGATGTGGGAAATTTCATTCGTTTTGTGTGATATAATATGTTTAAGGTTAGGAACTATTTATGGCTACGGACCATTTTTGTGTCTATGCCTGGTCCTTGTGGACCGCCACCCAAACCTAACCTAGGAACTATTTATACAGAATCGGCTTAGCATCTACGACAAATGTGTGTATTCCATTCGGTGCCGGAGCGGCTGGCTGTATATGGAAAACCAAAATTGGTAATTCTAATTTGTGATTTATGGTATCGGTCATAATACCATTAGTACGAGTACTTATAGTTACTATCAGAAATCTATATATTATGCCGGTATTCGAAGAATCGCGTTAGGCTTAAAGAATCCATCTTAGAATTCGCCATTTACTATCAGAATTCGATCTATCATCTCAGAGTTCGATATATCATTTCCAAATTCGTCATATGTATCTTATTCATGTCAGAATTCGATATATCATCACAGAATTTGCTTTATATGTATATATTGTCGACGCATCAGTCAGAATTTGATATATCGTTGATATTTGTCAGAATTTGGGATATCATCATAAATCATCTCAGAATTTGATATATCCAGTCAGTATTCTTTAGACTTAATTATTATGTCAAAGTTCATTATATCATGTCAGAGTTCGATATACTATATTACCTAAGGATTTGAAATACCATATCAGAATTCGCTATTTATTTTCAGAACTTATCATATTCAAATTTATATATTTCACATCCGAATTATGTATATCATTAAGAATTTGAAATTTCATATTAGAATTCGATACATACTATCGGATTCGATATATCTGTCAGAATTTGATATATTATGTCAGTATTCTATATAATATGTCTGAATTCTATATACACGCCAGAATTCGACATTCCATACCAAAATTCTATATATCACGTAAAAATTCGAAATATAATGTCAAAATTCGATATATCATCTCAGAATTCGCGTTATACATATGTACTGTCAGAATTCAATATTTTTGTCAGAATTATATCAAAATACGACACATGATGTCAAAATCCGTTATATCGTCTCAGAATTCGACTCAATATCCATTTTCTATACATCATGTAAGAATTCGAAACATATGTCAGAGTTCGATATATCATCTCAGAATTCGATACAAACTGTAAGATTCATTATATTTCATATGTAATGTAAGGATTCTACAAATTATGTCAGAATTCGATATTCCATCTCAAAATTCGTTATATATTGTCAGAATTCGATAAATATTTTAGAAGTTGGTATACCTATCATGTCAGTATTCCATATAATACGTCTGAATTCGATATACATCGCACGTGACAAAGAATATTGACAACTCAAAATTTCAAATTTTTCAGGAGAGCAAAATAAAATATGCTAATTTCGATTATACTGTACTATTCTCTATGGGCGTCAAAAAAAGGAAGATCGGAAAATTAAACCGTCTCTCGCTTTGTAAAACAACTATGACCACTATGGTCACTATCCCCACTATGTCAGGTTATGAAATCGATTATTGCGCGTCTATTTGACGAAATATCTTAAAAACTCAATTTTTTGAGTTGTGTCACTTTTTTATGTCTTGTTCGATATGTCAGAATTCGACATACCATTTCAAAATTCGTTGTATCTTTTAAAATTTGATATACCTATCATGTCAGTTCTATATAATATGACATATATGTCAGAATTCGAATATATCATCTCAGAATTCGACATACCATATCAGAATTCTATATATCATGTAAGAATTCGAAACATAATGTCGTAATTCGATATTTCATCTCAGAATTTACTCCATTCTATCAGAATTCAATGTTTTTGTCAGAATTATGTCGAAATTCGACATATGATGTCAAAATTCATTATGTTGTCTTAGAATTCGATTTAATATCCGGTTTCTTTACATCAAGTATAAGAATTCGAAACATCATATGTCAGAGTTCGATATATCATCTCAAAATTCGTTATGTACGATAAATCTTTTAGAATTTGGTATACCTATCATATCAGTATTCTATATAATATTTCAGAATTCGGATATATTATCTCAGAATTCGACGTAACATATCAAAATTCGATATATCATCTCAGAATTCGCTATATACTATCAGAATTCAATATATCTGTCAGAATTAAGTCGAAATTCGACACATGATGTCAAAATTAATTATGTCGTTTCAGAATTCGACTTAATATCCGGATTCTATACATCATGTAGGAATTCGAAATATCATATGTCAGAATTCGATATATCATTTCAAAATTCGCTTTATACAATTCGATAAATTTTTTAGAATTTGGTAAACCTATCATGTCAGAATTCCACGTATTATGTCGGAATTCACAATATTTCATCAGAATTATTTAAACCAGCTCAAAATTCGTCAGATACTGTCAGAATTTTATATTACTATCAGAGTTTGATGTATCTTGTCAAAATCTCATTATCTCAGACAGGGTGGGAAAATACATGTATTGAAAAGAATGTAAAGAATTATAAATTTTACAGTAAAATTTTAGAGGCGTTTGTTATAACAATTGAAATTGTTTTGAGAGTAGAGAAAATTAGGGAAACAATGTTTCTGGTAAATGGCATCAACCAAAGTATCATTAGTGGTGTTCCGCAATATTTATTAAATTTGGCTCTTATTTTATTAAAACAAATGCGACCCCAAATAAGGTGACCCAAGAAATTTTCAGAGCGTCAATAATTCTGTTTTATATTAAATTTTATTAAAATTTCACTAAAAACCGTTATCAAACGTGCTCCATTTGGTGCTAAAAAAATTTTTGTTTGGCAAATCTAATTTCCCCAAATTTTTTTCTAAAAACACACAGAATCATTATATTGTCTTGCAATATTTGTTGAATTCTGGCCATGTTTCATTTAAGAAACTCTATCTTTGACCTAAATGGAACTGCTGTGATTACGCACAAGTTCCATTGAAATATATTTTCTGACTTAACCAATATATTTAATGATCAATGAATTAGTTGTAACACCTTCAAATTATTAATCAAATTGGGGGGTTAAAAACTTTTCTAGATGAGATTCCACCATGTCCATGTTTTGTAACCAGTCGTCGCCTCTAAACCAATTTTAGGTAAGATTTTTTTTTAAATCAAATACAAACATATTTAGAGATTTAAAAACGGTCCTGCTTTTTTTAAGGCGATTTTTAAGACTTCGTCCAGCTTTAGTCATTTATGACCTGGTTACCCTAGGTACCTACTGAGGTATTGTCTGTCAATGACATTTCTTTAAATTGCACCAAAATATCTTCCCATTATGACAAACATGTTCCCATATTTAACGTGTCTGAATTTGGAATATCTGCCAAAATTCCGATGGTGAAAGTGAAAAGGTTTGGAACTAAAGTTGCTTTAAGATAAATTTTCCGTTTACCACGTAAAATTTAGGTAAAAATAGTTAAAAATTAAAAATTTCACTTACGGTTTCGCTGGTCGATACTCTTCTCTACGATAAAAACTTAAAACTCCCAAAACGATAATCTAAAAATATCTGTGATCTCGTGAAGAGTTGTGGCCGAGTTAAAAACTGTTTAGCTCGAGCAGTATACAGAGCTTAACGCTTTAATAGTAAAATAGATAAAGGGCTGACAAAGTTTATGGCTAAGGTCTAATTATCTTATTTCGTGTACACTCCCTTCTGTCTAGAAATACTCCCATGGAAATTTGAATGTACTTTGTTTAAAATTTTCAGAACGACAGCACTGGGGTCGAACCGACAACTTTAGTAAATTTAACCCAGAAGCCGCCACTGATTACATAAATAATGTTTGAATTGTAAGCTCAAGTATTCTTTGATCGAACTGGAGGGAGACATTGTCACACAACTTTCCAAATATATGCAGTTAAAAATAATACGCGGTGCATTTTGTCAATTTTGCTTAGCAACAAAATTGCATTTATGCTCCAAACGACCGGATATCGATTTAACTTTAAAATATAAATTGATAATTTTTTTGGGTGCAACAACACAAACCTGCTATATTTTGTTCCATAACTTAAGGAATTTGAAAGTAAAAATACCTGCATAATTAAATTCTGGAATTCTTCCCATATCACATATTCGCCGTTTTTTTATATTATCCACACAACAATGTTGTCTTTGTAAACGGTACAAAAATAATTGGTTGTGATCCAATCAAAAATTCATACCTCGTAAAATGTTGATCAATCAAAATAAATACGAGAAGGTATACACATAATTGCACCGCACCAAACTGACTGACTCATCAATGGTCGGTCATCGATACATTTATATAACATGATATAAACATTTTGCACAAAAATGATTTGTCGACGCACAGACAGAATTGTACCAATCCATAATACAAAAAAAACTAAATTATGGGCCAATGGACTCTAAAAATTCCATAACCAAAAAAAAAAAAAAAACATAAAATGCGTATATACAACACTCGTGTATGCGAGGAGGAAAGAATGTCGTTAAAATTTTTTGTTGGTTTTGGATTTTACATTTTGTTATCCGATCATTACATTTCTTACATACAAAGTAGTTAGGTAAATTCGTTTTGTCTTATATTCTCTTTGCGTCGACGTCGTCGTCTTTTTAAGAGTTCTTAAATTATTTAATTTAATTTTTTTACATTTTTATTTAACTTTAATCGCAAATAAAAATAAATTAAGCCAGAAGTACTTTGATAAAACGAAAGAACCGAAAATAATTTTGGTTTAATATCAACAGGTGCTCACAAATCGTGGTTCGTGTTACCCAAACTATATACATGTATGTACGAGTAAATAAATCTCGGTGGTCCCCTTTATACCGGGCGATCGTTGCTATATGCTGCATAATAATTTTCTTTGTACGCATACCTAATTATGCGTCATTTCTTCTACAATAAACAAAACAAGAAAATTTAAATTCCATTCAACCTAAACAATCTTTTATAACCATGACCTATTTTCAATTAAAAAAAACCGCGCACACAAATTGTTTACAATATAAGCACATTGTGTATATCTGTATCGTCCGCGAATGAATGAAACCTGGAAAATTTCAATTCGCTTGCACCATTTAGAAAGTAAAAAAAACGAAAAACTAATTTTACATTTTCACGGGAGTTAATAAACTTTTCATAATATTTATTCAATCTGTGTATGCGTGCGCGTAAGATCGCCAAATACATAAAAACGATCATTCAAGATGCTTATCTTCTAATTACTTATAATTTTTGGCGAATAAATTAAATTTTATTTGTTTATATTTAGAGATTTACAGCTACCTAATTCTTTACTCAGTATAACACTACATTTTAATTACCCAACCTATATACACTTCAATTACTCTTCTGTACTCGTGTATGATAATGGTTAGAAATTTATTGGTGCAATAAGTTGAAATTTTTGGTAGAGTTGGCTTGAGATTTAAAATTACTTTAACTTATTTATAAAAATTAAACGGTTAACTCAATTTGTTTGTTGTTTCGCTTTAACAAAACAAAATGTTGAGAGTTCATCGGCTTGGAGTAACAGGAAGTGAAAGTATATTGCTTCAGGCTTGAATTTTGTAATTCATATATCAGAGATGCTGTTCAGATAAGTTCGTTTATGTTTGGGACCAATCGCGGCTACATCACATTTCGCAGAAATCACAGCGATTTTTTTTTTTTTATGCTGAAGTAAATTATTCACAACATGCTGATGTGTTTATGTGTGTGTGCGTGTAATCAACCAGTTTCCGAATTAAAATTGCGGGATCCAATTTTGTATATAAAAAAGTGTTACAAATTATTATTTCGAAAACGACTCTTGAAAAGATCCCTTGAAATGTTAAAATCGAAAAGTTCTGAATATTGGTTAAAATATTTTGATGTACGCGCGACCGGTTCATCAATTCCATAATTCGTACGATGAAAAGCAATACTCAGTCTTAAATGTCGTGGACGAATAATTCTCTTAGGAACGTAAAATGAATATAAGTCAAGCAATACCGGGCAATCAATCTTAGCACAAATTACATCCCGAGCAAATACTGCATGAATCATCTCTCTTCTGAATTCAAGACTACGAATGTTCAAAGTGTACAACGACCGGCATAAGAAGGTAAACTAAATTCTGAAGTTGACCTTGGAAGTCTTTGGAGGGCAAATATTAAGAATTTTTTTTTTTGAATCCGCTTAATACGATCACTAAAGATTTTATAACCAGAACTCCAGATAACTACAGCGTATTCCAAAATAGGCCTAACAAAAGCAGTATATAATGTCTTGGGAGTATATGGGTCAGAAAATTGACGAGCATGTCTCTTTATGAAACCAAGCATCGAGCCGGCTCTAGCTACAATCATTTCTATATGTTTAGTAAACAAAACACCTAAATCAATAAACTGAGTAACTCTATCTATTTCCACGTTTTGTAAACTGTACGGAGCTACAATTAATATCTTAATTCGTACAAATGACATTTGGAGATGGTGATTTGGCGTCTACTGGAGGGAGGGATCAAAGTTGAGTAGAGTAATCTACCAGCTCCGTAACCTTTCGGTAGGGTACACATTACGCGAGCTGTTCTGGTCATGTTTTAGGCAGCTGGCGTGATGGGTACAATTGTGGAAGGGGTAACCTGGTCACAATTCGCAAGTGTACGTACTGCCTCCTCGTGGCAATCACTGGTAACTGAGGCCCTTTGGTACTTCTGACCATTTGGCACAGGCTAAAGTACGGCGCTAAAGGAGAAACCCTTGATAAAAAACCCTAATCTAAGATGGAACAGCATATGCCGATGGATGAATGGCTGATAGGTTAATCAGTCCAAAGTATGCGGACTCTGGATACCAGGCGCCCTCCAGTTTTATTTAGCCTTCCTGTGGTAAAGCTGGGTGTCCCACAGGCGACTCTCTTTTCCCAGCAACTCGTGGGAACAAAATGTCTAAACAGTTAAAAAATAATAAGGATGATGACGCTCCTAAAACGTCATATACCAGCGATAGTTCCGCGGTGGTGTTCGAGGGCCTCGGTCCTCTTTCCGCTGTGGGACTCTCGATGAGTGGTCTATCAATTGGGGAGCTCCGTTCGGGGATTGAGAAATTAGTTCTCAACTCCGACATGGACACCTCAGGAGATGAGAACTCGGACCCCGTAAGTGGGGGTATCGCCTCTGTGAAAGCAGGGGGGAGCAAAGTCGTCGGGGAGGACCCGAAAAGAACTGTCAGCAGCACTGACAAACCTTCCACGGCTCCTCGCGTGAAAATGTGTGGGGTCGCGAAGAAGCGGTACAGGAGGCTTCTTGCTGAGGGCAAACCGCCCGGAAGCGAGACAAGGCTTCTGGCGATGCGGCCACAAAGGGAGTCTTGTGCTCCCGCAGAGGCCCCACCGTCAAAGAGGATCCGCTCGGATGAGGGTACTCCACCGGCACAAAAGAAGGCCAGGGGAGAGGAATCTGTCCCGACGGTCTCGGGTTCTGCGGTCCGGTTTGGACTTACCTTCAGGCAGGCTGCGGAGTCGGAGATAGTTTGGATCTTGCCCACTGGTTTTCCAGAGGTTGTCCTCACTGGAGAGCAGCTAAAGGCTGTCCAGGAGGGCATCCTAGATAAGGTGCTAGAGCAAGAGGCCAAGGAGCTTAAACCTAAGTTCCTTGGCAGTCAGCTTCGGCCTGGTTGGCTGCTACTAACCTGTGCTGACCGGGCCACTGTTCAGTGGCTCAGGGAGGCCATAGGTAATATCAAGCCATGGGAGGGTGCGCAGCTAATCGTGGCCGAGGCGGAAAACCTGCCTCGAGCCAGGATTGTGTTCGGCACCTTCCCAAATAGTGCTGAATTGCCCACAGAGAAGCTTTTTGGTTTCATAAAAAGCCAAAATGAGGGCATGCAGGCGATCAACTGGAGAGTGATCAGGAGAGAGGCGAAAGGCTCTTCAGCCTTTTTCACGTTCTCTATGGACCACTCGTCAGTTGAGAAGCTCAAGCGGGTTGGCTTTAAGGTCAACTATAAGTTTGGGACTGTACAATTGCATCCCAAGGGTGGTCAGAGTGGGGCTAAGCCAGCTTCTGTCGGCGGGACCCAAGTGGTGAAGCCTGTAGAAGCTACGGTAGCGGCACCTGTAGCTAAGACCACCGGGGTGACCGCCCTCTCCAGGAGACAGGTGAGAAGAAGGCGGGAAAGGGAGAGGAAGGCGTCAGGGGTTCCGCGGGGGAAGGCCTCACAAGGACTCTTCCCGTGCAAGCCACTGGTTAGGCCTGGAGGCTCTCAGGCAGCGGGGGCCAGCAGAACGGCGATGGAGGACACTGGTCAGCCATCGGCCGGACAAAGAAAGCATGCGGGTGGTGGCGGTGCTGAAAAGGAGGCTGAGCAGGGCCTTCAGAAGGGGCCTTCGGTAAAGTGAAGGCACACATCGCCTGCCTGCAGATAAACCTGCATCATGCAAAGGCGTCTTCGGACGTCCTTTGTCGCAGGTTTATCTGCCAAAACATTGGCATGGCTCTAATCCAGGAGCCATGGGTGATTGGTAACCAGATTAGAGGTATACCAAATCAAGTGGGTAAGTTAATTTATCATAACGGAACTCCAAGCCGGTGTGCCTTGGTTTTACGGTTATATAAATTAAACAGTTTTTTGTTAAACCACTTTTCACGATACGAATTATGTTTGTTGACATTTTTGTAATGAATAGATCCATCCCCGCATACAAAATTTCTTAAAACCGGCTAGTCATAATTTCAATATCCTTCTCATTACAAAGGAAATCCCAGGAAATACTTTCAAGAAATCCATTTGGAGAGTCATAATCACCATTTCTAAAATCAAAGATTAAAATATTATCATTTGGGACATAATCGTCGAAACATTGAAAACTTAATTAATAACGGTGTATGATGAATACTTGATGAGCGAGCCAGGTCTTCACAAGATTTCACTGATGGATGTAAATTATCGTCAGTGAAAACAAGATACAAAAGTGAGCCATTCTGATTGTGAACTTCGTTATGTTGCCGTTAGACCCATTTCAAAAAATGAATCTATCACGAAAGAAGTATTGGCAGTGTTACCAAACGGTAGGGAAGGTGATTTTCATCCCGAAAACGGGGAAGAATTCACAGGCCTACCCAAAGGACCTAAGACCTATAACTCTATCATCCTTTCTGTTGAAAACATTGGAAACACTGATCGACGTATACATACGTGGAAAAATAAAACCCAGTAATTGGGCGACTTCTAAGCATGCGTACTGGAAAGGGAGATCTGTGGACACAGCTCTGCATTCCCTGGTGCGAACAATTGAGAAATCAATCCACTCGAAAGAGTACTGTATGGTAGCCTTCCTCGATATAGAGGGCGCCTTTAACAATGTCAGGACGGAGGCAGTTCGGGAAGGACTGTCTTTCTTAGATGTGGACTACCCCTTAGAAAGGTTGATAAATCAGATGCTAGAATGCAGGATTATTAACACAAATATGGGGGAATCCACCATTAGGAGGCGAGTAGTTAGAGGAACTCCGCAAGGTGGTGTCCTATCACCTCTTCTCTGGAACATAGTTATCAATGGATTACTTTTGGAACTGGAGAGGGAGGGAATAGGGGTGTATAGAATACGTACAATTACACAAATTATATTTAATTTAATTTAGTGTTAGTTGTTATTTGTTTAATTAATTTTAAATTCAGATTTATTAATTTATTTATTTTAATTTATTTAATACAAAAAAAAACATTAATATTTTGCATCACCATTTTATGCCATTAACTATAACCCGCGCGAGTTGGGCGGCATGTCGCCTTATTGAAGATCGAGAGCAGACTGATTCAAAAAATTAATTTATTTTATTTTGTATTTTTGTCATTTCAAATGGAAGAGACAAAGTTCTATTTTGTTGTGTACAGAGTACAGGTGACACCCAATGTGCGACGAGCTCGCGTTGGCGCCGGATGGATTGTAGTGGTGCATTGGGTGAACCGCTACAGGTGATTCCATATGCAGATGACGTAGCAATCGCGATCTCGGGGAAGTACCTAGGCACGATTAAGGAAGTCATGCAACACGCGCTCGTAATCATTACAGAGTGGGCCAGCAAATGTGGGCTGGGTATAAATCCATCCAAAACAGAGCTGGTACTCTTCACCAAGAAATATAGAATTCCGGTAGTCGCCCCTCCTACCTTAAATGGCACGGCACTGGCCTTTACTGATAAGGCAAGATTTCTGGGCATAATCTTGGACAGTAAGCTAAATTGGATGCCCAATATTTTAGATAGAGTAAAGAAGTCTACTATGGCTCTGTACTCATGTAGAAACGCCGTCGGTAGGAGAAGGGGTGTAAAACCAGAGCTGGTCCACTGGCTCGTCACCGCTGTAATCAGACCGATTCTGATGTACGGGGTGAGTGTGTGGTGGCCAGCCCTAAACAAGAAAACTTATAAGAATAAGATAGAGAAGGTACAGAGAATGGCCTGCTTGCTTATAAGCGGGGCACTGAGGACAACCCCTACACGTGCTCTGGAGGCTATGTTTTACCTTCTTCCTGTCGACATCTTTGGTAAGCAGAGAGCGGCAACTACGGCTGCACGACTCTCTGCCGTGTTTGAGTGGAAATGTCTTCAGACGGGCCACTCGACAATTGGCAGGTCGCTACAGGCAGATGTGATGAATAGTGACTACACGCTACCGATTGTGTGCTTTAAAAAAGGTTTCCGAACTCTTCTCCCCTCAAGGGAATCCTGGGGTAACAGGTCAATAACAGAAACTGGAAGTATACAATTCTACAGTGACGGCTCCAAGCTAGACGGCAAAGTCGGAGCAGGAGTCTATTGTGACAAATTAAATGTGAATATATCCGTTCGTCTTCCTGATCACTGCAGTGTGTACCAGGCAGAGATGGTAGCGATTGAAAAAGCGCTGGCTTGGTTGAAGCATAATGTCATATCCACAAGGGATATAACAATATATGTGGACAGTCAGGCGGCAATCAAGTCAGTGGAATCAGTTTCTCTAACGTCCGTGGTGGCATTGAAGTGCCGCTCATCTCTTAACGAGATGAGTGAGCATTTCAATATCCAGATAGTCTGGGTCCCCGGTCACTCGGACGTACTGGGAAACTGCAGGGCGGACGAACTGGCAAGGTAAGGTACAACTCTCCAATTGAAACCGGAAAGGGCAAATCTGGGGAGGCCCATAGCAGCGTTGTACATAGGGCGCTTAGAAATGAGGCGATAGCCTCGGCACAGAAGAGGTGGACTAACACCATAACATGTTGTTTAGTGCGGCAAGTCTGGCCGAAACTGGACTTGAAGCGCTCCAAAACACTACTATCCCTCCGTAGACCTGACCTAAGTATAGTCGTGGGGGTGCTCACAGGACATTGCCTCATTGGGGAGCATGCAAGGAGGCTTGGGTCAATAGCAAATGACTTCTGTAGAAGCTGCATGGATGAAGAGGAGGAAGAGACTCTGAGCCACTTCCTCTGCTCATGCCCGGCGCTAGCTTACAGGAGGCATAAACATCTGGGCAAGTATAGTTTGGACAGCCTTATGGATCTCGAGAACTGCAATGTGCGAGATATCGTACGCTACATAAGTAGCTCAAAATGGTTCCATTGAAGGTGTAAGATGAGTAGGATCCCTTGGTATCACAATGGACCGTCATCGGTCTAAGTGTGCGTTTTGGCAGCCACTCCAACCTAACCTAACTTAACCTACCAAACGGTGTAAGTATTCCGTCGATTCGTTTCCAATTTAAGTTTGGAAAGTTAAAATTACCCACGATGCACAAACTATCATTTTCTTCCATTTTGGGTTGAATCTTATTTCCAATTATATCGATAAATTCATTAAGGAATTCACTTATTGATTCCCGGGAATATACATAGCACAAACGAAAAGATTTCCTTTGGCCATTTTTACCTTTACTAAAAGGATTTCAATATCAGCGGATGCAATATTAATTTGTAGACATTTATACTGATTTATTACAGCTATTAGTAGACCACCACCAAAATCCAGACACTCTCCAGTTTCGTACCGATTTCTGCGGAAAACTATATAATAGGCAGGAAAGAATTCCTCATTCTTTATAGCAGGAACCAGCCATGTCTCAGTTATGACTATGATGTCATAATCTTCTTCCATAACCGATGTAAAAAATTTATCCACTTATGTACGCATTCCACCCGTGTTATGGTAATATATATTAAACCAATATTTATCGTTAGTCATATGATTACCCACTTCTTCGTCATTATTATTAATAATTTTTTCGTAATTTTCTAAACTGGAGACTGTAAACGACGGCTCCGTTGGAAAAATTGGTGATAAATATCCGGATTCACAAATTCTTTAACCAGTACACCCACTGGCCACATATTTCCGTCCAACAATATGTCCACCATGTTTGCTGAAGTATTCACTTTAAATGAAGGATACTCTATTTCAAACCGATGATATAGTTTAAGGCAACGATAATCGTGAATATCAAATTTACCCCATAATTCAAGCTTCCGTGGTTGAATTCCGAAGGCGGGAAATGAAGAACCATTTTCTTGCATCAGCTGCACAAATGACATTATCAACTGCAACTGATGACCCAATAATAACATTATGTCCAATAATATTATTATTATTGTTTCTGTTATTGTTGCATTTTGACTGCGACCATATATCAGCTAATAACTTACTGGTACTATTATTTGCATCAATGGTAACGGTACTATCATTAATTGTGTCTTTTGAGTTCCATTTGTGACAACAGGTAACCTTTCTTTGTTAATAATATTACCCCTGCTTTTTTTCTTTTTTTGAATCGAATTCCGGTTGGATGACGATAAAGATGAAGGTAATGTTAATGAAGGTAATGATGATGCTGCCGACGATGACACTGGCTATTGTAATAGTAATAGCGTGGGTATGCTTGTTCCCGTTACTTCATTACGGTTATCTTAAGGTGAAGGCTGTATCCACTGTTTTAATTTATCCAGATCATCAAAAATTGTAGCAATTTTAGCACTATGAACGTCCGAACGATTTTCACACACATTGCATGTCCATGAAAAATTTGATATACTAGCAATAACGTGAAATGGATAAAACTGGAGTGTTATACTAAATCTTGGCCAATGTTATCAAAGGATGAAACGCGTTCCAAAATTAGCAAAGTTGTCCAGCATAAAGTTGGATAGATCATCTAATGACGGCTTCAAGTAAGTTTTCAAACAAAACATGATCATTTTCATTTTACTTTGGCATCTGGTGCTCTTTAATAAAATCGATGAAACCTTTTAGTCTAGTGTTTGATGGTAAAAACAGTTTATTACCTTAGAATTCTTACGGACAAGACCGAATGACGTGAATGTGGACAGTAAGTAGGGGATGGCTCAAGGAACCAAACTTATATAGGGCCGATGTAAGTTTTTACCCTGGGGTGACTACCACGCCTTATCGGGGGTGGAAATTCGTACACTCAAAATAATCGCAGAAATCGATAGAGGGATGCATTCTAAAATTTCACCAATCCGAAAATTTCACCGAAAAACGCGATTCAAGGGCTATAAGGCCTGTAAAATTTCTAGAACTTCCTTGAAACCTCCGTTTTTGAAATTTTTTAGTTTAAAGAACTCAGGAAAGGTGGTTCTTGGAGCAAATTCCAGAATTTTATCAAAATCGGTTAACTTGTTCCAATAATCTTCGTAATTGACCATATTCCAGAACTTCATCTAAAAATCATTTTGGAGCCTCATTTCCATCAGTTTGAATTTCATCAAAATGGGTTAAGAAAAAACCTAACTTACTAAATAAATTTCCAGTATCTCAAACTGCTATAAATCTATAATGTCAAGCAAATCTACAACCAATGTCACTATAAAACTCAAATAACAATCGCTAATAATATTCAATAAAGTCGAAATTATTTCGATTACTTTAAAATGGGGATCAGGCAAAACCAGCACAAATGTATACCTATACAAGCCGGCCTGTCTCTATAAATGGTATCAACTACCACAATCAGAGCAAATTGCAGATTTTGTCTTTTCCTGGCTAAGCATTCGCCGATTTATAGAAAAGTGATTTTCAAAAAAATCGAATTTTCTATGAAATGTATGGAAATAATCAATCAATATGCCCCAAATACCGCCCGCAGGAATCGGCCGTTCGATGATTTTTACATTAAGTTAATACTATGAGAATTCGAGAGAAATCATTTGACTTTAAAACTTTTGATTTTGTTGAACGAATTTATTCAGCGAAACTTCGTACGACATTTGATGCAAATATTGCTGGTTATTAATAAAGCCGATCGACGGGCCGGCCTACGTACATTCAAGAAAAACATTTTAGCTTTGGGATTTTTGATTTTTGTTTAACAAATTCACTCAATTTAGCGGTTTGTATCAACTGAATACAGACGACCCTTAATAAAGTGATAACAATTAAATTAAATCCGTTCTAAAATATTTTCGTTAACATCATAACAATTTTAACAGTTTAAAATTATTTTATATACGACTGCAGTGGCATTCATCGTGCTGCCATCAACTCGATAAAAAAATATTCGAATGTTTGGTATTTTTGCAACTGTTGCAAAGTTTTGATTATGAACAACGATTTCACCAAGCTCTTACATAAAATTGATGTAGTTACTGACTATATTGACCTGAAGAAGATCGAATCCGAGGTAGCTATCAAACAACTGTTAAACAACTCTGGGAGTGTCACTCCCTCCGAACCATCATATGCAAAAGTTTCTGAAATGGACTCGGGTGCTGGTACTATCATTAATTCACGGAACCATACTCAAAGTGTTATTGGTACAGGTGATCTCGTTGATTCAATTAAACCTGCCGTTATTCCTGCCAATAATAAAAAATATTTGTATATAAACGGAATCGACCCATCCGTTTCACCTGAAATGCTTGTTGGCTACATTCTAAGTAAACTAGAAGATTGTTCGCCTGACGAAATGAGGCAGAGCTGCTATAACCTTCCAACAACACCGATAACTGCTTGCAACCAACACTATCAACGATTTCACCTCGATCTACTACCACAACACCTCCAGTATTTGAGGTAAAGCTAAGGTTTTTCGTTTAGGCGTACTTGACAACGATTATGACGTCATAACAATCAGCGAGACCTGGCTTACGATAAATATGTTCTCCGAAGAATACTTCCCATCTGATTGCGTCGTTCATAGAAAGGATAGATACGATTTTGAAACCAGTCGTAAGGGTGGTGGTGTTTTGATTGGCCATTAATACTTCGATTGTTGTAGTCGCCGTGTATATACCTTATAGATCGGAGTTGGATTACTACAACAACTTATCATTGTGGGCGACTTTAATTCACCCGGTATATCTTGGGACAATGTGGACGGCGTATTTTCTGCATCTTCTACCGATGAGAGGGCATTAGCTATCATCGATTATTTTGCTGGCATCTCAACTACACAGCTCAACAGAATTAGTAACAGTCGGGGCAAATTCCTTGATCTGTTATTTGCTAATGATGTTATGCATGCCGAGATTTCTGCGTGTCCGGACTTCATTGGTTGTGGGAGCATCTACCACGTACCGATTACGATAAATATTTTTCATTCTAATTGTAAAAATCAATTATGTTTCTAATGCTTTTAATTTTAATTTTAGATAAGCCGATTCGCACGCGGTGCTGATTTGTACTGTAAGGTGTTAAGTTTCAACGATCTTCTCAGGTGTGGTATCGAAAAGCTCCGCGGGTAAAAATAAATAAAATCGGCCGTCGGGAGCCATGGTATAACAATGAGTTGGTGTTGCTCGAGAAACGACGTAATAAGCTTCATTCATTGTATAGATTGCATGGTGTTAAATATTATCCAGATTTTGATAGAGCCCGCAAGGAATTTAAGTGCCTAAACTGGTTCCTTTACAACAACTATGTAGTGCGAATTGAGGAAGAGTTAACATCTAGTCCTAAGGAGTTCTGGAATTTCATTAACAGCAAGAAAAAAGCGGCTGGCTTTCCATCTTCTATGTCGTACCGCAGAGCTCCGTCGCTAGTCAGCCCTTGGATATCTGTAATGAGTTTGCCAATTTTTTTGCGTCGGTTTATAAACCTGTTCTGTCGTCCGCTATCGTATCTCCAGCTTTGCCCACCTTCGACCAATTTAATATTTCCAAGTTTACCGAGGAAGAAGTATGGGATTTCTTGCTCCTGCTCGAGGTTGGAAAGCTTCCCGCCGATTTTGTTTAGGTGTTGTGCTGAGAGTTTAACTTCTTGTCTATGGCTAATAGAATCGTGTTCTTCCACACTAAAAACTTCATTTCTCCTGTACAACATGGATTTTATCCCGGTAGGTCTACAGTAACTAACTTGATTTCATTTTGTGGCGACTTACTTGATAGTTTAAATTCCAGACATCAGCTTGATGTTGTTTATACAGACTTTGCCAAGTCTTTTGATATGATTGATCACTCTATTCTTCTTAGTAAGTCAGAGAGTCTAAATTTTCAGTTTAATCCTATTAAATGGTTGCATTCCTACCTCATTGATCGTTGGCATTCCGTTAGGATCGTGATCCGTTTAGACGTGCCTCAAGGTAGTCACATTGGATCATTGTTGTTTTCATTGTTTATCAATGATGTGGTGCAATGCTTTGAGTTTGCTAACTAGCCTCCTCTTCGCAGATGACATGAAAATTTTCGCCCGGGTTTCTAGTTTTTCTGATTGTGTAAACTTGCAGGAGGACTTAAACAGATTTTCTAGTTGGTCAATTAATAATAGACTCGCTCTGAACGTGAGCAAATGTAAGACGCTTTCTTTTAATCGTATCCGCTCACCCATTTTTCACCAATATCAGCTATACAATGAAGACGTTGACCGAGTCGAATTCATTTCCGATCTTGGTGTGATTTTTGCTGTGATTTTTGCAGCTGGCGCTACATTTACCAGACACGTTAACACCATTATTTCAAAGTCGTATATTATGTTGTGCTCCAAATTAAATGAAACTGTAGGGATTTTAGGGACCCGATAACGTTGACATCACTGTATGTCTCGTTTGTTCGATCTATTCTGGAGTATGCACTGTCATTCCGGGAGGATTAAGATGTTCAAAAGCAATTTGTTCTGTTCGCGCTCCTATGTTTGCCGTCCACGTAAGCTATAGAATATGTCCTCCCACCTTATCAAGATCGATGTAATCTTTTGAAATTGCAATGTCTAGACTATCGCCGGAACGTGGCTACCGCGCTGTACGTGCGCGATATCATTAATTCCCGTATCGATTGTACCGAGTTACTCGCACGTCTAAAAATCTATGCTTCCGAACGCCGAATGCGTCAACGTGATGGGCTTTTATTCATTGACCTGGTGCCAACAAACTATGGTCTTTCGGAAGCGATCCTTAGAATATCACGGGTGTTCAATTCAGTTGCTCAAATTTTCGATTTTCACTTGTCGAGGGATTCGTTCAAGAATGTTTTATTTAAGTTTTTTTACTAATTGTAATTAGCCGTAATTGTTTGTACCGATTGTAGTCATTATAGGTACACTCCGTCTCACTTGTTTAAGAACACTTATTTTTTTTTAAACATCAGATTCTCCAATACTATGTATAATTAAGCAAATTCTAATTGTTATATCGGAAGAGGGCTCTATTAACAAAATATTCCATACCGTAATTTGCAGGTACTTTAGAGAACCGCTACTGTTTTTTTAAATAAAACGGAGTGCACCTTTAAAAATTGCAGATTTATTTGTCTCACTTGTTTAAGAACAGCTGTAAAATCATTTAAAATTAACAATTTTCGTATCTTTTTTTTTTTGGGTTTGTAAATTTTATTTAATTTCAATTATTATTTAATCATTTAGTGATGACTATTTCCACCCTTATGTTCAATAACTTCAAGAAGTCTATTTTGTATTGAGTCTATTTTGTAATTCATCATTATTCTCGAACTGCCTTCCTCCTTCGTAGACTTTCCGTGATAGCCATCCCCAAACGATTTCCATTATGTTTAAGTCGGGTGAATAAGGCGGCCAAGGCAATAGTTCTACATTTTGCTCCAGAATCCACGCTTTGATTATCCTGGCAGTATGAATCGGGGCATTATCCTGCTGGAAAATCCAACGCTGTCCATTAAAATATACGGTAAATTTTGGAAAAGCTCGCTCCAAAACGGTTTTATTGGTATTTGCTGTCATTTTTATTATCTTAAAATCTAAATCAATTATTCCAAAAAAAGACACTTATCCCCACACCATTACACCACCCCCTTTACTGTGCCTTTTGCTAAAAATAATTTTCTTTTTTCTTAGGTCATGAAAATAATAATTTTATCCATCTGGTCCGTCCAAATTACATTTTTTTCATCGGAATAGACAACCTTATGTCACTCTCTGTCCCATCTAATGTATTGCCTTGCAAAGCAAAGATGCTGGTTCCTGCGTGCTTCATATAACGGCGGTTTTTTCTTAATTTTTTGAAATGTTAAATGTGAGGAACGCTTTATTATACAATGGACGGTTGCTCTGCTGGCCGAAACAACGGTTTTAGCCCTTATTTTGCTAATCGACAGGGTAGAATTTGAAGCTTCTCTAAGAATGGCTTGTCGATCTTGGATTGGTGTAGCCATGCTCACACGTCCTTGACTGTTTTTTCCATAGCTTTGGATGTTACTTAGGTAATTATGCCCAACGGTTGAACTTCTTCCAATTTTAGCAGCAATTTCCCGGATACTATGGACGTCCTCCTTGAAAGCCCGAATGTGGGCTTTTTCTTCTATATTCAAGAATTTTCCTTTAGGCATAGTTGCGCAGACGTCAAGGTTTAATCACGAACTGATACCCTACACTCTTTTATTTTTATTTTTTAGCCTTAGAAATGAGATATTTCAGTTGTTCTTAAACAAGTGAGACAAATAAATCTGCAATTTTTAAAGGTGCACTCCGTTTTATTTAAAAAACAGTAGCGGTTCTCTAAAGTACCTGCAAATTACGGTATGGAATATTTTGTTAATAGAGCCCTCTTCCGATATAACAATTAGAATTTGCTTAATTATACATAGTATTGGAGAATCTGATGTTTAAAAAAAATAAGTGTTCTTAAACAAGTGAGACGGAGTCTATCAAATAAATAAATAAATAAACAATTTATTCGTTTGTTCCACGAGCAAAAACCGCCTTAATGTCAACGCCGCCTTACCATAACCAACAAAAATGTTTATACAAGCCGTATTGTATTTATAACGCACGCATACTATTATATCCAAATCCTACTATTTCTATAAGTGTTACATTAGTAACATTTTCTACTATTTTTGATAAAAAATTACAATTTTAAATCGAAGTAAATAAAGATTACTACTCCAAATACTGAATCACTTTATTATTTTTAATGCTAGATGTCACTTACACGTTTGCTTATTTTGAATTTGCTAAAAATTTTACGTTGGTTCGCTTTTGTATAATTTGTGCCGCCTCCTCTGGTTGAACAAGGCGAAAACTTTCCAACAAGATTACTAATTGCCGTAATTCTCTCCTAGCATAAATTTTCGCTTTTGCTTTTACACCTGCCGCATCATAACCTCCACAGGTTTGACGTGACTCTCAAGTAAAACCACGCTCAACAACTTTCAGCATGCGGGAGTCATAAATAAATACAAGACAAATTTGTCCTGCTCAATTTTTATGCATTGAAATTTTTTATGATTTTACCAAATTACGAAACAAATTGCTGTACATCTTTTACATATTTGCTTTAAAAATAGCAAAGCACAATTTCATACAACACATACTATAAAGTATATAACAAAGGAATACACAACATCTTCATAAACACACATTCTCTAAACGTACACACAGAATATATTTTTATCCTCCAATTTATCTTATGTTCACTGCTTTTTACGCTTCATATCATGCCGACCTACGACACACAAATCATTCTTGAAGAAGCCAAGACTTTTTTTTACGTAAAACATTTTTTTTTTTTTTTTGTCTGGATATGCTCTCTCTCGAAATTCGAACCTTTTTGATTTACCATTGTATATTAATTAGGTAAATGTATGGTGAATACTATATACCACGAGTACAGAGTGGAAATTTCATAGTTTCGCAAGTGTTGATGTTTTTATTTAACGAAGAGGAAGAAAAAAAAAAATTTGAAATTAGAAAAATTCAACAAAAAGAAAAAAGAAAACGAAAATACTAAAATTTGTTCAAAAGAAAATTCTTTGTATTTATAGCAGCAGCGTACAGTGAAAATGAAAATCTTTCTTAAAATGGGTGAATCAATTAAAACATTTTATTGTGTTTACGGTGTTGTTTTATGTACGCGCTGTAAAATGACGATTTCCTTGATATTTTTCTGATTAATTACGCGAACAAGTGCGTGGAATACAGTAGCAGTCTGTTTTATGTACGTGCCTCTACAGTGAAGTAACTAGGTACACGTAGCCACGGGTGGGCCCAATAGAATTTGAGGCCCACGATTATTTACCAGACAGAAGATTATCTACCATCTAAAAAAAAAATAACAAAAAATTACACTGTTAAATTAACTATTTTTCCAATTGGAATTTAAATTATATGAAAATTTAAATTTTTTGTAATTTTGGATTTTTCGTACCACCAAACAGATTCTTTTCATCGTTTTCAGATAGCTGGACCATCTGTTTATCTCGTTAACCAAAAGCATCCTTATAGTTATATTTCAGATAATTTAAAAGTTGACTGATTTTTGATGGTTTAAATAATTATTTAGCATCGATCCTGGAAATGTCCCGAAGGCCCCGCACATTTCCTAGAATAGCTAAGCCATATAGCGGTCAATGTCATCAAGCCGATCCAATTGTCATGAACTATACTCTACTTCACAGAATTTAGAATTTATAATAATTTTGATGGTTTTAAAAATTGTTGTATCTCCGACCGCAGAGATGTCCACAAGGTCTTGCCCGTATTTTCTTATAAATTCGCCAAGTGAGAGTCTACATGATCTTGATCAACCATTTTTAATATGTTTGGAATATGGCTAATTAGGATGGAACTTAGCTATTCCTGAACCGATTGTGATGGAATTTGACATGTGCGTTGGAAATGGAATTCTATAATAATTTTTAGATGATGTGCTGGAATAAGGCTAACTAGGATGGAACATATCTATTTTGGAACCGATTTCAGTGACATTTGCGATGGGAATGGGACCTTAAAATTATTTTTAGATAAAGTTGTGGAATATGGCTGTTTGGTCAAAACTCAGCTATTCCTCAACTGATTTGGATTAAATTTAATATGAACTACGGAAATGAGATTCTAAAATGATTTTTCTAATTCCGGGACCCTACGCTAACTTTAGAAGTTTTACTGATGCTGCGCGTGCTCTTATCCATTTTTTCTTATTTTCCTTTGATTAGGATTAAATTTTCCGGCAGATGTATAATAAATATATCTTAATTTAACTTAATATACCAGTTTTTTAATTACATATTAACAAATTTATCAATATGAGAAACCTCAACAGCTGCCAAATTCTCAAAAATATCAACAGGCAATGTCATAAAAGTCTATTTAATTGTCTGTTGTGAGGTTTATCTACTTTGACGCAGATCAAAAATCGGTAAAGAAATGATCGGTAATTCCCATTCTAATTGGCCATATTAAAGACCATTTCGTCGGCAAGACGCTTCTTAATACCTTCCACTACAGTATTATCATTAAGTATAAGAGATCCCAAGTATCTGAACCTTGTGACTCCTCACCGCTAAGCTACATTGCGTTCCGCAACACAATTTTGAACCCACCAAACAAATAAAATCAAAAATTAAAATACATGGCTCAAACACTTTAAAATGTTACACACTCCGTTGCTATATCAGATACCGTGAGACTAAGGAGTATCAGCGACAGCAGTTAATTGCAATGCAATGCACCATGTGATCGATTTTAAGTTATTTTACTTAAAGTACTAAACTCTGTAAAATTTAGTATAATTCATCACAATTGGATAAAGTTGACCACGTAGACTGGCATATGGCCAAGTTATCCGAAAATATGGGCAAGACCTTGTGGACATCTCTGTGATCGGAGATACAACAATTTTTAAAACCATCAAAATTATTAAAAATTCCAAAAACTGTGAAATATATTATAGTTCATCATAATTGGATCGGCTTCTTGACATTGACCGCTATATGGCTTAGCTATTCTAAGAAATGTGCGGGCCCTTCGGGACATTTCCAGGATCGACGCTAAATAATTATCTAAACCATCAAAAATCAGTAAAGTCAACTTTTAAATTATCTGAAATATAACTAGTAATGCTCAACACAATTGGATTGCTTTTGGTTAAGGAGATAAACAGATGGTCCAGCTATCTGAAAACGATGAAAAGAACCTGTTTCCTGATGAAAAGAATCTGTTTGGTGGTACGAAAAATCCAAAATTACAAAAAAATTTAAATTTTCATATAATTTAAATTCCAATTGGAAAAACAGCTAATTTAACAGTGTAAGTTTTTGTTATTTTTCTTTTAGCATAAACTTCACACTCATTATATTTTGTTAACCGAACAAATTAGAATTTTTTTATATATATATTGTGAATATTCTACCCTCCTTTTTATATCTAAAAATATAAATAAGGACTAAGTAAATTGATTCCCTCATTCGATAGGAATCGAAAACAACTAACCGCATGACTGAAAACTAAAAAACCGTTATCAGACCAGCAGTTCAGCCTTTATCTGAAGGCAATTCCAAAGGATTCACGGAAATTAACGAGATTCTGCTGGAATCCTTAGGAGACCGGCAAGAATTATATTTTTATACGTCGCAGCTTTTGGGCGAATAAACAAAATAAAACTATGAATATTCATAGCTATTTTAATGAAATCCAAGAAGTAGTGCAGAAGAGACTTCGCTTACGCTCAAGCTGCGAAACCTAAAGGAATAGACGTTTGATTGCAACGAGTTGATTTCCAACAACTCAAAAAAAAAAATGAGTTCCTTGGCCATTTAATCACGCAAGACGTTGTTAAACCTAGTGCGGACAAAAGCCAGGAAATTACAGACTTCTATTACCAAAACCCGGGTTATTATAGAAAGTTTATCAAAGATTACTCCAATATGACCAAACCCATGTCCAAATATCTGGAGGATAGAAATGTCAATATCAAAGATACTGACTACATAAAGAACTTTGAAGCTTTTAAAAGAATCTTAGCTACGAACAAAATCCTGGCTTACCCCGATTTCACAAAACAATTTATTCAGACTACAGATGTAATGTCGAGAGACCGTTTAACAATAAATTCTACGGAAGTAAATTGTGCGATGAATGAGAAAGAGGCATAGGCATACGGTATACGGCCTACCTATACGGTAACAAATTCATTTTAGTAATCGACCACAAGCCTCTAAACCTCTAACTACATTTTATGAGCTAACAGATAGCAATCACGTGAATCTTGTAGAATATCAGAATATCATCCCACTAACGATAAGGTGACATCGAAACGGTCCATTCGGCAGACATATCTGAGGACTATTTCATACACATTTTAGACCGTCCTATAAACCATTATAGAAATCAATTAATTTTCAAGGTCCAAATCTAAATATGACCATTTTTGAAGATGTATTTCTAAACTTTAGAAGAATTATAGTTCCGAAGGAAACATTTGACAAAAATGCAATCACGAATTTCATAAAAAAAATTCCTTAACGGTAAACAACCCGAAATTCTGGCACCAGAAAGTTTGTATCAAACAACCCAGGAATCATTTCAAGAGCATTTCCCTCAAAATGGCAATTTCGAAAATCGTAGAAGACATAACAAATAATAGGCGTCCAGATTTATATTGCCATCAAAGAGCACGAAAGAGCTCATAGAGGAACAAGAGAAGTGGAAAGTCAGAGAAGACGTTCGTACTTTTTCCCAAGAACGGCCAATAAAATTAAAACAGATGTAGGATTAGTAATATGCACAATACATATCATCGGAAACCATACAACATTAAGGGGATCGGTACCTATGCCCGTATTACAAAATACCGAATGGACAAAATCCCGTAAATCACAAAAACACCATATTTCAAAATACCGTAGTATGAATTTTTTACGAGATTACGGGATTCATCAAATTAAAAAGCATTTTTTAGTTTTATGTTTACTTGCAAAATATTTGTGTGAATAAGAGAAAGGAGAAAGCAGCGCCATTGAGGAAAAGTAGTGGAAATATTTTAAGAGCTCAGAAAGAAGGTGCAGTGATCAATACATTGGAGCGATGTTTTTCATCATCGTCTCTGGGAGGAAACAAGGTTGACAGTAAAGAAATCACTCTGACAAGACTTGGAAAGAAAATTGAAGAACTTGCGGAGTTTGTCAAACCTAAGCGCATGAGTAAGATGGAACTATCGGAAAAGGAGTGCCAAACTTCACCGATTGGCAAAGAGATGATGGAACTTCCCGCATATCAACGTATTATTCGTGACATGAAGGAAGGGGAAAAAGGCGATAAGGTAATTCGCCAAAATTCGAATCGGATGGGTATCCTGTTAGATAGTACTCAAAAAATGTTTCAAATGCTTGCACTATAGACATGTGGCACAGAGGTGTTCCAGTCAAACAGACCGCTCAAAAACTCTGTTATAAGTGCGGTGAAGAGGGGCTTATTACAAAAGCCTGCAAAAAGGAGCCAAGATGCATGGTGTGTCATGAGAAAGAAGACTATATTGGCAATTCCAAGCATGTTACGGGAAATTTCAAGTGCCCGATATACAAGAAGGAATTACAAAAAACACGAAAGTTATGATTTTGTTACAACTAAATCTTAATCATTGTGAAGCGGCACAAGACGTGCTCGATCAGGTGGTGCATGAGATTGAACCAGATGTTGCCATTGTACAGGAACAATATAGAAACCGCGATGATGCGATTTGGGCAGCTGACACAAGTGGTAGGGCTGCTATTTGGGCTTGCAGTCAACCAGCGTTCCAAAACACTTGCTGGAAAGAACCTGGTTTTGTCAGAGTTAAAGTTGATGGTATTCATTTGTACAGTTTTTACGCTTATCCGAATGCATCATTGTACTTGGATCGATTGGTGAAGGACGCGCGAGATCGATACCCTGTGTTTATCGCTGGTGACTTCAATGCTTCGGCTGTTGAATGGGGCAGTAGAGTGTCAAATGTTCGTGGTGTGGCTTTATTGGAAGCTTTTGCCACATTGCAGATTGAGTTGCTGAACACAGGTAGTGCGGGAACATTCCGCAGAGGCAACGCTAACTCCATAGTTGACCTTACTTGGGTTAATATTTGCATGTTGAGTAAAGGCGTTACTTGGGAGGTGAGTGAACGATATACACACGGCGACCATCAGGCGATAATATGCCAGCTCAACGGTGTTACTCTTCAAGGAAATCAAACCAAATATAGCAGATATACAGGTTGGAGCACAAAACATTTCGATGAAGGTATTTTCTTGTACATACTAGAAAACGTAAGTATCTCGGGAGTAGCTGAAAACAAGGTTTCACAAGTTAAGAGGTGTATTAAAAACGCGTGTGATGCGGCAATGCCTAGAAGGACAGGGAATAGCCGTCGTAAAGCGGTTTATTGGTGGAATGAGGAAATTGCGAGATTACGTCGTAAATGCTTCAGGGCGAGACGAAGGTACCAGCGTCTAAGGGGTGGAGTTAAGGATCGGGCGCAAGGATCGGCGACTAGCTTACTGCAATGCTCGATTGGAACTTAAAACCACCATTAAGCTGAGCAAACTACAATGTTTCAGTGAGCTTTGTGAAGAAGTTGATCGCGAGCCGTGGGGTCGGCCATACAAAATAATCATGAAAAAAGTGAAAGGCAGTAATTTTAACTCTCCTACCTGCCCAAACATGATGTTCAATATCGTAACTTCGTTGTTCCCGCAACAGGAACATACACCGAATACAGAATCAATGGCACTAGATGATAATGTAAGAAGGTCAAGTGTCACAATCGATGAAGTGGTCGAAGCTGCCAGTAAAGTTGGCAATAATAAGGCACCTGGGCCTGATAACATCCCGAATTTGGCACTCAAATTAGCAACTCGAACGATACCAGAGCTGTTTGCTAATGTCTTCGAGTAATGCCTAAGCGAAGGCGTGTTTCCTGCGAGGTGGAAAAAGCAAAGGCTAGTGCTGTTGCCGAAAGGCAAGAAACCCCCTGAAGATCCGTCGTCATACAGGCCCTTATGTATGCTCGACACTGCAGGTAAGATACTGGAACGAGTGATTTCGGGCAGATTACAGGAGGCAATTGTACGCTCCGGTGACCTTGCAAAACCTCAATATGGCTTCAAAAAGGCGCACTCAACATTTGATGCTGTTAATCTCGTTAAGGGTATTGCACAAAATGCGATTTCCGGGAACAGGTGGAAAGGAGGTAACAAGCAATATTGTGCAATTGTTACGTTGGATGTAAGAAATGCATTATATTGTCACCCGGTAATATTTATAGTGAATATGAACACTAAGAGATTTTTCAAATCAAGTGGGAATAGCGAACGCGTAAAAACTCACACATATGTCTATTTATAAAACAAATTAAATTTAATTAAGCACGAAAGCTTTTTTTTTTTTAAAAAATTAGAGAAAAACAAAATTCGCTTGTAATTTGACATTTTACATACAAATTTGATTTTTCTCTAATTTTCAAATAATTTTCGGATTTAATTAAACATCTTAACAGTTTTATAAATAGACAAACATTTTCGAGGTCAAATCTTAAATTATAAATATGAGTCTTACTTCGATCGCAGAGATGTTCCCAGAAATGACTTTTGTTACCCAACTTTTTAATCTTTAGACAATTTAAAACCTCAGCCTCATTAAGAAATCAAGGCGGTTAAGGGTGAAAATTAACCACAATTTCCTAAATAATACACAATAAAACACGGCCATTTTCGAAACATCTTGCGCCGATCTCAGAGACGTCACCTTTAAATGTCTTATGCGGTACCTTAATTCTTAACCGTTGGGAAATTTAAAACCCGAGCTTTATTAACAAATCACGATGGTTAAATTGGTTGAATTGTCGAAGGATTAAGAAATCGGGTACCATAAGCCATTTCATTTGTTTAAGCTGAAGACGTGAAAAGACGTGAAAATTTACCACCATGTTAAATTCAGTGGCGGCTTCTTACCTAAATTTTGAAGCATGCAATAAATAATTTTTTTTCTCTGAAGTCCTCTAATACAAAAGCTTGTCAAAGACTCAAAATGTCCTACATTATCACGTTTTGTCGCAATTTCGAAAAAATTTCATATAATAATCGAACCCCAGGCGTCTCAGTTTCCGAATTTGGATGGTTTTACAGTTTGTTTTAAACAAAGTATAATTTTATTAATTAGAATGATGTTAATAGGACAATCCAAGATTTTATTTAATTTTTCGAGATTTTTAAGCTTCTTCGAGTTTTATTTGGCGTTGAGTGTTTTGTTTTAGATACGTTATCCGAGTTTAGTTTGATTTACAAATATAAACATTGAGATTAACAAGTTAGGTGAGATTCTCAAAATTCGAGATTTTGAGATTTTTTAAATAATCTAGATAAATAACTGGGTTTGAATAGTGTTAAGATACTTGGCATCTAATTTATTCTAATTTATCAACGTTATTCAATATTTTCGATATTATTCAAAGTTCTCCAAATATTTTTTTTTTCGAGAAACAGACATTCAGTTGAATTGTTTATTGTCGGAATTTAAGTCAATTCGAATTCGAGGTTTTCGAGTACGTTCCAATTTTTTTATCCGATTTTCTATAGGCTTAGAACTCAATGCATACCGAAGGCAAACCGAAGACTTACCTGGTTGCACTCGACTGAATTCAGAACCATACATGTCAGACGGAATGTGGACAAATATTTCATGACAAGGGTTCGGCAGAGCTTTATAAATTTGTTCCTGGCCCGTCCAGGTCAATCCGCACATTAAGACTTTCAGTTACAACCTTCAACTAAAATTTGCAAAAACTAATAATCTTCCGCAGTATACACGTTTGTTGACAGAACTTGCAGAAATTCAAACTCAGTAGCAAAAATAGAATTCATGAAAACTTTCGAGATTCGAGGTTTTTACAAAGGCTAGGATTTTAAGTTTATCCGAGATTTGCAGAAATTTTCAAAATATTTGTGAATATCCAGATTTTTTTTTTTATTTAATAAAATTAAATTAAATTAGCATGAACAAACATCAACAATTAAGTAAACTTCGATGAAACTTTGAATAAGGCTAATTTTTAAGGTTAAATTTGAATGTGGAAATTCCTAAGTTTTTTTTTGTTATCATCCAATTGATTGAAAAGCTGAATTCCACGGTAGAGAATACTTTTCTGAGTGGTTTGAAATTTATATTTAGGCACCCGATTCTGAGAATGGTTTCATGTTGATCTCTCTGAAACTGACAAGTTGGTTTGAAGCTTATGATTACTCTTAGTAAGCCCTTATTTTTATTTTATAAATTATCAATAAATATTCATAGTCAATAAGATACTTGACTGGTAATATTTGGTCACTGTACAAGAGTTTTGTTGATGTTAAGAGAGGTAATTGTTCAATAGATTTGATGGCTTTATTCTGAATTATCTACAAATCACTTATATTCGCTGCTCCCCAAAAGCAAACCGACACGTCTCAAAGCAACAATAATTAGAATTACTTTAGATTTTATACTATTAACATGGTTAATCCATGATGAATGGGAATCAAATACCAAACCAAGATAGCAAACCTTATCAACTCGTTTTATGTCACTATTATTAAAGGTAATATAGCTAATGGGTTTTGTCTCAAAGAGAAAGTAGTGAAATTTGTTTTTGAGATATTTAGCTTAAACTTATTACTACAAAGCCAATATTTGATTTCAATAAGATCGTTTCCATTGCAGTTTCCTGTTGTGATAATGACTTTGAACTATAAATTAGTACTGCATTATCAGCGAATAGTTGCATTTTCCCTTGCAGATCTACAGATGTAGCAAATCATTAATATAAAGTAAAAACCATATCGGTCCAAATATCGACCTATTCCAAAAGTACACAGCTTCGTCAAAAGAATTTGGTGATCTCCACAATCAAACGCCTTCCATAAATCCAAAAATAAACATGAAGTAACGTTTAATAGCGGAAACCGATAAATAGCGACCCGAGTAGCAATTCTTAGTTGGAAATTAGTTTATAAACCGTTTTTCAACCTCAGCCATGATCATGGTTCGATTTTAAAATAGTTGTTTACTATTAATTTTACTATTAACCGTATTTCTCCAGTTTTTATTTAACCTTAATCAATAGCTAACGTATTTTAGCCGTTAATTTTTAACTTAATTTAAACGAATAGGTTTAAAATAAACCATACTATACCATTTTATGGTTTTTGGAAAACTGCCACTCCCCTTGGTTTAACGAAAATAAGATCGGTTTTTTATAATGGTTAAAATTACCAAATAGTTATTTTGTAACGATTGATGATTGTTTTTTTGGTAATAGAATTACTAATTAAGTCAGCATTATCGTGTTCCGTATAGACTCGATTTGTCTTCCACACATTTCGAACCATTCCTTTCCAGGAAAAGTGGCTCCAGCAAAGCATCCTCAAACATTTTATCTGCTTTGGTTTTAACGGGTTTTCGGTCATCTGCCCCCGGTATTTTCAGATTTCTTTTTTTCTATTAAGAGTAAGATTAAGTAAACAATTTTAGAAAATGTACCGAAATAAAAACCTGCAAATTAATCTTAAATTACATAAAATAAACCAAGGTTTTGTTTAAATAGTTAAAAACAGTTTAAAAGTTTCTTAAACTTAAAATAATTAAAAATTTTTAAAAATCATTAGATAAAGGATTAAAATTATACATACTTAAAACAAAACCGTTTGGGATAGTCACACGCTGTGGATGAATGTAAATCGATTGTCTGCTTCTAGTATCCAAGATTCACAAAATATGCATGCAGATTCAATACAGGACAGGTACCTATCATAATTGCCGAGAACTTTTGGATCCAGGTAGTCAATTTAATTTTATTGTTTCATCACGTTTCATCAAATCTCGTATAAGTCGTTATCCCAAATGTTTGAACTTCCTAATTGAACCACATACTAGTATGAGCTTACCCTGTATACACAATCAGCACTTTTTAGGGATTTACATAGTTTAGAGCAAATAAGCGATTCTAATTCAAATGCCAATCGGCATTTGCACTTCACTTTACAATATAAAAAAAAGTCTAACTTTAAATTTAAATCAAACTAAAGAGATCATTCAACCTGTGCGCTTGATTATCATTCTAAAATACAACAACAAATATGACAAGAAATAAAAAAAAATTTCGCAAAACTGCTAAAGTTATAAACAATATCGTCCGTCTTCTACAAGTAATTTACCGAGTACGTTATTGTTTGGCATTCAGATAGCTGTTTGTTTTGTTTTGTTTTTGTTTTTAAAAGATTTATGATAGATCAAGATGATTAGTTTTTCATTCAAATTTTTGTTAGATTCTATTTTTATTTGTAAGCAAAAAAAAACCTACAAAAAACGATTCCAACAACAGAACGAATTCCCAAATACAGAACAAAAAAAAAAACGTACAAAAGACTTGGATGAACAAAAATAGTTCTAAAATAAGAAAATTCTTCGACTTTTCGTTTATTTTTGATTTTTTTTGTATTTCTCGTTCCAATGTCTAATGATACTGAACCATTTCAATAATATACAAATATAGTTACTTATGAACGTCTTGAGCCATCACCGGGTGATAAGAAAATGTAAATATGAAATTTTTAATTTTGTATATACTACTCGATTCAGCATCTCCGGATTTAGCTTTAAATATTTACTATACTTGACTTTTGACTTTTCTCATGATGACCACCCATTTCATATCTACCCAACTCGTCGTAACAATATTCTTATATACATACTTATGTACACATAAATTGCTATTTCTTTTTTTGTTCTAAACGAATTGAAGTTTATTTAAAATATACATACGTATATACATACACAATAAAAATAGTTGAAAGAGATCGAACACTAAACTTCTAAATTTCTAAATTACAGGTTGTTTTATTTATATAAAATGAAAAAATATTTATTGTTTATTGAAATTTTGTATATGATTCACTTTCAATATTTAGTTCATATTATGTTTTCTTATTTTATTAGAAATAATTTGTTTGTTTAGATAATAAAACAAAACAAAAAAAAAAAAAAATGTTCAAATAAATATTTTATATAAAAAATAATAATTCTAAATTGTTGCTAACACCTTGGAATTGTTTGTCTGTGTGTCTGTGTATGGAAATATTACATATTCCCTCATAAATAGACACATCTGATTATCTTATATATATTTGAACAGTTGAATTGACCAAATGTTCTATGTTCTTGAAATGAACATTTTGAATTTTTTCTTTTTTATTAGTTCGATTGTTCTAAATTTTATTCGATTTTGTTAGTTTATTGTGGTTGAATCGAAGGTTTCGAAGATCGGTATAATGATCTAGTGGGAAGTTATAAATTTTACAATATTGAATTGATTAAAGAGGAGCGGAGGGACAGAAACAATATGTAGCTTTGTTATGAAATTTGGGGAAATTTTGAACTAAACCTATTATTCATACAAGTGACTCATTTGGATGGCAACAATACAAAATTCGATCGTTTACTTTAGAAATTCTTCATTATTAGGAAATCTCATCAATTGTTACTCAGTCGCCGGACTCATACTCAACTCTTCTTCGGGGCCTGAAGGAAACTTCGGCTTACTGGTATTTATTACCAGTAGCTATTTATATATGAAGTCATCTAGCTTAATGCTGTATTTAACAAATGATAAAATTTAAAAATTAAACTTATTTTGGTGCAACTTAAGAAAATATTAATGCAAACCGTTTCTAGTAGTCCAGTAGGCGGGAGACATCAGATATTATAAAAAATGTTAGAAATTGGAGGAATCCCTTACGCCATTTTCTCAAATCATTTATCTGGCTGCAACTTCACATTCAGAACTCCTGGACATCGATTTTCGTCGCCGAACGAGGATCCATTTGAGAATTACCGGAAAGCAATAGTATTGGTAAATGTGTCTTCGAATGTACGTTTTTGTGAGTTTTTCATTTAACATGATTCAAATGAGAGAGATAACATCACATGAATACGAGGGATAACATGATACGAATAAAACAAATAACTTTAGAAGAGAACAATCGAGAGAATGTATTAAAATTTTTTAATTCTTATAAACTCACATACATAATTCAGAAAGAAACAATTAAATGCCAAATTAAAAAAAAAAAAAAAAAGAAACAAAAACATTACGAATATGGCCGACATACCACGTGATTTTTTATTTGCGGGGGTAACTTCAGGGAGTTGGGTATTAAGAGGAGTGACATTGAGCCAATTTAGACGTGTTTTCTTGCATCAGTTTCTTTCCTCGTTTCTTTACCCCTCTCTCTATAAATTGATTTCGAAAGTCATATTTTTGTAGAGAGAGGGGTAAAGAAACGAGGAAAGAAACTGATGCAAGAAAACACGTCTAAATCGGCTCATTCTCTTCTACTCCAACCTAACCTATGAATTTTATTCAAATAATTTTTGGTAAATATGTACATTAGTTAATTTTAAATATTGTTACGGTTTTGCCTTGTCAATTAAGTATCACTGGATTGTGAATAAAACCAATTCAATTTAATTTATCACCAACGAATTTATTTATTTCACACAAGAATTATTACAACACAGTTTATTAATAAAAATTCACAAAATCACTTTATATAAATTATTCTCAAATTTTTACTGTACACTTATAATTTTTATTTCCACAAAAACACTTTTTAATTCACTTTTAATTCCTTTTTAATCGTTACTCTATCGCTTACCAAATATTACTAATCCAATTTCGACTTCGTTCGCCTTTTTATATACACAAACCAAACTTCTAGAAAGCTCATGACTTTTCCAGTTAGAATAGCGCAGAAACATT